>VWZY01012973.1:167510-189358 GCA_013399075.1 Chloroceryle aenea | reverse complement strand
TTGTCTTCCCCCCCCCCCCCGGACCCCTTTTTTGTTTTATTTTGTTTCTTTAACCTTGCACAGAGAACTCAATTTGCTAGTAAAAGAATGAAAGAATATAATTGCCTTCCTTCATTACTTTATGTCTTTAGTTGTAAAAGCTGATTATTAGGTCAACAATGTATTGGCTTACTACCAGAAATCCACAAAATATAAATGGAAGGAATAAGTTTCCAAAATTCTGCTCAAAGGAATGTTTCTGCAAATGCGCATTTTTAACACAAGTTTAGGATTTTTTTTTTTTTTCTGTGCACAAGGAAGTATTCTTCCTTAATTTCATGTAATTCCTATTTCTGAAACTTTGTTTAACAGTGGCAGGAATCCTGCCACACATTGGAGCCTCTGTGTGACTCTTCATGGTGCAGATCTCTGTTCCCTCCCAGAAAGCTGGTTTGGGAGCATGGTGTTCTGTACCACGGAAAGACCGTTGTTTTGGAAAGGAAAGATTTTTAAAAATAATAAGCTCTTTGCATATGGATAGTGTCACTTTGATTTGTGTCAGTTTGAGAATACTAATGGTACCTCATTCAAATCTGTGCAATGTTTTGTAATGTGAATATCAGAGTATCTTTGAAATACAAAGGAAATAGACGCTTTGATGCTTCTTTTCACACACCAGTCTTCTTTGCCACCTCCTCTTATTATGTTGAAATTAGTTGGAATGCTTGACAATCCAAATCCACGACAATCCACAACATGCTTTGGGTTAAAAGGTGCTTAACCATATTTCATACTTATGGTTTAACATCAAGTTTTTTCCTCTTTGACAACTTTATTTGATATTGTTCTATTTTAGACATCCTTAGCAACACGTTTTGCCCAAGAAACGTTTGGAAAACAGTATAAACAAACCATAGGACTGGACTTCTTCTTGAAAAGGATAATATTGCCAGGTAAGAGAATAAAAACTAACACGGAAAGGTTGGGCAGCAGCAAGACATGCATTAAGGGATTCTTCAAAGTAATGTATAATAAATAAGCTTATTACAGTGCTTTTTGTGGCAAAGTAAATCAGGTTATTCAGAGAAAACTTTGTTAGTATGTTCTTGCCACATGACAAAGTGTTATGCTTTTGCAATTTACATCTTTAAATAAAAACCAGAATTGAAATAGAAGTACTGCTATCTATATGAGTGATTTTTATTATCTCTACTTGAGTGTACTCACTGTCCATGTGGGTAGTGTAACATAAAACAATGAAATGGAACTTTAAATATATTCATCGAGAAAGTGTATGTGTTTTGAAAGAAATATTTTTTCTTTTAAATGAAATACACAACTTGTGTTTGAGTTGTGTGAGAGAAGCATAATGCAGCTATGGAACTGCAGTGCTCTAATATGTGAATGCTGTTTTATGCAAGGCAGCATGAAATAGCTGGCATTTAATAGACCACTAAAATTTAGGGTCCCTCGGCACTCATAAAAATACAGTTTGAGCATTCAAGATGTTTCACTTCACAACGGTAAAGAAACTATTTAGATGCCAGTTACAGCCCACTGCATGGAAAATGCAAAGAAATAATTAAAAAAGAATAGGAGCTGGTAGAAGTTTGTCTCTGAACAATTGAGGGTTTGAAATAAGTCTTTTAATTGATTTGTGGTTGCTCAGTTTCCAAGTATGAAAGTATTTCATTAAATACATTTTCTGCTGGCTTCAGAAATCAGAAGAACTTAGAAAAAGTATGTATAATAATTGAAAGTTGTAGTGAATGCATAAAGTGTAGTGAATTATAAAGCTGATGCAAGTTCTGTAGTGTGTTTTTTTTTTTTTTCCCTTGTGACAGGAAGGGAAGCAAACCCAGAAATGAAGCGTTTTGTCTATAACCTGAAGTTATAAGAAAATATATACAGTTCTTAAAATTTTGTTAAAATTATATTGCCAATAATTTATTGATTCTGTTTATATATTTTCTTAAGTGAAACAGAATAATCTTTTCAGACTATTCCTGCAGTCAGTATTTTGGTTTGGACATTTCACTCTACTTTTTTAGTATCTGATGAGTGATAAACTACCAAATTTCAGTTCTTATTTCCTCTATAAAATCAACAGAGTATTTTTTTTATTGTCCTGCTCATGCCTCTAAAAATACCAGTGTGCATAATACTTAACAGCAGTACTTGCAAGGGGAATGTGTACACAAATCATGCAGTGTGCATGCTGAGAACTTGTATTTTGCAAGGTTTTTTTTCCATCTGTTAAGCATACAGAAGCTATGAATACATTACTGGGATTTTAAATATTCTTGTTGAGTAGAAAGTTTGGAAAATTATCAACTATTAATTAATTCAGTTTTTACTTTCTTCTAGTTTATTTTGTAATAAAATCAGAATGTAGATGAAAGCAGCACCAAAACACCAACAAAGTCTGTACAGCTATTTTCCTCATTTATTATTAACAACATGGTAATGTTCATGGAATGTGTTCATCTTCAGGAAGAAGCATTTTTTTGTAGGTTGTCATTCTGGTTTTGTCTATGCCTATATATGTGTTTAGGTGTATATAGATTTCTGTGTTTTATAGGTAAGCTGAACTGGTAATGGGGAGTGAGAGGGAAGGAGGAGGAATAGAGGGAGGGATGTAAAATTTCTGAAAGGGGAAGCATTACTTAAGTAAATGGATTTTTCTAATTTCTTGGTTAGTTCTGGGTTTGCAGAGCTGCTCTGTTTACTTGAAATGTTAATTCACGCTGCTGCACAGAAATTACAAAATTACAATGTGCATACCAGTGGGGAAAAAAACCCCTTATTTTCCCTTATTTAGTAGGAGAATTGATGAATACTGATGGTTCAGTACTGGGTCTTTTTTTTTTTTTTTTTAAAAATATAAGCAAAGATTTCAGAAGTTAAAATTACTGATTTCTAGAATTGCACAGAAGTCTACATTAGGCCACATTAGAAATGCATTTTACCTTGTAAAGAAAAGTACTGTTTTCCTTTTTTTCTTTTTTTTTTTAAATGAAATCTGTATTTGTCTCCAGTTGTTTTAGTAAATGATGCAGTTTTGCAGTGGAAAAAAAAGTTAATATTTTTCATGGTAAAACAGTATGGTTTAATAGAAATAGTAAGTCCATTGAGTAATTTTAAGCAATATAGCTTTGTTCAACTGTTGACAAATTCTCTTCATGCAGTTTGTTCAAATTATTTTTTTTTTTCACAGGCAGGTCAGTTTTGGTGTATTTATTGAAGCAGTATCTTGTATAGTCTGGATGCAACCACAGTGTAGATTTTACTCCTTAAATAGTGTATCTGTTAGTCAGAGGGTCTGCTGATAGAGATTCGTAAGAGCTATAGTCAAATACTTTAGGAAGGTTGTGGATGCAATCCAGTAAAAAGGATTCTTCTGCTAAAAGGTGTTTTTTAACTTGTCAGTGCAAAAAGTGGGCAGAGTAGTGTTTTCAGTTCCACCTTGACTGTGCAGCACTTTAATTAAGGTTAACTAATGCACTAAGTATACTTCTGCGGGGTCACTACTGAATCACCCCAGTGGCTTCAGTTCGTACCAGAAACAGTCGTACCTGCACTGTGTTGCCTCGGTTATTTTACCCTTGCGCTTGTGTGCATTTTCTGCAGAGTAAAGGAGCACTAGTGTTTTCTTGTTCTATATCAGTGTATTACATATTATTTTATGTGATTCTAGAGTTATTTTTATTGGTATGTTAATTTTATTTCAAAGAATTGTCTTATTACAGTTTATTTTCTGTTTTGTCATTCTTGCGTTTGATGTTCCTCTCATATCTATGAAAAAATAGATTTCAAAGTCTTTGCAGAAAAGTTCACGTGCTACTATTATAATTGTTAACTAAATATTTGCTAGGCAATATTGTCTTAAGTGTTTACATCTGTGAGAATAATCATAACATCTGTCTTTCTCCCCAATAATCAGTTTGAGCACAAAGGAAATATTACGGGACCTAACTGAAAAAAAGGGAAAATGAACCGTTTTGTGTTGGAGTCCATGTGGATTTCAATAGTTAGTGATGTCTTAAATAAGAACCCCTTCACCTTAAATTGACATTCCAACCTTTTTCCCTGTTTTTTTTTTATCCCTGTTAATGAAGGAAAGTAAATAATTCATAATAGTAGATTTTTAAGTTGAACAGTCACTGTTAAGACTGTTTAGTTTAACTTCCTGCATTAATGTTTCTCAGATAATTTTATACAGTTATCCAGATACTAAGCCTGGTGTACTGTGCATGATTACTCCTCGTAGGGAGGAAAAATGAAGTTATAAACTTTTAAAAGCATTTGAACATGAAACTAGGTATCTGAAAATTGTTGAGGTTGAAAGTGATAATATTTACAAAGCTTTTTTTTTCCAAATAGCTGTCATGAATGACATAGTAAATTTCCTGTAGAATGCATACAACCAAGTTAGAGGTGGGATACTGCAGCATGGTGAACTTTTAGATTGTTTACCCACTGGGTATGCAGTCATTTCAGACTCTGGATTGACCAGTTTGTCCACTCCAGATACTCTGTGGATGACTTTGCTGCACTCTTTGCAGTCACTTATATTCTAAGTTTTAAAAATAACTTATTAATACAAATTATATGCACCATCAAAATGAATAAGCTTTTTATTCTGCGAAAGGTTGAACTGGAATATTTCTGATGTATTTATCAAGTTCTATGTAGAAATTATTTTGTCTTTGTATTAGATAAAACTCATTGTAGCTTAAAAGTACTGCAAATAGATTTGTCTCACATTCATCTTTATGTATTTGAGACCAAAGTAGCAGCTGAGGAAATCTGCACTTTTAACCAGATTAAAACATGATGCATTATCAAAATATAAGGTGGTATATTTAATGCCACAAGTAGCATTTAGTCAGCTATGTTGTACTTATTTGCTGTTTATATTCACTGAGTGCTGGAATGTATTTCTAGGGAGCATGCTCACTTGCATAACTACTGTTGAGTGTGTTAGTTATAAATTAATGTCTGAATAGTTCACATAGTGTAAAATAAGGTTGTTAATAACATATAATAGTTGAAAAAAGATTATATCTTTTTTAGCAGCCCAAAAGATTGGGTTCCTTTGCACTTGACTGTTGATTGTTGTGATGTGGAATTTGTTCTTTTTTTAAAAAAAATAATCTTGGAATAAAAAATAATAGGCAGTTAAGATTATTTGTAAGTAGAATTGTAATTAACATGTAAGTCATGTAAGTTATATGTAGATTAGAAAAAAATTCATTAGACCTTTCTGTATTAGCGTTTGGTGCTTCCGGTAATCGGTACAGTTTTGAACAGTTCTTGCCATGCAGAATGAGCCAAATTATACTTTAATATGTTTGTATTCATGTGGTGACATACATTGCTCTGTGTGTATGTTTAGTCTGTGGGTTTCTGAGTTGTCAGCTTGCAGAATATGTGTGATTTGTAGAATATTAAATATTCTGTATTTGCACTGTTTTTTTTTTTACTTTGTTTTTGAAAACCTGTTAACAGTTTCAGCATAGCTTAGAGACTGTTTACAGTAGAAAGGGAGAACTATTCTTAGTGTAGATTCTTTGGAGAAGAAATTCTGTAAATCATGTCCAATTTGCTTGCTTGCTTTGGGATGGTGGGTGAAGGAAATAGTCATAGTTTGCATCCTCAACTTAGATGTGTGTCAGTATTTCCATTTTTAACTCTGTAGTTGTTTAACTGGAATAGTGTAGTAATAAGAGCATCACTACCAAAATGCAGTTATGGTGCAGATTTTCTCCACTTCTAGATTTGTAAAAAAAATTTGGAGGGGAGGGAAGGGAGATGGTATGAAATAATGTGATTATCTTGGCATTAATTATATTGCCTTTCAGTTCACAGTACTGTACTATAGAACTTCCTCTGTAAAGTTTTACGTGTTTCTTCAGTAAAGTATGTTACATAATTTCTAGTCAGGAATGTTATACTTTATGCAATTCCAATTATTTTCTGTTATTATTAAATATGCTAACATTTAGCTATAGGTTTACTGTATTCTAATGACTTAGAAGGACACAGGTGACTTTTTCCTAAATGATGCAGTCATCTTTGTGTTGAAATTTAGTTACTATTTATTATATTCTTCTAAAAAAATAGCTGTTGCTGTTGTTATGCCAGAGATCTATTGCCTGCCCTGATAATATATCTTTAAATTTTATCTGTATCTAAATATTCCAGGTTACACAATGTCTGTATCACTTTCTTTTTCAGGAAATTTAAATGTTACTCTTCAAGTGTGGGATGTAGGGGGGCAAACGATAGGAGGCAAAATGCTGGATAAATATATTTATGGAGCTCAGGTACAGTATAAATTGTGATAATTGTATCCATAGTACTTTCATAAAATTAATTGAAACTTTGTTCTTAAAATTATATGTGTCTTACAGGTTGTTTTGTAGAAATCAGAAGTGTTGAATCTCTGCTTAATGTAAACTTAATTGATATTAATATGCAAGTCTAATTTTGGTAAGTAGTTAAATTTTTAGAGCTGCTAAAAAGAAAAGCAAAGGTGCACATTTGTAGGTCTGCATAACTCTCAAGAACAGATGTTTGTTTCTATGCTTTATGTCTTGACTTAAAAAAGAAATCAAAGTAAATAATAAAGGCTGTTCAGATACCCACGTGGAAGATAGAGTGGCTGCTTTTAGAACAGATGCCTCCTGGGGGGAAAAAGTAGAAGGAGGAAATTAAGAGCAATCCTACACCACTGAACTCATACATGTGTTGTCCACAAAAGTGGATTCGTCATCCAGAATGCAATAAATCCAAATCTCACACACTCAGAAGAGATGCTGCTTATTCATTTCAGAGTTGTGCAAGGCTGGGTGCTCGGTGGTTCCCACAAATCAGGCACATCAGACAAAACTCTCTGTGTTGTATTTATTACAAAGTTAGTAATTTCCAAGCCCACCCTCCTGATGATGATTGGCTAGTAATTTGCATACAATTATAATACTGCTAACTCCACACTTACACTGCTGCACATACTCAGGGGAAGGGTCTTTGTTTTTTGTCCTATGGGTGTGATTTTTAATATTATAAGGAAGCTAATTCACTTAAGGATAGCACTAATTGTTGTTTAGCTGACAGTACAAAGCTACGTGAAAACAATGTAAACTCTTAAGTCCATTTGGTTTATATGTTTTCCAGGGTGTTTCTTCTTCAAGATCAGCCAATTCTTGATTAACAGTTCCCAGAATATGTCAACAGTGTCAAGGATAGTCTCCTCATTATATGCACTAACAGTTATTAGAAGGCCTAACTAAATTTGTAAGCAGTGTCTGGGCAGATAACACATGCAATTGGGGTTATAAGAGGGCAAAGGAAAGGAGGCAACCAGGTAGCTAAATATTTTTGTAGAGCTGCTGTCCAATGAAAATTTTTTTTATCTTGAGGTTAACTAAGCAACTTAAAGTGAATGGTAGGATTAAATAAGAGCTAAATATTATAACAGTGTCTCGAGTTATGAGATAATTTAGGAGGATATACTGTATGCCAAACTTCTTAGCACGAGAGATCCTAAAATGTACTCTGTTCTTTAATCTGGAGTTTGTAGTGAGAACAACTGGTGTAATGCTTTATTTTATAATGTTTTATTTATCTAAAAAGAGAACAGATGCATCAATTTTCCCCCCAATACTTTAATCAATAGGAATATGGAATCCTCAGACTTTTGTAGGACAGAAGCTTTGTACTAATAAATACAGCTTGGGAATGGCTAGTTAAGGACATTAGGATTTATTAGTTAATAGGATAAAGACAAACTTGTCAATTTAGCATTTTGTCGTTCTCAATAAATGTCTAAATGTTTTTAGCTGTTGCATCTGTTTTGTAGCATTTTCTTGTTTTTTACTAAAAAAAAAATAAAATCTTGCTGTCCTGTTAAAGTTGTACCAAGCAACAGGAGAAAGTGGCTTCCATGACAAAGGTAATTTGATTCATCACAAATTGTTGCCATATGCCCAAAGTAAACTCAATGAAGGAAATAAAAGGCTATTAACTTTTTTCTGTATTGAATTTGGTGATAAACTTAGGAGTTTCTTATCAGCAATAGCAGGTCAAAAAGTTAATAGTGGTGTTTCCAAGTAGTGAAAAAATTGGTATCGGTAAGCCTAAAGTTACAAAAGTTTGATTTTAAGTCATTTTGAGCACATTAGCAAAAGACCTCTACAACCAAACTTTTACTCTTTAATCCTTCCCCAACTCTCATTATAACCCTATTTTTTTTAATGAACTGATTGCTGTTCTCTCTCCTATTGTTGCACATATTGCCAATGCCTGTAATAGGCTTCCTATCATCAGAGCTGACTTGTGACACACTTTTCTATTAGCTTTGTAACAGCACCTGTTAAAGGCACTTTAAACTATCCTTATTTCATCTGTTTGTGAAACACCACAAATAATTTGGAAAGGCACTGCTTTCAGCTTGTTTCTAGGCAGAAGCTTATTTCATGTTAAACATCTGTGGCTATGCAGAATAAAAAGAGGAAAGATAAAGTAGAACAGGTATGAGTATTTAGAAAGAAAAATTCTTTTAAGTACATTTAAAAATTCCTGTGAATGGGTAACAAATCAGCAAGAAAGTAATTGGGAAGAGCTAGCATGGAATTAGCAAGGGTAAATTGTGCCCGACTGACTTAATTGCTTTCTGTGGTTAGATGGTTGGCTTCATGGAGAGGAGAGCAGTGAATGTCTTTTAGCTTGACTTCATCAAGTCCCTTGACATAATCTCCCATAATACAGAAAAAATGCACAGAACCAGACTGGATGGGTGGTTGATAAGGTGACTGAAAAAGTGAATAAAATGAGCTATGGATCATCTTCCTTTGAGTCTAACAGTATCTTACTGGTGTCTGGTTTTAAGTTGTATTCCTTAGGGGCTGCTACTGGGGTCATGTCTTTATTAATTCTTTGAAAAATTTGAAAGAATTTGAAAAAACAAAGCATTGTAAATTTGCAAATGGCATCAAACTGGGGAGGAATGGTCAGTATGGTGGAGGATAGGGCTACTGTTGAGAGAGACCATGACCAACTGAAGGAATGAACCAAGAAACCTTGTGAAGTTAACTGAAGACAAATGCAAAAAGTCCTGCACCTGGGATAGAATAACCTTGTGCAGGCTGGGAATCAACTATTGAGGAATCAACTGGAGAACATCCAGTTAAGGACCATGAAGCTGATTAATAGACTGGAACATGTCTTCTGTGTGAGGAAAGGCTGAGAAAGCTGTGACTGTTCAATCTGGAGAAGAGAAGGCTCAGGGGGGATCTTATCAATGTATATAAATACTTGAAGGGAGAGTGCAAAGAAAGTGGAGTCAGGCTCTTTTCAGCGGTGCTCAGTGACAAGATGAGAAGCGATGGGCACAAACTGAAATGTGGGAGGTTCCCTCTGAATATCAGGAAACACTTTTTCTCTGTGAGAGTGCTGGCGCAGGTTGCCCAGAGAAGTTGTAGAGTCTCCATCCTCAGAGATACTCAGAAGCCATCTGGACATGGTCCTGAGCAGCTGGCTTTAGAGGTGACACTGCTTGACAAGGGTGTTGGACCAAATGACCTCTAGAGGCCCCTTCCAACCTCAGTCATTCTGTGAGACAGCTTTGGAAAAAAGAAGTCAGGGGTCCTACTGGAAAAAAAACAACAGTTGAATGGGTGTCAGCAATGTACCTTGCAACAGTAAAAGCTAATTGAATACTTGGCTGCATTAGTAAGAATGAAGTAAGCAAATCAGGAAAATTATAATCATCCTCTCTGACATTTTTTGAGGATATGTTTGGAGTACTGTGTTAGTTTTAAGTTCCCCAGTACAGGAAAGCCTTTAAGATATTGGAGGAACTCTAGAAAATACTTCCACAAAAGAAGTATGTGTACCTATGATGTGTTGTGCTTGGTCAGCTTGTGTAGTGTAACACAAGAAAGTGCAGATCATTTGCTGTCTTGAAGCAGTTGCTTTCCCCTGCTCTGCTTTTATTCTGGTGTTGCTCATCCAGAACAATATAGCTGCTGCATAGTGTCTTGGTAGTTGAATTGAACTGATGGGTGAGAACTCTGCAAGCTGTGAGGGGAAAAAGAGCTATTTGATCTTTATAAATAAAAGGTGTTAATAAACATCTTTCTGTCAGTGTTGATTAAAAATGATTTACCTCAGAATTGAGAGAGGCTAAAAGTAATTGCATAGTCCATTACCCCAGATGAACTGTTAGATAGTAGCTCATTCAATTATAGCTCATAACTCAATCGCTCGTATTTGAGTGACCGTATCTTCAGGATCAGCAAAGACGACAGTGGTTAAGTATATGTAGACTGTAAGCTGTTTTCACCTGTAAAAAGAGCATTTTTGCAGATGTGCAAGATACCCTAATGAAGTTACTCTTTGCTAAAATGAATATTCTGTGACTGAAAAAACATAATTTAGAACTTTGATCTGACATATTTAATGAATATTAATGAAAATTTGGAAGTTAATTTTGTTCCTTCATACTGAAGTCAGTCATAAGATGAGGGCAGCTGAGGATAAACCTGATGAAGAAAACATGGCTTTAATTAGTGTTTTCTGTAGCTTTCTTGTATTGTGACAAATCTCAACATAAACCTGACACCTTTTAAATTAGATTGTCTAATGTGAATATATTGCCTGCTTAGAACACTTCCGTAATAGCAGTTCTGCTGTATAATAGCACTGCTGCTGTTTGCAGGGTAAATATTTCAGAACTGCTCCCATCTCTTACCTGTAATTGCTGCCCCAACCAATATATCTAAAGTATCTTATAAGAGCTGGCATATGCTACCTCATAAATTGGCTTGTTAATAGAATAGAAGTACTGCAGACTCTACCTTCTCCTGAGACCAGCAAATCATTTCTGCAGTATTCTCAATTTCCAGTGACCTATTTTTTGAAAATACTCTGTAATTCCAAAACTAAAAGCAGTCACATATGAACTAAGGTAGGCAAAATATCTCTCTTAATAGAGCGAAATTATGTAAGTGAGGACTATTTACCGTGTTCCTGGAGACTAGAGAATTAACACACTGTTCTTGGCATGTTGTCCACCATGTATTTCAAACCCTTTTCATGGTAAGGAAGCGTGCTACTTTTGGGTAAAAAGACTAGTGTTCATTTTCTGCCTTAATTCCTTGTTCATAATAGTAACCCAACAGCTTCTGCACTATCTAGTTGTTTTTCACTCCATATACTGTAAGTTTGTGGAAAATACAATGTGTTTTTGTGAAAGCAATGATGGGATTTCTATGTTAAATAAAAAAAAAAAGGAAATAATAAATTTTGGCTATGGAGTTATGACCAGTCTTTCATTAATTCTCTTTATCATGCTAGGTTTATAGAGTGTTGTTATGGTAAAAATCTTAAGTATTCTTTATACCTGGATGCAATGCTGCCTTTATTTGCATCTCTAAGATGTCATACCTGCCATCTTCATTGGCAGCAACTAAGTTGGCCAACCTTAAATGCTCAGATTCTCTTAACTTTATCTTACATCTAACTCTGATTAAATTATTCAGTGATGATGGTCTAGATAGTCTGCTCTGCTTTTCTGCAAGCTGGGGAGAGAACTTGACCACTGGTGAAAGCAGCATGCCATGTGCTTTTTCTCATTTAAAACTTTCAGCCTTACATCTGTGTTTTTTGTTTTGATTTGTTTTGGGTTTTTTTGTATGTTTTTGTTTGTTTGTTTGTTTAAACCTTTACACTACCTGTCCTTCAGCCTGAGTTTCTTCTTTTCCAGTAAGTATTTAATAACATCAGTATGTCCTTCCTAGACCAAGGCTTATGTAATGGAAGACAGATATATACATGCAGAGCATTTGGGTAGTTAAAAAAGTAGTCAGAAGTTAACTGAGATGCAAGCTATTTAGGAATGAATTGTACAGAAGTTGGAGGAAGGAAGAGGATGTTTAATATTAGGTTTTATTAGTAAAGAAGGAAAGATACCAAGGGAAAAGATGGATGCCATAATTCTTAGTTTCCTTGAAGGAACTGTGTGAAAGCTGTTCCTCAGGAGTTAATAGCATCCATGTAAATAAACAAGAGCTCATTTTGCCAAGGAGTTGATGTCATTGAAGGATATGAGATAGGTTTGTATTACTATCATAGGGAAGCAGGCATTGAAGGAATCGCAACAAGATCTGTTGCCATCCTCGAAAGCTATACCTGTATAATGTCTTTTCATTTTTATCAAGCTTCAAAAATCCTCTGATGTTGATGACTTTGCTGTCTCTGAAGATAGTGTATATCAGAGCTTTGCTATTATTGTCTACATGTTTGGTTTGGTTTGTGTTTTTTTGCTAGTATATACCCTTGCTGTGTATCTTCTTGTTGTAAGATAAATCTATTGCTACATGTCACAGTCATCACAGAATCATAAGAAAGTTCAGGGTGGAAGGGTTCTCAGGAGGTCTTCAGTCAAACCTCATGCTCAAGATAGGATCAGCTGTGAGATGAGACTAGGTTGCTCAGGGCTTTATCCAGTTCCTTCTTTAAACTGCTAAGGATGGAGACTGAGCAACTTTTTTGGACGACCTATTCCACTGCTTGATTCTCCTCGTGGTGAAAAATCTTTTCCTTGTATCTAGTTTGAATTTCTCGTTTCAGTTTATGCCCACTGTGTTTCATTCTCCTGCCATGCGCTAATCTGGAGAGTCTGGCCCCCTCTCCTTCATAGCTTCCTCATGGGTATAGGAATGTTGCTTTTTAAGTCCTCCCAGGTCCACCTCCTCTCCTTACTGAAGAATTCTAGTTCCCTTATCTTTTCTTCACAAGACAAGTGCTTCAGCCTTGGTGGCCCTCTGCAGAACTTGGAGTCCACCTTATTGATGTGTTAAGGGGCCTAAAACTGAATGTATTACTTTAGATATATAAAATGCACTGAGCAGAACAGAATAGATTGCATGGTCTAGTGGCTGTGCTTCTGCTGATACAGCCCAGGATCACATTGGCCATCCTTGCTGACAGGGAACATTGCTGGCTCATATTTCGTTTGCTGTCTACCAAGATCTCCAGGTCCATTTTCAGTTGCTCCTCAGCCAATCAGTTCCCCCAGCCTGCATTGTTTATTCCTTCCTGGCTGCAGCACTTCGCATCTGTCCTTGTTGAATGTTGTAAGGTCCCTGTTTGCCCATATTTTGAGCATGTCTACCTACCTCTGAATGCTAGCCCTGCTCTCAATCATATTGGCTGGTCCTCCCAATTTAGTATCACCTGCAAACTATAAGAGCACATAAAAAGAGAACTCCTGTTGCCGACCCCTGAAACTTACCAGTGTCATCATGCCTGCCATCAGTCCTGTGTTTGTTGAAACAGTTCATTTTTCCTATTTTCTGATGTCAGTCATGGTTTCTGAACATCTGATATTGTTACTGGTGTCTTCTAGTCTATCCTTTTCTTGACATTCAGCATGCAAAGCTGGATGAATTATTTCACCTGGAATGTTAAATACCAGTGTGGTATTTGCCTTTTTGCTACAAAATAAGATTGATTTATTCAACTGTGACCAACTATAACCCCTTGGTCCTAATGTATAGAACCTGCTACCAAGCCAAATGTTTCCTGAGTGCATTTGATTATTGCTTCCTTTGAACTTGTCATGGTACTTACTGAATTGTATCCTATTATTTTTAGATTGTTTCTCATCATATAATCTAAACTCTTCTTAAATAATCTTGCACTTTACCAGTTTATTGTCACCTGTGAAATTAATTTAATAAGCATACATTCTATTTTGTGATCTAAGACACTCCTCATGAAATTGTCAAGTAAAGCTGGGCCAGAACAAATGCCTGAAAAAGAATGACTTGAAAAAGCTTTTGTGTTGACAGCAGGTCATTGAATCAGCTGATTTTGTATGCATTGGACTGTATTTTTAGAATGTTTGTGAAAATTTCATGTGAGGAACAGTGTGCAGTTTCAGGGATTTTTCTTTTCCCTATATGAACTCCATGAGAACAAATGCAACAGAAGTCAGTTCTGACTTTATTCCTCATTTACAAGATACTTACTTTTTTAGGGTATAGTGGATGGGAGGGGCAGAAGGCTCAATAATTGAGAGGAGAGTGATTTGTGAGAGTTGATTTTAGAGTAGTGGAGGGAGAAGGTGGACATTTGGGCTGTTAATAGTCTGTGCTTTATCATTTTGGATATTAGCTCTGAGAAATCCTCAGTAATGTCTGCATTGAGTACTTGTTACTTGTAGCCTGGCCTCAAACCTCTGACTTACACGGGCCTCCCTTTTTGACTTCTGACCACATGTTTAGTTTCTCCTTTAGAAGTATAAAGGTTGCCAGAACTTCTTGCTTGTCTTCTACAGCTTTGAAGGTATTTCTCCCCAAAGAGAGCAGAAACATGACCTTCAGAATCATAGAACTGTTTAGATTGCAAAATACCTTTAAGATCATCAAGTCCAACTGGTCAACACTGCCAAGTCCTCAACTAAACCATGTCACTGAGCACCACATCTATGCATCCTTTATATACCTCCAGGAATGGTGCTCCAGCACTTCCCTGAGCAGCCTGTTCCAGCACTTGACAACTCTTTCAGTGAATAAATTTTTCCTAATGTCTAACTAAACCTCCCCTGGTGCAACTTGAGGCCCGTTTCCTTTGGTGCTATCACCTGTTAATTGGGTGAAGATACTGACCACTTCACTACAAGCTCCTTTGAGGTAGTTGAGAGTAGAGAGCAGTAAGGTGTCCCCTCAGTCTCTTCCAGACAACCCTAGTTCCCTTAGCTGCTTCTCATAAGACTTGTTCTCTCAGCCTGTAACCAGCTTCATTGCCCTTCTTTGGACATGCTCCAGCATCTCAATGTCCTTCTTGTTGTGAGAGGTCCAAAACTGAACCCAGGATTGATTCTCACCATTGCTGAGTACTGGGGGACAGTCACTTCTCTAGTACTGCTGGCCACGTTGTTTCTGATGCAAGAAACATATGATTGAACTGCTTGCCTTATTTTACTACAAGCAGTATTGGCTGAATTCTCCAGTGTGATATTTATCTTACTTAGTGTGAAGTGCTTTCTGGGTTTTTCATAAAGCATATTAAGTTTGGAATATTTTTAATATAACTAATGATGCTCTTTACTGAATTGATGGTTTTTTTTTCTGCCCTTGATGTTCAGTTAGTATCTGAATTTGGAACATGTGGTAGTGCAGGAGAAATATAATTCCTTTAATTATTCCTCAAAAGACACAATGCCATTATTTGTTAATGCTCTGTTTTATGATAATCATAGTTTAGACTGATGCAAATTTTACCATGTTTAAATATATTTGCAACTTCTAACATTTTAAATATGTATCTTTATTTAGGGTATTCTCTTGGTTTATGATATTACGAACAGCCAGAGTTTTGAAAATTTAGAAGACTGGTATAATGCAGTAAAAAAAGTGAATGAAGAATCAGAAACGCAGCCACTTGTGGCCTTGGTTGGAAATAAAAGTAAGTTATTCATAATTAAATATTAATTGAAATACCTTGAATGTTGCTCTCAATTGAAGAAATGACACAGGACATATTATATATCTTTTGTAAAATGAACAAATATCTGTCTTGTGTGTTGCCGTGTACATAAGACTTATTTGGCTGTACCTCAGGATTGTAGTTCTGGGAAGTTAGGTTGAGGGACTTGCTGCATCATGCTTTGCCTGGCCTGCAGCCTCTCTGCCTGTGTTTTCTTTACTTGGAGAGCAGCACACAGGATTAGAGAGATCCCTCTCACCCATGTTTGAATTTGATAGGGCTTCAGGATATAGCCATGACATGCATCTAGAATGGAGAGCTGGGAAGCATTCCTGGATCTAAGAACAGATATATTTCATGGTTGTGTATATCAAGAGACTGCTAAATTAAGTACTGTTATATATTATTTAAATTAACTACACTAATCACTAGGCAAGATATTTGAGTTGCTTATTAGGCTTTTTTCTTCATGCTGTCTGTGGTTTTGCATGAGGTTACTCATTTCCTGCTGTTCTGGGATTTTTAACTTGACCTGATCACCAAAATATGCCACTTGAAATAACTGTCACCTAGTTATAATTCCAAATTCCCCCATTACTAGCTAAGAAATCTTAACAGAAACATCCTTACTAACATATCTGAGGTCCTGATCCTGGCTCTCTTACCCTTTTTCTATTGAAGATGATAAAAGCAACGTAAACTAATTTTAGGAAAAATAGTGGTGGAAGCAGGTACAGAATTTTTTAACAATGTAAGTTGTTAAAAATTTATTTGAACAGCAAGAAACAGTTGTGTTTTTTTTATTTTCCAAGTAATTTATGTCAATCTCACAATGTCCATATTATGAACAAACCTGAAAAAAAGGCCACACCCAGCATGTTAACATTGTTATGATATTAATTATGAAAGACTACTTATTTGCACATTGCACTAGTTTAGAAGCATGAACGCAGAAAGCTACTGTTCCTG
Source organism: Chloroceryle aenea (assembly GCA_013399075.1). NCBI lineage: Eukaryota > Metazoa > Chordata > Aves > Coraciiformes > Cerylidae > Chloroceryle > Chloroceryle aenea. Next base: position 172,912 of record VWZY01012973.1, on the reverse strand, counting down.
TTTCAAGTGTGATAATTAGCTTCAAAGTGGTGGCAATTTATTAAAATGTCCCGTTGTGATTGTAAAAGATTAAGATTTAATCATGAAACATTGGAAAGGTAATTTTTACCTACAAAGCTCCGATCACTATCCAGTTTGTCATCCATCAGAAATTTATTTGAAAATGACAGAGTAATATGAATTAAGATCCAAACTTTGGACAATCCCACCCTTCTTTTCACTCTTTTCACTTTTTCTTCCCCCTTCCTCTTACTTCTTCCCCACCCCCTCCCCCCCGCCTTTTTTTTTAATCTCTTTTTTTTTTCTTCAGCACTATCTAAAATGAAGGCCTGTCATTTCCTGTTACTTTATTAACAATAACTGGGAGAACAAGAGCTTCAGAGATACAGTTCTCCTTTGTGAAAGCAGTGTTTTATTTAAGGTGACTGTCTTCCTCCTGGGTGCTTAGTTTTATTTTTTGTTCTTTCTTCCTTCCCATACATTTTTTTTCCCATACCCTCACCTACACATCTGGTCAGAGAGAGTAGAAAACTGATCTGAGTCAAGATCTTGCCTGTACCTGCTTCCTGTGCTTACATCTGATTATCGGTTAATTCTCTGTATTTCAATAGATTTTTTGTCTGTGTGTTTGGAGAACAACAAAAGCAATTGTAAATTGTAATGAAATTTTATTTTTCATGTTAATTGTAAGTCGTAAGATATTAATCCTAAAATTTACAGTTGGTGTCAAATCTTAAATTTAACTTTTCTTGTAAATTACTCTGGAATTTTAATCTTATTAAATGCAAAGTATATTTGAAGTGTGGTTATTCCTTTCTTGGTAATACCACTTCATTTGCAGCAGAAATAGGGGATTAAACCTTATTGTTAAGACTAACAAATGTTTTTGAGTTTCAGTGCAGTAGCTTAATACTTTTATAGATACGTTGCTGTCAAATACATTGACTTATATTTTATAATATAATTGAAACTGTAGTAATGAAGTGAATGAATTGTGTTTTCTGCACTTGTGATCTTTGCTTAAATTTGGTATAGACGAAGTTCAGTAATCACCATGGATCTTTTGGTCATTTCTGTGAATTAGAGAACTTTGACTGTGTTTTTCATAACTGATTTCTTTCTTTTCTTTCTACCTTGACTACTTCATATATTTTCTACTGCACTAATCTGTAAGCAGTCTCCTTAAGTGTTGTACCAACATTTTCAGTGGATATATTGTAAACAAAAATTAACCCAGGTTGCATGGGAGCTACACTCATCTTGATTTATAGCTACCAAGACAGTCTTAGGGTGGTGGTTATCTGTAGCTTATATAGGGGATAGGAATTATCAGGTACGAGTGTACAGAGGATGGATGAAGGGTTTCTATTCTTAGAGATGTTAACCAGATCCACTCCTCAATAAAGACTAATAACTCAGATTTTTAAACAGTCTTCATGACAGATGAGGGCACAGAGGAGAATGCATCAACACTAATTAAGAATGTTGACCATTTGTTCATCTTAACCATGATTGATTGATCTTGGAGTGCTATCTCTGAACAGGAAGTGGTATGCTATTACATTGTGAAGTTTAGAGGTTACATTTTAGTGTACCCTTTAATTTGCATTTGCGTACAGCATAAAATGTTTTTACCTATCTTATCTGAGCACAGAAAGAAACATTTTCCAGCCCAGATAGGAAAGAATGTTTGGTGTACTATGTACTAATGTGAATCTGGATGGTAACGGGACATACCCTGTCTGGTTTTGGACTCTCTTACTGCTTTGTATACTTAGTCTCCCTAGTTGTACTCAGAAAATTTCTTCATTAATACTCATTTTGAGATTCTGGCTTATTAAATTTCAGAACTGTGCTTTCATTCTCTTGTCCCTCACAACCTCTCCCAGCTGTTTTTTGTTCTTGTTTCCTGTGAGCTTGCACTTGTTAGGTCTGTCACCTGTAATTAAGACAAGTGTTGAGCAGCAAATGCAAAGACGCCTGTTGTTTTGAGTCTTGCCTGATTATACTAAAGTTCCTGTATGCTGACAGCAGGTCCAGTCACCTGAGCCTCACACATGCTCCTGGGGACTGGAGGGTAAACTGCTTACATGTAGAAACTCCCTTAAAAAGAAAACCTTGTCCTGTGCTACGGTCAATTTACCAACTCATTTGAATAAATGTAGAATGCTACCCTGTTTTAAAATATGTATAGAATGTTTGTCTCAAGAAACTCATAAGATTAATAGAAAATTGCAGTCTTACGGATTTTTTTCAACAGTTGGGTAACTTTTTTTTTTTTAATATTTTTACCAAGAAACTGAATGACAGGGAAAATCACAGGTGAAAATGATCTTTTCTTCACTACAATATATTTCAACACATGTCTAAATATGCTCTGCATTACTTTAGGGATAGAGCAACCTAGAAATGTACACAATTTTGAGAGACTTACTTGCCTGAAAGAGAATCTGTCTTGCAAGTTTTTTATCTTAAATCGTACTTGGCTTAATATTAATGGTGCTGGTACCATCACTGCTGAAGTGATTGATTTAATTATGTCCATTGAAATGCCATATGGGCACATCTAAACTGATGTATGCCACACAGGGATACCTAAATGGAGCCTGAGCCTCAAGTGTCATTCTTTAGAAAGTAGCTGGGCTCACAGGAAATGATACAGGACAAGAGAAGGAAATTTATTACTGCTGTGTAATATTTACTTTGACATATTCCATTGGCTGAGAAGGAAAAACACCTGGCACAATGTATCACAAGGATCTGGGCATATGTACTCTATTCTGGGACAAATCTTCATGTAATCTGCTCCAAAAAATGTATCTGTTGAATCTAGTTGCAAAGCAGCTGATGTTATACTTGGAGCCTTCTTTCAGAACCCCTCATAATATAGATGAGAAGTCACAGTGGACACAGCAGTTGCCAGTTCACCTGGTCAAAAGCAGATTTCTAGACTTCTGGACTTCCTTCCAGTGCTGCAGCCATTACTGGAGCATGTATACAGGATAGGTTTTGATGGTAGTTCTCAACAGCCAAGTGGCCTGTACCAGAGTACTAGCAAAAAAAATAGGGTAGAAAAGGGAAATCTTTTCCCACATGCTACTCAAAAGACAATTAATGATCATTATCATAACTTTGAATAGCTATCATAAGTATGAATAGCCTGGTTTCTTCTTTCTGCACTTCAGTTTTTTATTTGCAAACGTAGGTTTTGCCTGCTAAGGCCAAGCAAGAGCTAAGACCAAGTTCAAGGACCTGGGAGAATATTGTTAATGTAGCTGGAAGTTAAGCGCCAGTGTGACAGATAACATATGCTCATTCACTAATCGTCATGCTTAAATACAGAAAAATCTTTCAAGATGTCATTGAAAAATGGAAATAAAAGTAAACCGTTTAAAATACAAAGGTTAGAACAGTATATTTGTCCTATTTTTAGAATAATACACAAATGAAATGCTGAGGGATCTCTTACTGTTTCCATAGATTTTGCCTGTAGTTTATTTAGCAATGTAGACATACATCTAATAAAAAAGATGCTGCATAAACCATAGTCCAGGCTGAATGTGCTTCTGTTTTTGGTTTAGGTAGAAATGTTTTTTCTGGCTGCGTCCTTCATACTTAGGTCTTCTTACAACAAATGGAAAGCCCTTAATTGTACCTGAGGGAATAGTTAATCTACGGTGGACATATGGTGGACAAAAGCTGAGTCTAGTAAATGAAAAAAATTATAAACACAAAATGTGTGAATGTCTGCACAGTCCAAGAGTCATGGGAGATATTGTACTGTTGGATTGTAGCTTAATATACTCTTCTTTTCTATCAGTATATTAATAGACGTCAGTGCAGCATAAAATGCATAGTTTTAGAATCTAATCTATTTCATGTTTGTTTTATTGGATTGAGAAGAAATGCCTGATTTTAAGACAGGACAGAATTTCTTTTCTATGCAAGTTGTCCTGCTCCCACCTTTGTCATATGACATAAATGCAATTTGATTTCATTAGTGGAGTGAAGCTCTCTGAAATTTTTGAAAGTTGTAACATATGATTGGGGGCAGTTAATCAGTGTTAACCCTGAGCAGCTCTTGGGCTTTATGGATTCAAGCATTATATGTGGTTGCACTGCTCCAGCAAAAGGTTAAGTATTAATGGAAAATGTTCACAGCTCTTTTACTCAAAGAAAACATGTTACTTGTAAGTTTTCTTTTGATTTTACTTTTACAGTTACATTGAATGTCTTCATTCATTTAGCCATCCATAAAGCAAATATTGTTGCACATGCAGTGGATAATAAGTCTTTTTAGGACTACTTGTGTGGTATGTCACAGATCATTAACTGCAAGTAACCACCTGACTTGAGGGAAGTCTGGAAGCATCATTACAGTGAAATAAGCTTTTATTTCTGTATCACTGCGGCACATTGATTTGTAGGAATGTCTCCATTAGCTACTGTGGAAATATATTTTCATATATTATTATTGAAGGAAGTTGATGAGAGAGGATAACCAAATTTCAAGCATGAATAGAGCATTCGTATTAAGATTTTGGACAAAGTGGGAAAAAGACAAGTGCTGTTGTAGCATTATTTTCTATTTAAAAGCTAGCTAGGTCAGTAAACTTATCTTTTTGTAATGCTTCACAGTTTCAGAGACAGACTAATAAATATAGTAACAGTATTTATGTGTACACTGAAACTTTAAGTGAAAGGCTTATAGCAACTGAATATGTTTACTACTTTTTGCAGGCAGAAAATGTGCAAGAGAAGTTTCTTCCTAATCAGGAGGGAAAACTTAAGCTTTTTGTATTTATTTCAATGAACCATAAAAAACAAAGGTTGTTATTGGAAGTAACCAGCAATTATTTCAGATCAGTTTAGAGGATGAAGCATAATCTATGTTAATATGGGGAATAATTGTAATGGATAACCTTCATCAATATAGGATTTAGTAGTATGAAAAATGCAATTCTGAAATGTTGGCCTGAAAATATCTTAGAAAATGTGAAATTCTTACAGAGATTAAAGTTAGAATAATGCTGTAAGATCATCTTGTTATATTGCTGTTTTTCAAAATGGCTTGCTGTCAGATCCTTCAGGAGTAAAATACAATAGAAGATGGATAAATGAGTAGAGTGTTCAAATCATCTTCTCTTAGTGGTATAGTATGAACTGTGTGCATGCAGATTTAAGCATAAAGAAGAAAATCTATGGGGAACGTATGATATGTGTATTTTTAATTACATAATTGTCAGGATTTTGTCATGTTTATTGGGGATTTGCAAGAGAAGAAGCGGAAATTAACGGTACTATTTCAAGTTTAGTGCACAGTTATAGCTCCATACACTTGATATAATGAAACATTCTGAGTTTACAGTGTCCATTTCAGTATAGCATGGATACTTTGCTAA
>VWZY01012973.1:128934-165947 GCA_013399075.1 Chloroceryle aenea | reverse complement strand
GTGTGTGTGTGTGTGTGTGGTAGATAATTTAAAATGAAAGCTAGAAAACTAAGATTTGTACAGATAGTGCACTTTTGATACTGTGGAGAGAGACTCCCTCACTTGATAAGAATTTACTTTATACATTTATGGGAGTTTGAAAAGTAACTTGCTGTAGGCATGCAGAAAGAGTGAAAGAGTGAATAGGAGGTGATGGTCAGGCTGTTTCAAAAATATTTTTATGTTCTGCGGCCCATATAGAAAATGGTGCCATTTTGGAGTCTAATTCTCAGTCGTCTTTCAAAGTCATTATTGGTTTGGAGATGCCACTGCTGTGCCTCATGGGAAGCATAGTGCTGATGCTTCTCTTCCCATTCTCCTGCAGGCTTTGCTCCTGATGCTGTGACTTAAACGCTGGTTTTGGTTTTGGTTTATTTTTCCCTTTATGTCTTCAGTGATGTATCCCATCCTCTTAAGTATGATAGGACTTTGTGAGAGTAATGCATCGTGGATACCGTCCAACTGGCAATCCAAACTTCGGAGAAAATAGCAGTGTAAGACAAACAAAAAAACCCTGTCATTAGGCACCATACTGATCTTTCTGAATCAAACTGTTCTGTTCTCTTGGTTGGAATTCTTGTAGGGAGTTAGTTTTATATGGGAAAAGGAACCCTTTTAAGCAGAAAAGCAGTTTGCAGTGTAATAAAAAAACCCTTGTAGTTTTGACTAATGATTATGGACTAGTCCAACTGAAGAGAGTTTTCAGAGTTTCTGATTTTTGATCCATTGTTCAATTCTAAGAATACTGTTCTGGTAATTTATTTTAAGAGCATTACCCTGTCCTTGCATATAACAGAGGAATAAAAGTCTTGTCTTGCTACGTTGTAATTCTGTGAGGTTAAAAATTATTCTGTATGAAGAATATTGACAGTTCTTTCACAGCAATATTTAGTAAAATTGCTGTAAAGAAATTTTCTAGAAAGCGCTGTATAAAGTGGTTATAAAATAGGGTGTACAAGTTCAGGCTGCAGAAGGTTTCTGGGTTCTCTCAGAAGTTACTTTTTGTGTTCTTTACTCAGTTCTTGTCATACAGTAACTACAACTTTCTACAACACTGATGATGTCTATGAGTCAGTCTGGACTTAATAGTTTGAATTTTCTTTTTTTTTTTTTTAATGTGAAGGAGTTTTATTTCTTAAGTTGTCTCAAGCTACATAGTAGAAGTAAAAGAAATAATATAATGAAAGAATAAAGAACAGTCATTGTAGAAGTGTGTATTGCCAGCTAATACATTGTCTAATTAATAATTAACAGTTTTCTTGGGTTGGCTTTTTAAAGTATATATGTTAAGATGAACTCCTCTTACACTGTAAGTTTTGGAGTTTTATTTTCAGAATAGTGTATCCAAAAGGTTTTTAGAGAATGGTTGTTGGTGTAGTTGCATGTTTATGTGGTTGATCACTAAGGTAGTAATGCTGCTTTTTGAGCACAACCAGTACTTTTTCCAGCTGCTTTATAGTGATATCTTGAAGCTTAAAATGTAATCTATATGGGTAAGCCACAAAAGCCAGTATATATTAAAGCAGACTCTGACAGTAAATCAAAATTGAACAGCTGGCAACACTACTAAAGTCATAAACTTATTTATTAAAAAGACTAAACAGAAGAATTATATTAAAAAGAGAGGAATATATTCTACAGACCAGTGGATATAGCTTAAAACCTGGAAAGTGCTGTAGATTAAGGGCCCAATTTATGAACATCTGTTCTGGCAGTTTCTCTGAGATTCTCATGTTCTTGACAATAAAAGTGTGAAAAGTGTTCCCCCCCCGCCCCGCCACTTACCGTGCTTTTCTGCAGTTCATAAAAGTTGCATTGAGCCTTACGCAACTGGGCCTGTCTGCTTTACACACTTGCTAGAGTAATTACTATTCGTGAAAGGGTAAGGGCTATAGCAACATCCGTATCCCATAGTATACACTGGTTCCAGGTGATATCATTGGCTTTAAAAGCAGTGAAAGAACACTGAAGTTTCCTTCATATATTTAAACTTAAAGAGTGTGGCAATGAACTAATAATGGGAGCAGGTCACTTGAGAGCGAAATGGACAGAAAATCATCTTGGACATGGTTTCTCTAAAACTGAAGCATATTTACAAATCTGCTGTTTTGCTCTTTAACAGTCACCAAAACAACTGTTAACTCGCCTCGTCTCTTAATTTTGAAATAAATGATCATAGAATGATTATTTTAATTGTGATGTTTACACCAAGTAGTATCCTACATTTTTGTCATACTGACAGGTGTGTGGGGATGAGCATTAGAATATTCTTTGTCTGCTTTGAGAGGGAACTGAAAAATCGTAAATTTATGTTTATGCCACTGTGTCTGAGGATTGTTTTGGAGACTTCAGCCGCAGGGCCTGTTTTATAATCAGGCTTGATCTGCACAGCACAAGTCATATTTTTCTCTCTAACTCTTGCTTCGTGACTAGTAATTCAGAATTAACTAGAAGGATCATGTGAAAGGCCATCAGTTTTTTTGGCAAGCAGTGCAGAATCTAGTAAACATCCAAAGCCCTGCTGCCATTAGGAGACAAAGTCAGTCTCTCCACAAAGTCCATGGTTAGTAAACTGAGTTGCAAAGGGAACACTGAGCAAACATTCAATAAACCCACTTTCTCCTGAGCATATTATATTGCTTTCTTGATGAAAACAGTTATGATTTCTTTCTGTTTGAATTTTATTAGTTTCACTGTGTTATGCGTTTATTTATTAGGTTGCAGAACCACATGCTTTTATAGCTGTTTATCTGAGGAGAAAGAAAACTTCCAGGTAAGGGTCTTCAAGAAAGGGAAATCTCTGCTCCTTTTGGGAGGTACCTTCTGATGCATTTAGGGTCATACTGACTAACAGCAAGGTAAAGAAGAGGATTTCTGGTATCCTTTGGACAAAGAAATATCTTAGGAGAACAGGGCATTTTATGCTTCCATGCTATCCATTTCTGAGCATTTTATAGTGTTGATGCATCTTCATGGTCTTATTTGTAGTGTGCATCCATTTCTGAGGTTGCTTTTTTTTTCAGCTAACTTGTGGAATATTAAGGAACTGTATTTCTGCCAAATGTATACTGGTTGTTGATAGTTTCTTTTGTCTTCACATTGAACTAAAGTAGGGACACATAGAGCACCTTGCAGGTTTGGAATCTCTCCAGAGAAGAGGACTCCACCAGCCTCTCTGGGCAGCGTATTCCAGGGCTCCACCACCCTCAAAGTAAGGAAGTTTTTCCTTATGTGCAGGTGGCACTTCCTGTGTTCCAGTTTGTACCCATTGCCCCCTGTCCCATTGCTGGGCACCACTGAAAAGAGACTGGCTCTGCTGTCCAGGCTGGATTACATGTCTCTTCTTGCACTTTTCAATACTCTCAATTCCTTTTACACCTAGTCCCTTGTGCTTGGTTTAAATGGAACAGTCTTAATGTTGGTTTTCTTTTTTCCTTCCTGATTCTTGTGGGCATGATGCTTCATCAGCCCAATATGGACACCACGTTTTTGTTCTTTTAAAAAAAAATAGTTCTGTTTTGAGAAGTGTGGGTTACTTTGCCTACTTTTTAATATATTGGTGAATTTAGGTAAATTCTAGCAGGTTCTCTGGCTGAATAAGCATGATGGATGAACTCTTAAGTATTTTTGGTTTAAGTAAATAGCTGTACTAGTGCACTGGAAAAGATTTCTTTTGGAGCTGTGACAGTCTACAGGGTATATAATCCACATAGATTAGCATGGCATTTCCTCATAATCCTATGAATTTTCTGCCTTAAAAATACATTTGTGTTTTTCCTAAGGTTTTAGTACAAAAGACCCTTTAAATACATGACAATATTTAGAAGTATTATATTGTCATTGTGTGCTTTTGTACTTAAGGTGTACAAGTGCAAATAAAACTTGGTGTTTCTAGTCTCTTTTTTCTTTTTTTTTAATTTCAATTTAGTATCTATTGCTATATATTAAGTACTTAGGCCAAGATGGCAGAATTTTTGTAAGCATGCTGGTGCTTTAAAATGTCAGCTCTTGTCTGGTGGAATTTTCAAATGTGCCTAGTTGCCCAGTCGTTGCTTTGGTACTTGAAAGTCCCCCTAGGAATGTCTGCTTGCATCTTTTAGTATTTCAACAGTGATTATAAGCATTTAATTATTCCTAGAAGACATCTAAGTGCAGGGGAAGTTAAATTTGAGTACCAAACCAGTAGATATATGGAAATACTGGTGACCTAGTTCTGGGTTGTGTGTCTGAGTTTTCTGAAATTAATTTTAGGATTGCTCTGGGGAAGAGCATGGTAGATAGCCAAGTTCTATTATAGTTGCAAAATACAATTTAATTTAATTTTGGAAAACATTCTGAAGAAACATAGAATTAACTTCCAATTACCTAATAAAATCACTTAAGTGTGGTGCACATTTAGTTTCATGAAACTTACTTTTTGTGTTTACTCTACCTCACTTCTTGCTCTGGAATTCTTTTCCTGAGCATTAGCACAGCTGCATCATCCATTTCCACAGTCCTTTTAACCTCCACTTTTAATTAAAAAAAAATTAAATCAGATGCTGTTTAAAGCTTCCCATTTAGTTTTGGGAAAAAAAAAGTTTACATCTTGCTTAGGAGCGTGTGAACAGCTGTTAAAAGCCACAAGCAAAACGATACTTATAAAAGTGGTGGGGGAAATTTTAAGAGCAAGCTGCCAGTTTGACTCTAATTTTCAATAGCTCTTCACTTTTAGCCAAATGGTTTGAACAATAATTTTCTTAGAAAAAACCCGGTGTTTTATAGAAGCAGCAGCTCAGGCAGTTAGGCCAGTGGTAATAGGAGGCAGCTTGCCATTTCTCTTTAACTTTTTATGAAATTTTTCTTTGAATGTGGGGAAATTGCTCATTAGAGAGGTTGGAGGGGCTGATATTCACCCATGCCCACCCACCATGTAGGTACATATGTCTCCATCTGATTTTAATGAGGGATCTTGTTCATTGAAATTCCTGAGTCCCAAGACTAAGCACAGAGGATAATACTTCCCTCACACCATATTTTATCCGTTATAATGGGCAAGTGATTTTGGTCCAAGTAGGAGCATTATAGTCCTGTTTATGACTTAAGCATTTTGAGGTAATCATAGGGTTTCTTATTTTGAGTCTGCGATACCAAATCTGACTACTCAGTTGGACAAACATGCAGGGAGTTTATCAGATGCTGAATATTTAAAAGAAAGAGGACAAATTAGACTGTTTCTTGTTCAATCCATTTTCTTTAGTGTAAGTAGGCTCCTTCAAGATCGTTTTATCTTTCTTGATGGGTATGTGTGTGCGCTAGAGTATAAAATGCTATCTGACCTAGTAACCATGTATATCTATCTCTGGAATTATTTGGGCAGTTTTCTTTGGGCTGTCCTAGCTGGTCCATTCCGTAAGTGAGATGTCATTGCTGCAACACCTTCCCAGATGTGTGGTGTCAGTCTGAACAGACATGACCTGTCTCACCAGGTCCCCTGTGGTATTGCGCCAGTAATTTTGCTTAGCTCAATATTACTGTGTCAGTGTGCACTAATTTTCAGAGCATGCATCTGGGCATGGAATTGTCTTCATACAGTTTGGAAGCCTGGCAGATATATTGCTGTAGCACAGGCCTGGGCTCTGTGTGGCATATCAGTATAGCTTTGTATGTGTGAATGTGACAGAACAAGCTTTGCATGGTAACTTGTGCTGATCCACTGAGGTGAGATGTCCCCTGACCCATGCTTTCTAATTATGTCTCTTGACTTTTTTGTGGGACAGCAGAATGATACTAATCATAAATGCTTTTGAAGTTTCTTCAAAGCTAAATTTAAAAAAAAAAAATATTTAATTGAGGTTGTTGACATGTCTGTTATCTTTAAATAGCAGATTACAGCTTGTGTTAACTGATGCCATCCAATAATATTGTCTGTCTTGGTACTAGTTGCTTTATTACCCTTCTAACTGCTGTGTTGGAGTTTCCACATTTGTGTTATACCTTCTGTATCACTTTTGCCAGCAGTGGTGTAGCTATGTGCAGTCTAGTGTTTTGGGTTTTAAGGTTTGGTATGGCTTTCATTTGACATATCTGTTTGCAGTATGATCATGTTTCTTTTGCATGGACAACTAGTGAAAATGAGTAGCAATGTAAATTGTTTAAAAAATATTTTATTTGTTTTCTGCTTATATGTGTAAGTATGTTATGACTTCTAGCAAGCAAGAACCAAAAAGCTTGTCAATCACTTCATATTTCTTGGATGTCTCGTTTTCATGTTGTTTATTTAAAATTCACTAAGAATTTCCCATTATCACTTCTGAAAGGAGAATAAGAAAAAAGTAGGACAAATGAAATACCAAGTGAGTAATTCACTTCTGTCACAGTTAATATTCCTGGTGCCAAACTAGAAAGCTCTCACAGGACTCTGTGCTGGGAATGTAATTTTGTGTATAAATCACAGAATTCCAGAATTGGGAGAAGTTTATGGGTCCCATGCACAGTGTATATAGGAGGGCACTAATAAGTGGGTGATGAAAAAGATTTTGTATGAGAAGGGATGAAGTAGATTGAGTTCCTTAGCAGTAGGAAAAAGACAAGCAGGTGTATAAAACAGTGGGATGAGAATAGAAGACAATTATATAGCATCTTTTCAATATAAACCCCAGGAAATCTTGTGTTGCCTTATAAAACAGCAAGCTTAAGATAAAAAGATAAAATTACTTTTTCACATTGTGAATACTTGAATTGTGGAAGTCCTGTTCATTGACTGTTGTAGAAGCCAAAAGTCTACATGGGTTCAGAAAGGAACTGCAGAGGTTTGTGAAGGTCTGGTCCACCTGTGGCTATAAAATGTTTGAGCTGTCTTCCTAGCACTTGGAGATGTGTCAGGCTGAGGAATGCAGATTGCCTGCAAGTGAGGTGTGTATCAAGGAGGGATCATTGTAGTTGTACAGTGTCTTATTTTTCTGCTTCAATACCTGCTGTTGACTGCTCCTTGAGGTGGGTTGCTGGCATGGGTTATACCAGACCTTTAAATATCAGATTAAAATAAAAAAGCAAATTACTGACCTTGAGCTGTTATGACTATTGCTCCCCCACTCCACCCTCAAAAACTCCTTCCAGAACAGCAAGCAAAACACCCTCACTTGCCATTTTGCCCTCAGTGCCTAAGGTCGTGTATCTGTACTTAGGTATATTACTTTGTAACTGGTTGGTTCCAACAGTGCAGGTGAGAGAATGTGATCTGGATTCTGGTGGTTGCTCCAGGATCTCATTTATTTTACAATACAGCATCCTTTGGATAAAGTAATTAAGAAGTCTGTGGGATAAAGAGGGGCACTGAATATCTGGTTAATTTTAGGCTTTCAAGGTCTTTACAGTATCTGCTCTTAACAGATGTGTTAGTCATGCAGACTCTTCTGAAAACCCCATTTCTTGCCTAGATTATGTTAAAGAAGTTTATTTTGCTGAAAAGTTCTAAAAATCTAAGATGTTGTTTAATATGTTTTTATAAATATAATTTAAATAGAAGCATGATGGTGACACAGTTTTTCAAAGAGTGCTCAATGATGGCCTAAATTAATATTTAATTATTAACTAAAGTCTCTTTGCTATCCTAATTCTGAAAACTTCACCCATGGAAATTATGCCTACAGAAACTCCATGCCCTCTTAATGTATATTCGAAGAGGAGGAGTGTACTTAAGTCACAAAAAAATATAGGTCATCGTTGGTGCCATGCTAAAATTTTAGTAGATAATATCTTGGAGTTATTTATGAGGAACTTGTTAAGTTCTTGACTCATATTCTCTCTTTCCTTTTCACAGCTAGCAAAGGAAATGCTGCTTATCTTTGAGGACTCCTAACTAAAAAGTAGAGTGGGTTTGTGTAACTGTTTGCAGTCATCACCGACAAAATGGTCTGTGAAAATAAACTTTCAGCATCTAAATTCTGCTGTAAGTCAGATGTAGCTAATTTCTCTAACTTCAGTAAAAATGGACTGAAGCAGAAACTCTTAAAATCTTTGTTGGTTTTAGGTAGTTTTAGAAAAAAAACATAAAAAGGTTTACAAAGAGAAGTCCCAGATGAACCTTAATTTACTTGCTTAATATTTTCAAGTTCGACTGAATCCTGAAAAAATTTTAGGTTATCAAGAAAACATCTAGAGTGTTGATCTGGTTTGAAATATGTAGTCTTTGAAATGCTGTGGCTCAGTTTATGAAATAGCTGATAAATTTACTGCCAGTGATCTGAATATGTATCATTTTAATTTCTTCTTTTATAGTAAGTATATTATAAGTATTATTTCTTTAATAAGCAGCCTTTTTTCTTATAAAAGGTAATTTAATATAAATTTGAATTGTACTATTAATTTTTGACTACCAGTTGAAAGCAGTTTCGCTTGGTAATAATTTATTACAAAAACTTCCAAATGGGCTGCTGTCAAACAGGATTTGGTACACACGGAACAGTTAAGCAGTAATAAATTGCCTAGTAACTGAGTAATTTCACTCAGATATGTGACAATCTTGCCTCTGCAACAAGAAAAGTTTGGAAGAAGAACTGATATTTGAAATTGCTTAATGCTGGAGGTTTATTGTAATAACGATAATACTGACTTGGCCTGATCTTCGAACATTTAAGGCTTTTTTTTTATATCCCAGTGAATGATTTCATGTTCATTTATAATTTTTGTTGTGGGAGAGCTCCCAGATGGGTATGTAGGAATTGCATTAAGTATCTCCAGCTCTACCACATCTGGTGGAAGCAACAATAGAATCAGGCACAGAAGGGCCCTGGAGCTGACCTGGATTGGCTCAGTTAGGAACAAGTAATTCAGGGTATTGGATAAAAGCATCACACTTAGAGGACAGACAATTTTTTAGCATGGCTGTTTGGCATGAATTCAACAAAAGTGTACCTGTGGAAATGGTCTGTATAGGTGGATGCAGCAGCAGCCATCAAAAATGGTGGAGTGGGTCCTGTGAGGAATTTTTTATTAGGTAAATGCTTTTTATATGAAGAATTTTGTATTAATAATTTACTTCCATGGCATTGTAAAATATATTACTCTTGAGTTATGTTCCTATGCATTATTTTGAGAACACTGTTTTAGGAAATGCTATGTAAGGGTAAAGCTTTTTGCTCAATGTTATCTTATGTCTGGATTTATGATTTTTGGAAGAAATTACTTGTACAGTGTTACCTAGCTTGCAAGGCACTGTAGAATGTTTGAATTCTAGACAGAACTGAAAATGTGTATAATATTTTGTGGGGGTTTGGTGGAGGGGAAGGGAGGTGAGGTTTGTTTTGTATTCTGTTTGTAATTACAGACTGCATCTAAGAGATGCCTGCTTTTAATAACAGGAATTTTTTTTTTTTTTCATTAGCAATAGTGAGACTGACTTGGTTAACTTGCATGCCCTTTTGAATGCAGACAAGGAATTCAGCCCTTCTAAGCGCATGGAGGCTGTAGTTCCATGGCTGGTTGATTTTGCGGTGAAGACAATTTACAGCTTGAAGTTAGCACCACTGCTGCATGGGAAATTGGATCTGTGACTTGATCTGGGTTAAAAAGCACATTGCAAAAAGAAATGGCTATTTTTAACATGGATCAGCTCACTGAGCTTCATAAGCTCCTACGAGTTGCATGGCCTCCTAAGTAGGTGAGGAGAGAACAGCGTGCTGTGTCCTGAGATTGGGAATGAACAACCAGGAGTGAGGCAGGTTGGTGAGGTTTTCTGAACTTTAATGCTGACATCTGTAGGTCTAGCAACTATGTATGGAGACTCCTGCTGTTGTCTGAAAAGGGTGACAGATGTGAGTGACTGAAGGTAGAATCTAAGAAATGTTGTATGAGTTTTCATTAGGATTCCAAGATCTTGAGTTTATGAAATTACAGTGAGCTTTATGTTTTATGACTGTCAATCCACCAAGTCTTTGTGAATTTTAGAATGATAAATCATGTGGTAGTGTTCCTAGTATTTAACTGAAGAAGACTGTACCTTGTCCTGGGATTGATAAATTCAGTGATGATGTAGCAGATACATCAGAATTAGAGAAAATATTTGAGAGAGATGAAGAAAAGCTGATCCATCCATGGCTTGCAGATATATTGGACTAGCACCATCTTCTGAATGTTTGGTACATTACAGTTTTATGTCTTCACTAAGGTATTAAATAACATTTAAAAAACCTACTCATTTAACTTTGAATTTCAGTAACCACAGCACTGTAGTATCTCTACTGAGTTTATGAAATTGTTAAACCAAAGTGAAGACCTCTGTAGTTGAAATAGTGAGAAATTAAGATTAATTTTTTTAAATAATTTTCAAACCTCTGCCCTAAAAACTACATTTACTGCAACAGAGAGGGAAATTATGTTGTGAAAAAAACTACTGATTCCAGTAATTTGTCACTAAGAGCTCAGCTAAATCAATGTAAGGATTTTTTTTTAAAGTTCCAGTAATCCTGATAAAAATTGAATAGTATTTGAATTGAATCCTGATAAAAAAAGAATGGTCTGTTGTTATTTTTCTGTCAGCAAGTCTTGTTTCAGAGTGCTTGGGTAGTCATTAAAGTTTAGTACAGGGAAGTTTGGAGACTACTGTCAAAAATGGTAATGTGTACTCTAAAGAGAAACATATTTTTTACAGTTAGGCTCATAAAAAAATTAATTTGTCCAGAGGAGTTCATATGAACATTTAAAAATATGTATTGCAGTCATCGTGTGTTCAAAATACTCTTACAAGATTGTGAATCAAGTAATTCTGCATTTCTTATATGTTGCTCTGTAAAGGGTAGTATTATATTGGTGAGAGAAAATTTGGATTCTGAAGGGTGTAACTGTTTTCTTGTTAGTGTTTCTAAAACATTGGCAATTAGAACAGGACATATCACTTGAAACTTGAGTTTTTTCAATATATGTGTTTAAATACTACGTTTGTGAAAGATACTGGATCCAAAAAGTGAAATATTTTGTTTATTACTTGTAAAAGCTTTTGAGTGTAAGAAGTGCTGCAGCTACAGTTTCAGAGATACAAAAGAATTATTATTTTATGCTCTATAGTATTTGAGCTATGGTATTAATTAACAGAATAACCATTTCTCTGAGATGGTCACCCTAATGCTATTACTGTATCATTTATAATTGCATTAGACATTTCATTGTCTAATACCAATGTGTTAAGAGTGTGTCTGCGGGGACAGGAATTCCAGCTGCTGTTTGGCACCCTGGATTATGGTTTGTGTGAATACACATTTGTTTTGTTTTGCTTTCTCAGCATCGCTCTATAAACACGTTCAGCTGTGTTTGTGTGCTGTGCTGCTCACTGTGGCTGCACAGTGATTTTTATAATTGGATTAATATAGCAGGAAAAATGCAGATGGGGGAGTGTTCTCCTGACCCAGCCATTTTCTCATTTCTCCTTGTCTCCAGGAAATAGCTATAATGATGTTTGAGTCCAAATTACCAGCTTTAACTTAATAAGGAAGGAAAACTAATTGCCAGCAAACTTCTCATTGGCACAAACATTAGGAAGCCTGGGCACAAATGTTAAAAGAAGATGAGAGATGATTTAGTGCACAAAGCAGTAAGTCCATGGTTCACTGAAACTTCATGTGATCTTAGGCAAAGCTTTGGATTTATCTTTTCATACAAGTTTCATTTTTCCATTTGTAAAAATAAGAATAGTGTTTGTCTAATTTACTGGGAAGAGAATTAATCAGCAAATGACCTGTTAGTAATTGCAGAGTGCTTAAAAAACTGGCAAGAAAGGCTAGGTAAGAATATGACTGACTGGATAAAAAGCAACAGTAAGAAACTGTCGTCTTTCCAGGAGGAGCTTGTAATCTTAGGGCACATTCCTCTATGGAAAATAAAAGCTAATTAACCAAAGACATGAAATTAGAGAACATTAAAGTGCTGGGAGATGATGCATTTGAGAGAGAGTGACATTATTTTGCTGAAGCTGGGCTGTTCATTCTTTATACCAGGAGCACAAAAGTGTTTCATGTTCTTTTGTTCACATGCCCACTTGATTTGTTAAGCGTACCCTAAGGGCATGTTTATTTAGGTCTGTACACTCCAGACAGTAAACAGAGATATGTGGTAAAATCACCTGCAGAGAGGTCTGTGCTGCCACATCTAAACTGGTGGCAAGATTAATGCATTTCATGTTAACTTGGTCATCTCTTTGCTATGACACTGTCTGCCATCTAAATATGTTTTCAGTGTACTTAGTCACTTAAGTGGCAGGCTGGGGAGATGACAATCAACATATGTCTTTCATCTTTCTCTCTTGCTTTCCGTGTCCTTTAAAAAAGGCCAAGTACCAATTATGTTTTAACACTACAAGGTGATTCAACTGTGTATTTGCTTAATAATCTAATCTTTTTTGAATACTTCTTTCCAGAAATGTCTGCATTATGGGTAGGGATAAGGAGTATAGGTACCTGACAGAAGGGATCAGATTTTGACCATCGTTGTAACTTTAGCCCATTCAGTCAAATGGTAAATTGTTGCAAGAATTTCTGCCAAGAATTTATTAAAAAATGAAAATGGGAAATGTCTAGCTGAGAAAAATATTCTTAGTTTTTCTCTGACTGTCTCGTCAAGCTGCGTAAGCCAGTCATCTGTAATCTTAGTTTTACAAAGAAACTGGGGTGTGTTCTTTTTTTTCTTTATGAGAATGTTTCTCTGGTATGGAAGGATGCCTGCTGTTTGTATTTGCAGAGGTTAACATATCTTCCTAAAAATGACCTGTCATCTAACAAACATTATGCATGCTTGTTATTAGGCAAGAACCCTATCACTTTGTCCTCAGTAGTTAGCTGCACTCGGTGTGCTGAGATGGAGACATTTGCTTATGGCTGCTCTTGTGTTTTATTGAAACCTATTTTAAGTCTTGGCAATGTTAACCTCGTTATCCTTTTGTCTTCTAAAGATGGACTAGAACTGCTGTTTTATAACTTTAGAAAAAATGCTGTAATCCTCTATTGTTTAACAATATCTGAAAGTATCATTTAGCATGGGATGTTTTTAAGTAGAAAACTTAATATAATGACTACAGCTACTTCCATAAATACAAATCAAAGAGAACTTGTCATCCTAAAAACATTCTTTCTTATTATTTCCTGTGTTATAACAAACTATTAGCATCATCACCCAGATTTCATTGTGTGAAATGACCGTATTCTAAGACACTCATTGCAGATTCTGTGTCTTTGTATGTCATTCTTTGAGAGGAAGGAGAATTCCACATAGGCTTTGTAAAAATAACTGAAGGTCCGTAAGAGAGGTATGCATAAAACCAGGAAAACCTCACTTCACAGGCATGATGCCTTTTAACTGGAAACCTAGGAATTGCTCACTTCTCCTTTCCCATATTAGGCATACATTTTCTTGTTTTATATATTTAGGAATTTGTATTTTGGTTTAGAGGAAGCTCAGATCATAGATTTGGCATTTAGAAAGTTACATTTTTCTTTAATAATTGAGAAGCATATTTGCTGATAATTTGGATTTTGATTTTTTTTTATTTTTAAAGGAGGAAGTGTTAAAATGTTTTATGTCAATTATAAGAGTTTTAAGTTAACAGGTTTTTTTTACTTTCTGAAACCAGTAATTTCCTGCTGTAGCTGGAAATGTTAGGTATATGTATTTTTTTTAAGTACAAACGTGAAGCACCAGCTATTATTGTTCTGCCTTAGCAAGTCTTCTAATACAATGTTTGATTTGTTACCATGTCCTCATAGGGAAGCATCAGCAGTAGAGTGTACATGACAGTGAGAAAGTAAACACATGCTTGCAATCAAATTAATGTATTTCATCTGTCTTCAACTAATAACAATCTGTCATGCTATCTATCTGAGAAGGGGCATAAACAGTTTATTTTGTGTTTGGAATAACTTCCTGGAGGTAGTTAATGTGACATGTAGTTTGTCTGACATGAGTATAACCAGATCAACACTCTAGATGTTTTCTTGATAACCTAAAAAAATTACTGAGAAAATCTGTACTGGAACTGTATTTGGTTTTTTTTTTTGAGCTTCCTTAAATAAGAGTATTGGCATAGTTTTCAGGACTTCCGTGAAAGAGTTTTCTTTTCTTGGCAGGTAGGCAATTTTAGTATGAGAAAAAGATTGAAAATATTAATAAAAATTAGCTACAAAAAGCTGCAGTTTGCACTCCAACATTTAGGTTTGAAAAGTGGCGAAGCAGTGTGCTGTAGTAATTTAAGAGTAACAAAGCAAAACTGATTTTTAAAAAGCTGTGTAATACATGAAGTCTGCAGACTCAGTAAAATTCGTTGTCAATTTGTTGTTATTTCTGCATAATTCTGATTACTCTTAGGTTATGATATCATATAATAAATTAATACCATCAGATATTTGTTAAATCAGATGATTTTTTTTATTTACACAGAAAGAACCTTTTTGTCTAGTCAGAAGATGAAAGTGCACTTGCTTGAAGTTCTAAGTAACCCATTCAAATACTCTCTAGTTTTTAAAACTTCATGAAAGCTCCATCTTTTAGTGGGAAAGAAGTAGCTTACTGATAAGCTGAGCAATGAAAACCTGCAGAGGTGGTGGTTATTTTTTTTTCTGTTGTCGTTGTTGTTGTTTGTTTGATTTGGTTTGTTTTGTTTTTCTATTTTCTTTGGAGTGATGGCAGAATTAGAACTGGGTAATATTGCTTGTGGAAGAAGAGGTCTTAGAGGAGTTCCTTCTGGCCAGGGTGGTGGGACCTGCTAAGCTATGCTCTCCTGAGGTGTTACGAGGCAGAGGTCTCATAAAGCAGACAGTAAATCCTGTTGCCCAGAATGCTGCTCCCAATCTTCATTGTGATTTCTCTTTTATTCTTCAGAATACTGAATATTTGGCACATGTTAAAGAAATTCCTCTTTTATTCTTTTTTTCATGCACTTTTGCTTACACGTGGGAGAAGCAGAATCTTCACACTCTGAAATAGGACTGACTGACTACGCTTGTTGGGCAGTGTGTACTGAATGGGGATAATAGTGTGTAATGGTCTTGTCATCTTCAGTCTGTTAGGTTTTCAGGTGCTCAAGCTTAAGAAATCAGTCTGAAATTATACTAAAAAATAGGATGAAAAAGAGATCGTCATATACAGCCGCCTTTTTTATGACCCTGGAGTATTTTCAGGAGAGAAAATACATACATAATTTTAAGCACATGTAAATCAAATTAATAAATTATTAAAGCATTTTACTTGTCATGTCTGTGTGGGCTAATCATGATAGCTCATTATTTAAACATTATGTAATTGTATACCTTGTGTGAACAGCTGCAAATACTTTGCAGAAAGATTTATATTTCATTTTTCACAGCATACTATAAAAGAATATATTTTTATATGGTACCATGGATTAATACAGATGTTTACTCATAACTTTAAAACTACCCCTAATTATTTTAAAATATGAAATAGTTATAATATGCATGATAGCTACAAAACTAGATAGTTGTAAATTCATTTATGTTTTAATACCAGTTTTAATGGAAAATACTGTAATTATAAAAAAATTTAAAAATCTTCTTAAACAGGAGAACTGCCCCTTTGTAACAGACTCCCTCACAGTTACTACAATTGCAAGCTTTGAAAGTGAAGGACAGTTGGATTTGGGTGGAGAAGGGTCCTTTACTGAAATTCTCAGAACTGTCTCTTTTGTGTTTCTTTTCATACATATGGTTTAGAAAGTGACCAGGCTAGTTATCGCTGGAATCATCTAAAATTACTCTATAGTGCCTTATAGTTTGCAAGTATAATCTCACCATCCAAGAGAAACACCAACAAACTTATCAGTCAGAATGGCTGAACATGCATTATGCACGTCACTCAGATGTTTATGCCATTCTGAACAAGCACTGTCACTATTTTTTCAGCTGCATGGAAGTACCTGTACAAGTTATATATTTGTGTTTTTTCCAGAATTACCTGAAAGGAAGATTCATGCAAAATGGATGTTTTCTGACTTAAATAAAAAGCCCTGTAGTTTTACATGAAGCTCTTCTTCAGTGATGTTATAAAAGACAAGACAGGCAGTCCTGTGGAAAAGGGAGATAAATAGCATGGGTACCAGCCTTTACATTCTGCACAAATGATATTCCATTATCTTTTTAGAGTACGTGCAGTTTTTTGCATATGAGGCAATATTTAAATCAAAATGTAAATATGGTGACATTTTTGGCATTTTAAAAGATTATAAACCCAGAATATTAATCTTTCTTCTAACTGATGATACGTAGTTAAAAATACTGCCCTCTTGTCTGTACTAATTGTATTACTCTGGTAAATTGTTACACGTAATTTATTATTGCCTTAATTTTAAGACAATACAGCTGTGGGATTTGATATTACACTTTATTCCTTGAAGTGAACTCTGCTGAGCTAATTATATTTGTTCTAGTTCAATTCAGTGAAGCAGGTGAGCTAAAGTAGATTTTAAGCTGCTTGACTATCAGTTTTCTACAAATATATGGTGTAATGGAATGGAAGTGATTGTTTGTTGATGCACATTGTTGCTATGTGCTTTGTTGCAGGCCTATTTTTTTATCTTACGGAATGGTAAATGTATCTAAATAGTGTTAGAAGAACAAATTCGGCATTAATTTATTTACCATGAGTGGTTTCAGAGTCTCATGTCAAAAGTAGCATAATTGCTCAGTTAAGACTGAATTGCTGTTGAATGGTTTTGTGTGGGTAGATTGTAAAGCACCCCTTTGTGTTTTATCTAGCACTTTCTAGGGTTTTTCTATTCCCTTGCTACTACCCAGTAAACAATAAAATTTCATTGACTTGGTCTTACTTTCTCAAGCAGAGCTATATAGAGATATGACTTTGAATAACTGAGTGTACTGTCTCAAGTGTTTGCTCAGGATTTCCCTCTATCATTTAATATCTAGTCTTGCAACCATTTAAGATACGGTTTCTGCTTCCATTTGAGGTAGCATCATCTCTCAGCTTTTCACTGCAATTAAGTTATTATAGCAGCAGTTTGAAGTATAATGAAAATGTTGCTTGTATAAATCACCTGAAGATGTGACCTAATCGAATCTCTCTGGTCCTAACCTGAAGTGACTGTTTTGTCCTTGTCTTTGAAACCTCACTTGCTTTCCACAGAGGTGACCATGGTGGTGTTTACATTTTTTCCCTTACCTAAATTCTGCAGTGTTCTTCTTACCTGTTTTTCTTCTCACATCTTCAGGAATGCCTTAAAGGGAGTATCCTTAGGATTTCTGTGGGAGTCTCATACTTCTCTCCTAGATTTTTTTTTTTCTTTTTTCCACCACACTGTATCTGTTTAGTCTCACCTACAAATCAAAATTGAGCTCTCCAAAGTTCATAAGAAGCAAGTATTTTAGTAGTAAGAAGTTCCTGATTTATTTTTATCGTGCCAGTATCTTTTTAGGATACCTGTAGATACAAACACACGGATCTGTTATGGAGCAGCAGTTTGTCTTGCTAACTTTAAATTGAAATCGTTGTTGACACTACACAAGATCAAAGTTGAATGTTTAATATAATTCCAGAGAAACAAATTAGAAACAGATTTGAAGGAGAGGAAAAGTAAGGCAATGGAGATAATTTTAGGAGAATATCTAGCAACCATGGGATATTTTTGTAGTTGTCACATGATCTTTTTAGTGTGTATTTCAGGAATAAAACTGAGCAAACTGAAGCAACCCATACTATGGATGACTTTTCATTGAAAGGGACTTAAGAATTACTTTGGGGGCTGGTAACACCCTTTTTCGGTCCTCATCAGGGCAGTCAGGGAAGCAATACTCTGACCTCTCTCCCTCTGCCTCCTCCATTGCTCATGATGTTCCTCTGTTACTCCTGATTTCATTTTTTGTGTGGTTTAAGTATTACATTTAATGCAATTATACTAAGATATTCCTGTATTGTCAAGGAATTATCAGCGTACTCCTTTGACATTTTAACTATTGCTTTGCTGACTTTAAATGCCCTTCCTGACTGTTGGTCCTGTTTTTAAGACTTTTAGAGATGATAGATCAAAGAAATACTCTCACTGCATTCTGTAAAATTTACACATCCTGGGGTTTCTTTAGATTTTCATGGTTAGAAAACTTTATTAATGTAGATAGCAGTGTTTGTATCCAAGCACTCAAACCAAAATACTGTTTTGTTACATTTGTGTACTTTAGAGATTCACTGTTTGCAAATAGTTAAATCTCTCTTCGCTTTTCAAACTAAAATCCTTGTATCTCCTTCAGACATCTCCCTGTGAATTTCTAGCCAACAGTTTAAGTTCTACGTGGTAAAAACAGAGCTATTGATTTTCCCGTGGGTTGTCATCTTTCTCCTTTATATCAGATGAGAAGGGTGACTGTACCATCTGGCACACAAACTTTACTCTGGGTCTTTCCCTAAACGTTTGCATTTGATGTGTGTTCAAATCTTGCAGATTCTTTCTTTGAGACCTTTGTTAGATATGGTCTGTCATAATCATTACCACAGTTAAAATGCTCTTATTTTGCATTTTAATTTAAGTAATTCCTTTTTCTTGGCCAATACAATGTTATCTAGTCATTTAGAATATTCTTCAATATCATGTTCCTGGTTTATAAAATCGGACTATATTTATGTATCTGATTCTCTTTCTCTCTATCCAAAACTTACTTGTCTTTGCCTTTTAACTTTTTAATGTTTAAGTGCATTCTAGTATCATCCTTCATCCTAAGATGCCTATTCCTGCTGTTAATTGGCTCATCATATGAGCCCACATTACCAGCTGTTAGTTTTCTTTCTATAAAGTCCCTGCATTCCTTAAATACAACTTTTTAGAAAATCATTTTTCTCCTCTAAATCTCTCCTTAAAGTCTTTTCACTGTGATGTGTAAATAAAAGCTGGACAAGACTTATCTCCTGGTGTGCTAAGAATTCTGCCTGTTGTGCTGACCAACATCAGATGTTCAAAAAAAAGGACTGGAGGGTAACTATTCACTGCTTTTTTTCTAATCTTCAGTAACTATGATTGTGCCCTTAGCCTGTGTCAATGCAAAGTAATTTGAGTTAGCATAGTCAGCTTTTGTTGACTGCAAACTGCAGCTTTGTATAGTTAAGTATTTATTAACGCTTGAAACCCTTTTCTTGTACTATAACTGTGCCCTCTTTCACTGAGAGCTAATGTAACATGAATTGCCTTGCATTTACTTTGAGAGTGTGCACACAGACAGTTACCTGGCAGTTATCTAGCATAACAGTAACCATACAGTTCACATGTACACTGCCCATAATTCAGAAGGCATAAGGTGAAATACTTGTAAGTGGGGAGAGGGACTGAGAATTAAAGAAAACTCAGAAGTATAATTTTACCATAATTTTCACTTCTAGTCTTTTAGACTATATGATCTGGTGTACTTTTAATTTCTCTATTGTAGTAAAGAACGTGCTCCCCTGACCATATATTGTTCTTGATGTTTCTTCAAATAGAAAATAGGAGGCATTTGAGGATATGATTTCCTGAAAATTCATCAACTCTTTAGTGTGCTGTTGTGTTCTTCCACTCCCTGATCTTTCCTTCCTGAGAAAAAAGAGTTTGAGGGAGACTAATTTGTGAGCTTGTCTTCATGGACTTACATAAGCGTTCCATGGTATTTTAGAGGGATACTGTGTAAATGCTTTTTTTGTTTGTTTTGTTTTGTTTTGTTTTGTTTTGTTTTTGTTTTTGTCATTGTGTATAGGTTTTTGGAGCTTGAGTATAGTCAAAAAAATATAGTGAGTGAAATTTGGAGGTGGGGTTAAGGTTCCTCTAAGAGCTTATCAAATAAAAATAAATTAAATATTTTTATTTTTTCCCAAAAGAGTAATCTCACTGTTGTGTTTTACAAGCTGCACTTAAAGCCAATATGGGAAGAGTAGAAAGAATAGATAATGATACATCTTAGGCAGTATGCTGTATTTTATTCTTAAAGGCATTTTGACAAAGGCTCTCTTCTGGTAGTCATTTGTTAGAGAAAATTAAGTAGCTGTTACGAAGACTGCATGAGTTTTTAACAAAATTGTTATCGACTTTGGGGTTTATATATTCTATACTACTTATTCTACATTTAGTATTATGAAAAACTGTACTACAAACATTCGTGTTAACAGCTCAGTATTTTAGTCCTTCACAAATTAATGCCTGTGGTAACTGGATGATTTTAGGCCTGTTCTTATAAACAAGGCCTTACTGATGTGCAAGGAACAGTAATATGTGGCAAAAACACCATGTTAACCAAGGTAAGCAGTATAAATGGGCTGTAGGAATCCCCTGTTAGACTAAAAATCTCCAAGAGAAAATCTCCAGAGCCTACAAATTAAAGCCCTCCAATATAATTTTAAAATAAAGCCTTTTATGTAGTAGGAGAGCATTTTTTCAGCTGATAATCAAATGACACTATTATGCAGACTTACTAGATTTGCAAATTTACAAGTTTTTACAAGTCAGTTGGGTCCCTTCCTCAGGAAATCAGTTTAAGTTTTTTTTCCTGTATTGACTCAAAGAGCCTGGTTGTCCTTAAATCCTTCTGAATATATTTGCTTTATAATTTGACGGCATTGAGTCAACACCCTTATAGGAACTGTAATGCAATAAAAAGAGAAACTGTTCAATATAGTTTCCAGTTACCTTAGGATCAGATTTGGAGAAACTGGAATGTACACAATAAAACCCGTGCAAGACTTGAGTTCCATGTTGTTTTGGAATCAACCAGTGCTTTTCAACATAAAATGCCATTTGAAGGCTTTGCTCTGCTTCCAATGTTTGTAAAATGATAAAATTGAAAATGCATGTGACTCTTGAAATATGCATTTTACTGTTTTTAATTTTCTGAAGCATACCTTTGTGGAATTGAAAACTTCATATACAAGTAACAAACCATCAGTCTTTTTACTTGGTTCACTTTTTATTATAGTGAATGATTTTGCTCTACCATGTTCTGCAGTAAAGTTCTTTATAACTCATTTACATTTTATACTTTGAAAAAATATGTAGATTCAGATGTGCTTAGTGAAATCTGTTTTGTAGAAGTTTTTAGATTACATTGGCATCTCCAGTATGCATCACACTTGCAAACAGAATGTGCAAACTTCACTTCTGTTTCAGATTTTTGTGTGTAGTTAGCAGTAAAGTTGTTACAAATTGCGTGTTTCCAGAAAGAAATTTGTCCTTTATTTCAGATAAGAATTGGTTGCATATGATTGTATAGTTTTAATTGTGGTTTCATTTCAGTTTTGAAGAAAAAAGTAATTGGATATAATTAATTATTTTTATTTTGGAAAATGATTATAGAAATTAACTTGCATTTGAGTACATCTGTAATGGAAAAGATTACATCTGATGTGCTTCCAATTAATAATCTCTAAGACAGGTAACTAAATGGACTCCAGTGTAGTAATTTTTCCTTTCTTCAATTTATTTTTAGTTGACTTGGAACATATGCGCACAGTGAAAGTTGACAAGCACCAGCGCTACTGTCAGGAAAACAATTTCAGTGGCCATTTCGTGTCAGCCAAGACAGGAGATTNTTTTCTCGTCTCTCTTCTCTCGCTTTTCTCGTCTCTCTTCTCTCGCTTTTCTCGTCTCTCTTTCATTCCAGGTGTAGTCCCATCTATAGACCATCAATATAGAAATTTTCAACAGTTGATAACATCACAAGACCCTATTGTGATCGAAGTTTTTAATATGGGTCCCGAGCCACGAGAGACACTCCCTCTGCAGGTCCATTGACATTTGAGCATGCTGATATTTGTAATGCTTTGCAGAGCACATTTTTGAACAATCTTTTGACTCTGAGCTAACTTGGTTATTTGTTGTAGTTGGACATGTAGGGAAGAAAAGGTTCTTTTTCAATTGACTGTATCAGTCAAATTAAATCACGTTGTATTGTTTTGCTTGATTTCTGTCACAATCCTCATGACTGCCATTCCCATAATGTATGTCTCCTTTATGTTACTTATGACAACATAATTTATGTTAGTGAATGGTAATACCATGTTCAGTTATATGGAAGTATAGTTCTGTAACACAAATGGAATCACTTGTTGTTTTAAGATCTTTGATGAAACCTTTACATTGAACTGCCTAATTTCATAAGATAATAGTTTTTCTGTAAAGTCTAACAATACTGCTGTTAGAAATGCAGTGAGTCCTCATTCTGTTTATAGTTTCGTGTTAAATATTTGGCATATATTTTTGTTTGAAGTGTGAAGAATCAGACTTTTTATGCTAGAAACAGAAGATATACTTAACTCAATGAAGTGCATGTCTTATAAAATGTAATCCTTTCTCAAAGAGACTATCTTTTTAGTGGGATTTGGTAATAGGAAGAAAAAGCAGTTCTTTTATAAGATTGATTTATTTAACATTACAAATTATGAAGGAGTCTACATTATGGTTTTTTAATTGATGTATGAATTACAGCAGCATCCCACTAGATAGCCTGATTGTACTTTTTTTTTTCAACTAACTGTATAAAACCAAATATGAATATACCTAGAAAGAATTAACCAGAAATCCCTGTTTAAATATCAACTAACAAAAGCAGACATGAGGTATAGTTTACAGTAGTTAATTTTTAGTTTCAGTATAGATTTGAATTAACCCTTCCACTGTTACTGCACACTGACTTTTCAAAATCTTCATTTATTTGGTTAGTTGTGCTGGAAAGACAGGGTGTTTACCCTAGAGAGTGATTTAAGAAGAGGCCATTCAGTGCTACTGTGGAGATACACTAGAGGAGTCTTAAATATTCAGTTAAGATAAATTAAGTGATGTGTTTTGTTTACCTCAGATCTTTCCAACAACTCATTTACAAAAGATAACTATGTACATAGAAAAACCTAAAAGTCTCCTCAGGGCAGAAAGAAAATCATGAAAGATTTAATATAGCTAACTGTCTTACTGTCCATGAAATTGCAAAACTAAAGCTATGAACTTGTGCCTGCTGTTCTGTGCACAAGGCATCCTCATGGCAGGTGATCTAGCTCAGTACACCTGAGAGCCTGGCATGGTTAAAGTAGGTCTCTAAAAAGGTAAGTCTGTTCAGAATTTCCTTGATTGCTGTGTGGATGCTAGTAGAGTAGATGAGTACTAGACCAAGTAGTTCAGAGAAAGAGAATTTGTTTTCGAAGCGACTATGGGTTTGTTTGTTGTGCCACTAACTTGTTACTGGTTTCCATTTTAAGTGTAAGAAGAGATTGTGGAAATGGTTATTCTGTTGAATTTTCATTGAAAATTACTAAAAACATGATCACAGGTCTTACCTTTTGAGGGTGGCAGCTGCATGATGAAAAGCAATGTTTATTAGTAGTTTTGATTGTGAACTCAATCGAATAACCAAGTAGATAAAATGTGTAGCTTGATAATACAGTGTCCAGCAGCAGCACAAGCTTAAGATGCTCCTCTTTACCAATTGTTGTGTTCTTTAATCTCATTTAGAATGCAGCTGCCTAAACAGTAAGATTAGTGGATTGGATTGAGATGAAGAAAAGGAGTTATGTGCGATAGTGTTGCCACCCAATGTTATCAGTCAAACCGTGCCCAAAGTCTAACTCTGCCAGGCTGCTGCATGCTGTATGTCTTGCTTGTTTCCTAGGTTCTTCTGTTCAGTGTAAAACCCCTAATGTTTTTCAAGACGCTTCAGAACAAATGTATCATTGCTTGGTTTTTGTATTGCTTATGTATTTGAAATGTGTGGTATAGATTTTGGTGATGATGATGCACAGTTCTGTTGTTCTCAATTTCAGAAACCTACATCTCTATTGCACAGTACACTGGTAACATATTTTTGTGCTAAACATTAGTGAATACCCTTATTCATATTTTGTAGCACTGAGAGTAGTATTTGTGAGGTGGGTTGTATAAAAGCTTGTTCAAATTTAGATCTATGGAGGCAGAGTAGAAGTATTGCTTAAAAATCCAGCATACTGTTTATTCCTTCTACCATTGTTGAGTTATATTTTCCAATTTTTAAACAAAATCAAATGTACAAGATGAGATTGCTTTCAGATCTGTTTTGCAGAGGTCATAGTTTTGTATAACTCATTATTTACAGTTCAAGACTGTTTTGATATATTTGAAAGAACCTCAAAGTCTGGTTTTAATCACTGAAGTGCAATTTAATTTTCTTCCATAGGTCTTCCTGTGTTTTCAGAGAATTGCTGCTGATATACTTGGCATCAAACTAAACAAAGCAGAACTGGAACAATCACAGGTGATTTTCCACAAATACTCATTTTTTTCAGCATACTTTTTTTAGCATTATAAAAAAAAAAAAAATAATTGCAAATCAATAGCTGTCCTTTAAAGCAAGCTGTATCTGTTGTTCTGAAGACAATTATTTACTTTCACAACAGCTTTATTTTACTATATTTATTTATCCACCATGATAAACTTGCTGAAAAAAGAAAATGTATGCTCAAGAAATGGGGAAAAACACCTTCAGTTTGAGAGCTGTTTATTTAAAAACAGTATTTAAAATTGATTTAGAAATTAAACCCCTCTATATGTATGCCTATACAGGTAGCACGGAAGATACATTTATATACATTAAATATTGCATGTTGATGTCATACAGTTTTTATGACAATCGTGTTTTTTGTAATTCTTTACATATTTAAAATATTTTTGGAACTCTATAAATTTAAATGATAAAGGGCATAAGCTTCTGTGAGTGGAAATGTTCTAAATCAACCTTCACTGTAGTCATAAAAGAAAAAATACTTGTCAATCAGAGAGTCAGGAATCATCTGTTTTGGAATCCTGTGTTTGGTAACCAACCTCAGATTTTAGTCTTCATTGTGTGCCTGTGTTACATGGGCCCTTAGTAGTGACTGTCTGCCACAGGAAAAGAATGTTGAGTTTGCAAGGTCACTATTTCCCTTTTTATTCTGATGTGCAAATGAGAAGTGAACCCTATTCTGTTTCAGTACAAACACTGTCAACAGCCGGCAGACCTGTGGAATCGTGTCTGTGTAGCTAGTGTGTGACTCCCTGACATCTACAATTATTTTTCTTGCTGTACCAATCCCAAATATTCTCTTCCTAAAGGAGCTGCATAGTCTCTGCCCTTGCATTTTGTGTTCTGTTTTTTTTGTTACTATCAAGTGTTAACTTAGGGATTTTCCATCATTTCCTCCACAGGGGTAAGGGGCTGAGAGAGGGGAGAATGTTTCCCAGCAGTAGATGGGAAGTTCATCAAGAGGGTTGTCCCCTAACCTCTTACATTGGTTATCAGTGAGTTAGGGAACTCTTGTTTCACTGTGAGAGCACACAGCAAAACCCTGCTGCATGTCCTGCTCTGAACTGTAGCAGAGCTTTGTTCCAGTTCATGCCATTCAGTAGTTGCTGTATGCAAATTGATTCTAATGAGACCACTGGTGTTGGACCTTACAAATTAATTGGGAAATTATGTTTTTGCCTTTTTTTTTAACTATAACTATATTAATTAAAATTTGAGTACTTGCTTAACTGTGTCTGCCAGAGTTGGAAGATAGGATATCAAAAATGTGTGAATTGTTCAAATAGACAAGTGAGCAAGCAAGAGGTTTTCTAATATAGACACTTTTCCCTTACCACCTCCTTCTTCCTAGTTCCTGCTTCTAAAAATTATTTTCCTGCCAGTAAGGCTGTGGACATAGGTTTAAACCAAAAATGTTTTATACAAACCCAGTTTCAGAAACCTCAGAAACAAAGATTATACTACTGAGGCAACCCCTACTATATAGAATCATAGAACAGTTTGTATTGGGAGGGACCTTCAAGATCATCTCGTTCCAAATATAATTATGTTTGAGATTACAATACACTTATTTTAAATTCACTTACTGAACCAAAAGGTACCTGTTCTGATGGGTATGATATCCTGGAACTGTTTGTGACTACCAACATTAAACAAGCACCACAAAATAATTCAACAAGTTTGTTTTTGAAATGCAAAAAAAATTCTTATCTACAGCTTGGTCTCCTGCTTTTTGTAATATACAATAAATATAAATAGGTAATTTCTGAAAGTGTTTTGCCACAGCAGTGTTTACAGACTGTGCTGAAGTGGATAACTAGAATACCAACTGTATTGCAGACAGTAAAATGGTAAAATATACTCTGTAGAGCATACCTAACAAGCAAGGCTAAGGAGCTTCAAAAAGCTGTAATTTATAGGTGGAGAAATATTGTGTCTTTACAGCATCCGTCTATTGTTCTGAGCTTTATGATTATTTGCATATAAATAACTCAGCACATGAAGAGTTCTTTATTTTTTCTTTGGTTGTTTAGCTAGCACTGGAACATCTGTTTTAAGAGCTCGCTGTGCTGTGTGGTCTTGTGTTCTGGTAACTAAGGTGTAAGCTTATTGAAAGGTATGCAAATAAATTTAAAAGAGAATGTGATAAATCACAGAAAAAATTAGCTTTCTAAGTGTCTATTTTTAGGTTGTTTTTAAAACAAGAACCTCTAGATAGACCTAAGTCTAGAGTACCTAACTTTCTATGTCAAATTGGTATCAGGTTTAAGTAGGCTTCCTCCAGTCTTAGTATAGTAATTGCAGTTTTTAATTTTGTTGAGCAGATCAATGAAATACATAGTATGTGGATCAGACAAAGTCAAGATTACGCAAGTTGCAGTAGCCTATAAGTAGATAACATGCATAAATTAAATACTTATTGTGGCCCACACATTACTGTTAATGTGGTTCCAAGCTAAAGTGATAAAAAATGTAAAAATACCCCAAACTGAAAAATACCTCAAGAGCAACAGCAAGAAAAACAACAACAACAACAACAAAAAAAGAAACAACAAAGCCACTAAATGCAGTTGGACAGAAAAGAAACTTCATTGCCATCATTCAGGTACAGCAGAATTCACTTTGTGCTGCTACATTGTGCATGTAGCTAAAGAGTGAGAGCTGGAAAGCAGCTGCCTGCCTTTGCAAAGATCTGCTAATCAAGCATAGTTTCAATCTGCTCTGAACAAGCAATAGTTCTTTGTTACCAGTAAAATGTTTGCTTCCCTTGAGAGTGCTATTTTGAGTGAGCTGTAGGAGTTGCCCCCGTTTAAGTCAGTCAGAAACCAATGGGAATTGTATTGGAGTGCCTGTCTGTTAGCTCTATCTTAAGGTTCATTGTTGTATGGAATCAAATACCCTGGTCACTTATTAAGATAGAAAAGGGAAAGTCTGTACATAAAACTGGAGAAGGAAAACTTTAACCTTCATATCCTCAGGGGGATGAATAGAAGGACATTTCTTAGGAGAAATTTATTAGTCTGCAGTGGAAAAGCCTAACTGAAGTAGTGTATAGATGCTGTTTCCCAAAAGGATGGAGCTGGTTTCTTGGCTGGAAGGAGGTGGTACTAGCTGATGTTGCCACTACTAGGTTTCTGGCTTGCCACAGACTTTTTTTATGACAGGTACAGGTCCCTTAGTATGGTGGTGGTTTGTGTTGTGTTCTTTTTTTTTGTTTGTTTGTTTATTTTTCCATCTGTACAGACACAGAGCTTCCTTAAATTGTGGATCAGTTATGTGAATGTGTTCCTGAAAATTTTTAGGCTTTTAATACTCTAGCTATTGGCCTATAAAAGTAGATAAATAAATAGATGGATGCTAGATAAATGCTATAAAGAAACAAATAGTACAATAGTATGTGTGGCTCATCCTTAAATCAGTAAGTATGTGAGTCTTGACTTGGATTTAATCTTAAAACAAAGAGTAAAATACTTTTTAGTTTTTACAAATGCACACTTTTTACATGCTGGATCATATATTTGTATTTTCCATATTTTGTGTAATGTGAGGTTTCCTTTTGAAAAATGAGAAGGTTGCTGCTTTAATACATTTGTCAGAGAACATCAGATGTCTTCATTCAATCTAGGTGGTAACAAACTGTAAGATGAAATATTGAGTTTGCGTGAAATGCCAACAGTGAAATGCTCTGAGTTATGTTTCATTATGTATTTCTTCATTATTACTGACTGTCTAATATTGAGAATACTCTTGAAAAATTATTTCTAATGCTTCATTTTATGCCTGAAAATAATACTTCTTCTGTTTAAAATCAATTATAATTATAAGGAAGATCTTAAAAGTGACTTGCAGGTGGTTAGAAATAAGTAATAGGAACCCTAACATATTATTTTAAATTGTATGAATTTGCGGGGCTTGACTCATGACTACTGAGCTATGATGCAGGACTGTAGAAGTTCTTGTGACAAGTGGATGGGGTTCTTGGTACCCTTCGAATTAACAACTCAACTTCTGTTAATTAACTGTAAGAACAAGACTTAGAAGTTGAATAATTTACCATATATCGGTTTAGAAAACATTTGGAGCAGTTTAAGATATTAATTCAACCCAAGCTCTTTGTTACTGCCCTTTTGCTGGAATTTATCACTCCCACAGCAGAATCAGAAAATGGAAGGTGATCATGTGCCTTGGCCACATCAGGGTGAAGTTGAGCAGCTTAGCTTAAACTGCTGCTGAAAGTTGTTTTTAAGTGAAGCTGGCAGACTTTGTGCTGAAGCGGATGAGGTGCAAGTACACGTTACATTCCACCAGCTCTCCTTTGGCAGCAGTGATCTCCAGCAGAGGAATAGGACAGACATTTGGGGGTGGTAAGTTTTTTAAACTATCTCAGCTAGAGCTACTAAACCTGTCTGTTAACATGCTGAGATGACTGTTAATCAAACCTTTACTTGGACAAAACTGTACTGAAACAAAGAACTAGATTACTCCTTATGCATGACTGGAGTGTTTTTGAAGTGGAACAGTTCCAAAGTAAGAAAATTGCAAATTCTTACTTATTTTCAGTTCTCAAAATACTCTCCCTTATAAATCGCAAGGGTCTGATGAAATTTGAGGAAATAGCTCCTTTACTAATCAAATGTTTTTCTTTCTATATTTTTTACTTTCAACCATAGAGTAAAAACTGCATGGGGTACAAATTTGTTCCTTGGCACTGGCAAGAGGTAGCATTCTTGTAAGTGATGTTTAGTTTTCTCTTTAAATGCCAGTTCGGCAAACTAGGGGGTGTGTGCCAGCTTTGTACTGTAAAATGTTTGGCAAATAAGTCAGATCTGGAATTTAGAGCACCTGTGCCAAGAAAGGTTACTTCTTATTGTTGACAGTGGTTTGAACCATGGCAATGATATGCCATAGAAAGTGATCCAAAGAAGCCCAAGCTTTTAATTACCAGGAAGTTAATAAAAGAAATGTTGCAGTGCTATTATTTTATTCTTATTTAGGTGAAATTCCTTTAGAAAATCCAAGTCATTTATGACAGTCAGTTTCTTGCCACAGTGTGACTAAGTGTGGGTCACTAAGCTGCCTGTGTTTACAGGATGGGATTTAGAGCAATGTTTGAGGAACAATTAATTGCCTACTGATTGCAAGACACTTTTTTTTTTTTCCCTCAGCTGTAGTCAAAAGACTGGTATGAAGAAAGTAGGTCCTGTGAGGTCAGATAACACTGTTTAATGCTAAAACTCCTACTACCGCCTTACATGGGATTTTGCAACCTTTCTCTTGATAACATCAGGCCAGGAGTCCAGTAAATCATGAGTGTTGTCCACTAGATAAGATAATAAGAATGTGATCAATTAAACTCAAGATTACATCAGCAGCTAATAAATCCACATCTCTTCCCAGACAATTCAGTTATTCTTGCTTGTTTGACATACAGGTTTTATTTACAGAGGTAATCTTTAACATATACTGTTTATATATTCATAGAATCCATACAATTTCCTTTAAAATAATAGTATTTATTCATCTATCCATTCATTTTAATCTTGAAAATATGTTGTATGAAAGTTGAAGTATTTAAGAAAAAAAATTATTACACTGGTCCAGGGTATCTTTTATAGCAGAGGTACCTCCTCTGTTACTTTGCTGAAATTGTTCTATGAATTTTACTCCCCTTGAATGAAAACTGTACTAATAATGAGAAAACTTTCAACAGTCTTGCTTATCTCCAAGAGGAAAAAGAGGTTTTTATTTTTATACGAAGTAAAGAAAAATCAAAGCTTGCAGCATCTAGATGTGAGGTTGTTACTATATGTCACTGTTTTTGATTATGTATGTTTATAATGCAGTATGTATGTAATGGAAAAGATGCATGTGTACATCTAATGCACTTGGTACAATTGTTGATAGAAAGCTTATGTAGTATTTAACTACCTTAGACTTAAATGAATAGGCCATTGCCATCTTTTCTTGCATTGAATTGTCTGCCTTTTTATTCTGTCCCTTCTCTTGCTTTAATACACTTCTGTTTATTGCATGTATGAATATTTCACTTTGGTGCTTTGAAAGGGCATGTCCCTGAAGAAGCTTGAGAAACAGCCCTTGTGCTGATAGTGATTCAGCTAGACATGTTGCTCTTGTATCAGCATAAGGCCTGAAAAAGAAATGCACTTTCATTTTGCTTCTGCATAGTCTTTTTGTGTCATTCATTCTTTTCAACTACTGATCTCTCCATATTTTTTTCCTTCTCTTTTCTTTTTACATTCGTCTCCTTGCCCTCTATCCATTATGTTGATACATGATTAACAGCATGTTGTCAGGGCAGAACTAGTGAAATATCCTGAAGAAGATAACCAACATCACACCACTTCCAACTGTCAGAGCAAAGTCTGCTCAATGCAGTAGTTCAGGTATTGATGGAAAATGTGGGTTGTTTTTTTTTTTTTTTTCAAGCTGCATTGCTTTTACATGAAGTAACAACTGTTACAGTAAGTTCTATGTAAAAATATATTTTGTATCTGTAAGCACTTGTAATATTTAACATATTACTTGAGAACTCTGTGTAGAGTTACATGTTGTTCTTATAACCAGATAGTTCATAGAAACTTTGAAATACTTCATGTTATTGTATTAGGAAGGTCTTCCATTGTCATATATTCAAAATGTTACATAGGTGCCTCAGATGGAAATGGACACAAAATTGGAATCTCATTTCCATCTCCTCATACAGGAAGGGCTATCAGTCTTATCAGTGCTTTATAAATAGAATAGGTAATATCTGTTGGATCTGTATTAAAAAATAAATATTTATAGTATGCAGAGGTTCTTTTTATTTTAGTTTAGTCTTTAGTCAGTCTGCCTATCAGAGCTTATTTGAAGTATGATTGTATTTGAAATTTTCTTTAAATTCTGTCCATATTTTCCTGAGAAGTGCTTAAAGACAGAAAGACAAATTCACATGTGAGCTCCAATTACAGCTGAAGCAATGAAAGAATGCATACCACAGTCTTTGTAAGCCAGTATTGTTATATTCTTTCCATACAAACCAGTTTTCATTTAAGGAAAACTGTATTCATTGCTTTTGCAAAAAAAGTCATGTTCCATTTCTAGTGTTGTGAAAACCCACCGAGGCACTTCTTCTGCTTAGTGAGGATACACTGGGTATTTAGAATGAGCTTTAGCACATAAGTCTTTCTGTAAGGTAATGAAAACCCTCTAAATGGTGTCTGTTTTGCCCAACATTTTTCCTTCATACATCAAAATAAAATATCTGTTGAATGCTTTGCTACAATGAAGATTGCATTTTCTGATTGTTACTGTGTTTTCTTTTATGACAGAGGGTGGTGAAGGCAGATATTGTCAACTACAGTCAGGAGCCTGTGACAAGAACCGTTAATCCTCCCAGAAGCTCAATGTGTGCAGTTCAATGACCATGCTGTTCTCTGTTTTGATACCTTTGGCAGTCCTTCTACCTTGATGCAGGTTGTGGGATTACCACGAACTTTAACAGTGACTATTGCAACAATGCAATCATAGGTTTTAAAAACATGTTGCACCATTGTACATTGAGAAGCAGCAGGAAGTTTTTTCAGTGGCTGAAATTCCAACATGAGACCACACACTTTGAAAAACTAAGATCTATATTCTTTTAAATTATATTTAAATAGAGCAGTATAAATGTGTTTATGTATTTTCTCCTATCTATTTGACTGATATCGGAATAAAAGTGGATGAAGTAGTCCTATATTCAAAATACTTTTAAAGACACCACCATGGAAAAGTATTTTGCCAAAGTATTTTTAATTTTTTTTTCTCTTTTTTTCTCCTGTGATCTGAAATAACACTCAGCAAAATGTAACTTGGAAGATCTATTGCTGGAATTATAAGCATGTAATATATTTTATCTAGGAATAATTTGGAAAGTATTCCATTAATATATATACATAGTGTAAAAAGGATAAATTGTATGCAGTAAGAAACAGTGCTTGAAATAAAGTGTAATATAAAAATAGTTCCTTTCCCAGAGTCTCAAGTTGTCTCCATGGATGCTCTGAAGAATGCTAGTGTTTTTCTGTGTTTTTATTACCACATCGGCATTACTTCTTGCAGTAGTAGATATGTTCGTATGTCTTCATGAATATGGATGTACCTCAGTCAACAGTTTGGGCTATAAATGTTGAGTGACAAATTCAGCATGCATTAGAAACTGTTGATAGATCAATAGGATCAATTGTTTCTAATAACTGAATGACTTTTGGCCCAGTACTGTCTTCTTCCTAGTACAGAGTAAATGACAAATAAAAAGCTATCTGCTCTGTCATCATCACATTTCGCCTCTGTTCCTTTTCTAGTGGTATCAGGCATCTTTGGCACATCTGAATAGAAAGCTAAGGAGAGTAAAAAAAAAAAAAAATTAAGCTAGCTTGGTTCCAAACTAGAAATCTTTTCCTGTTTTTAACTCTAGAATGTGTTTTCTTATGAAATACAACAGAACATTTGGAGATTTAGAAAATGAATGAGGCTGAGTAAAGGAAGCTTGTATATCACAAGTAAAAACGGCAAGGTCATTCAAGTGAGTGTTCCAATAGGCTGTTCAAATGCTTAATAATTGGAACTATTGAACTACTAGTTTAATAAAACAGTTAAACTCTTTTAGCCATGATTAAAAAAAAAAACAACCTTACAAATGGCAATAGTGTGGTGTTTGTTGGGGAACATTCAAAGTTCATTGAAAAGCTAAGCTCATTTTTAAACAAGGCAACATGCAGCTTGACATAGGTTTATAACTACATGATAATGATGTAGCATTGTAATATTTTATCATTCAAATGTGGGAAATGCGAAGAAATGAGATACTAAGAAATTATTCTAGATGAAGGTAGGTGTGAATTTGCAGTAAATTATTTATTCAAGGGTTACAGGGTTTTCTTGTTTCTGTCCCATGAAGTTTGTGGCCCCTTGCATAGTTTTACCTTACAGTTATGTGTAACTGAAAGGTTAACTATTTTCCCCTACCACTGGATGAGAACTTTTGTTCAGTTTTTCCGAAATAATTGATAAGTTTACAAGTTTCTACCTTCCAAACCATGTGGCAATTTTTTGTGTGTGTGTGTGTTTTGTTGTTGTTGTTGTTGTTGTTTGGGGTTTTGTTTGTTTGTTTGTTTGTTTTTTAAACCCTCAGATTTCTTGGCATGTTTGTGTCCTGAGCTGTACCCCTATGTTCAAAAGTTTGTGAGAACTCTACCAACCTGGCTCAGCTAGATGTCTAGAGCCATCTTTTGTTAGAGCACATGAGCCAACTTCATAGTCCTGCTTCCCCTGTGGGTATCTTATTAATGTCTATAATATCTATAAATATCTGAGGGTGGGTGTCAAATGGAAGGAGACAATCTCTTTTCCGTAGTGCCCAGTAATAGGATAAGGAATAATGGATATAAACCTCAACATGAGGAGAAACTTCTTTACTGTGAGGGTGATGGAGTGCTGGAACAGCCTGCCCAGAGAGGTTGTGGAGTCTCCTCTGGAGACTTTCAAAACCTGCCTGGACTTGTTCCTGTGTGGAATGCTCTAGGTGATCCTGGTGTGTCAGAGGTTGGACATGATGATCTCCAGTGGTCCCTTCCAACCCCTACCATTCTATGATTCTATGTGGTAAGTAGAATGGTCTTAAAAAATAAACAGTGCTTTTCTGTTAAAAACTTCTGTGGAATTACATTTCAGAAGAAAATGCTTTTTTCATGACTTAATATGCAAAGCTCATTATTATCCTGAATAATAAAAAATGAATGCTTTTTAGTTCTGGGTAATCTTGTAGTGTGAAGGCTGTGATACATGTCCCAGTCCATGCTGATTTACAGGTGGATTTTATGTCTCCATCTGATCACCACTTTATTCTCAATGGCTGTTTTTCTAGCTGTCTTTGACTTTTTACATCCTTTTGTATTTTATTCCCATTGATCTTTTCACCGTTTTCTATGTTAATGCCCTCCCTTCTCTGAAGGTATTTTTGTTTACATTTCCAAGCTGCTCTCATTCTTCCTCCCTAACATACACACATACTATTTACTCTAACCAGGAATCTCTTGTCTTCTGTGACCCCAGCCCCTCCCTTTGCTGCCCCTCTTAACCTCCTCAGATTTTCTGTATTGTATACTGACTTCCACTCTCCCTGTCTTTCTCTACCCTTCCTGCCACATTTAGATCCATTACCTGTCCACAATTTAATCCTTACAAATGAGCTTTGCTCTTTTTGCTCAGCCCTGGAGACCCCACCTTGAGCCTTAGGATTCCAGCTGCAGTCTAAATCCTTAGCTGTGGTAGCTGCCTTTGAAGTGCTGCAGCAGCTGTGGTTGAAGATTCAGGGGTGCCTTTGCCATGACTGCGGCCCAGGTTCCACCAGGCTGAGCAGAAAAGTCTGATAATTCTGGAGGATTAAGCAACATAGAAGTAGTAGATGCTGTTCTGCAGGGAAGGCAAGTGCTCTCTGGAGACTATGCAAGAAACAAATTTAGTAAGAGAGGTGTGTAGAGGGAGGCAGATAAGCTGCTGCCGTGTGCCCAGTCTTCTCTAAGTAATGTCCCAGTACTGATCCACACAATTCACATATGGTGGAGTTTAAACATGTGCCATATTAATGCACTTAACAGTTTTTTGCAAGGCGAGAACTGGTTGAAAGCAGTTCAACAAACAGTAATGAAGTTAAATAATGCAATGCTTTCCAAAACTGAGACAACATATGCTTAATGTCCATTGACATGGGAGTGGGGCTAGGGCGCGGAGGAAGCATGTTTTTTCCTGAAGCTGAGGCCAGATGAAGGGAAGAAATGTGTTCAGGCCCTGATCTTACACAGATTCACACTGGTGAAGTGATCTGCCTGCTCAGAGCTGTTGTAACTAATCATTTCAGTAACAGCTCCGTAGCTAGCAATTGTTTCCAAGTTCAGCTCCTTGCTGGGGTCAGTCCCATCTGATGTGGATACCAATAGGTACATTGGGTCTGGCTGTATGTTAGAATACCAGTGCTTTCAAACATGCATTTGAGTGTTGTTAGGCTTACACAACTCCTTTTGTGGTTCTAAAATTTGGTGGGGTCAAACTGTCTCACAAATCGCAGTGTGAAGGTATTTTCTTTTACAACCAGCTGTTGTGAATACCAGATCTTGTGACGAGTTCATAATCTCACTGAATACATCATTCTTTTGACAGCTCATAAAAGTTATGAAAAGACATGAGGCTTCTTTTTAACCAGATTCATGTCTGAGTTTATTTTAAATTTAAAGGACACAGCAGGGTCAATAAAAAAATGAGGTGAAGTGTGCTATTTTGAGGAATTTGAAAATTGTGCTATCTGTCTGCATCACTAGACACATATTTACCAAAAAAAACCCTGTCCATAAAGCACTGTTTGTGTTTCACTGGAACTAAAGGGGTTTTGGATAAGGCAGCTTCTTTTAAATGCAAAGCTAATTTGCTTGTCAGAGTAAACACTGGCAAATGCACCTGATAATGAACCCAGTAATCAAAAGTGTATAATTGATAATGAAAAATACCATAGTAATATTTAAATTTCACTGTTCTTTTGCTTTTTGATGATGATGGCAATTTAGAGAAGTTGAAATCATGTTTTCCCTTTTTAGGTTTATGTTATGTTAGGAATGTGGTTGCTTTTACACAGAAGAAGTTTTGTAAAATTTGCTTCATGATTATCATGCAACTTGTAGAAGAAGGTACTACTTAGAAGGTGTCTCTATTTCATGTGTTGATCAGGGGCTAAAGATTTAGTGTCACTGGCAAGAGCAAGTGGCACTGAAGTCTTGTTGCTATGTACCTGTGCTGTGCTTGGATCACTACTCTGAGCTGGCCCAACAGCTGTAACTGACTGAGAGCAAAACAAAATCCCCCATAAATTGTTGTCTTCAACCCTTTCTAAGTAATTCTTGGTATATCTGCTGTACTGCTCACAGCTGTACTGTCCTGTTTATGTATTGTCATTGACAGAAGAGTAAATTGCTGTTCTTTTACATAATTAACAATGTTATAATAATGGGAAATCTTCTACAGGAGAATTTTTCCTATTTGGAATACTTGCATTCATTTCTGATGTAGCTGAAGGGTTTATATGAGGGGCCTGTTAGATATATTTAAAATAGCATTGAGTTTTATAGAAATTATATTTACAAAGCTGATGTGATTAACTGCTTTTCCTTCTGGAATTTGAGCATTATTTCCCAAGCAAGGAGGTTGTTCTACAATGTTGTATTCTTTTCTTTCTCAGTTCAAGTACTACTGCTTAACATATCATCTCATTTCTTTAGTCAGTCTTTACTTAAAACCAACTCATAACCACTTAAAATGTCAAAATAGCTGAATGCTGCTGAAAAGAAAAAGCCCAAATTTATTCATGTTTGCATAAGGGTAATGGCATACATATGAGATTAAAACTGCTGTCCAGATAGTTATCCGTAGGAAGCAAATATATACTCTGATTTCAGATGCTATGAATAGAATGTGATTAGAATTTAATGTGCTGCAGTTTTATTTGCAAAATACACAGGTCCTGTATAAAACCTCTCTTTATAAAGTACCCTCTAGAAGCCTTGGAGATCTCTTTAACTTGCAAATGCAGAAGTTTGATCTTCCACAAATAGAAGATAGTGAAGCTCCTGAGTTCCATGAACTGATTCCTATTTTCAGCTTCCCATAGAGAGCTGACTGTTCAGCCAATTTAAACTTTTT
>VWZY01012973.1:91317-128911 GCA_013399075.1 Chloroceryle aenea | reverse complement strand
TTTCTGCTCCACTTCATCTTCATTCATTCTGGCACCATTTTGAACTGGAAAACTTCCAGTTAGCTAATTGGCTATTTGCCTTGTTTTATGTGGGGGTGATGTCAAGTGCTGAAATACCTAATTGACTGAAAGCAATCTTGTTTCAAATGTTGGTCAGAACCAAACCTCAGAAGGTACCAATTTCAGGTTTGTTTTGTATTTAACCGCTACACAGCGTTCCTTATCCTAGTGGATGAACCTCAGAGAAGAATATAGATTTGAGGTCAAGAGCTTGTGTTTGTTCAGATACCACATTTAGAGTACTGAATTCTGGCAGAAACAGGTATCTAGATTTTTTTTTAATTGCCCTTTCAAGTCTCTACCTCTGCTCTCTAATATATTGGCAGTGTTTTATAAAAATATTAATTCAAGTCCTCATTTAAAAAAACAACCTGTGGTATGGTAATTGTACTTAGATTCAGGAAAGTTTTTTCTTTCAGAATGAGTGGAAAAAAATGATTATGTTGTATGAGGTGATAATAACACAA
Source organism: Chloroceryle aenea (assembly GCA_013399075.1). Lineage (NCBI taxonomy): Eukaryota > Metazoa > Chordata > Aves > Coraciiformes > Cerylidae > Chloroceryle > Chloroceryle aenea. The sequence goes on along the minus strand of VWZY01012973.1, from coordinate 128,384 downwards.
TAATATACATATTAATCATATAATAATAATGTTTGCTTGTTATAATCTGTTAAGTATCCTATATTCTGCTTTCTAATTTTAATGTTATAATAATATTTAGAATTACAATTCTTATAAACACAAAATAAAATACTAAACTATTTTTAACTAATTTGTGCCTCAGAAAACTGGTCCTGCAAACTGCTCCAGGCAAACATTTTTTTCTTTGCTAGCTAAACTCCATTTCTGTCCTTTCCTGGGCTGATCCATACCAGGTAGCTTCCAGGATCATGACCTACTAATCCTTTTTGATTTCTGGTGAGCTTTTAGAAACAAAGTAGACCAAGAAACATCAAAGGAGGATTTAAAAGACACACACTGTGCCTTGAGAAGTAAATGTTGCTTTGGAAAGCATTCTGTCCTTTACAAAGAGGTGAATGCTGTGGTACAAAAATTCATCAAAAGCACTTAAGCATATGCTCAAAATTAAGCGTGTATTTAAGTTCTCTTGATGTCTACGCAGTTTAAGTACACACTTGCAGCTGAATACATTCTGAAATACTTTGCTGACACAGAAATTTTGGCTCCATTGAAATAAATGCTCGTGGGGCTAAAGTTCTTTCAGGAATTTCAGTGTTCTTAAATTATCTATGCATTGTGAAGGGTATAAACTAAAGCCACTCCCAAGTCAAAAAGAAAAGAATGAAAAAAGGCGTTTCACATAAACTCAGTTGCTTTTCTGATAATTTTGGCTGATGTATGAATGATACAAATGTTGCAAAATAAACAACAACAAAAAGTTGAAATGTGATTCCATTGTGTAATCAGAGCATTTACTTGACATCGGGTGAATTGCCTTTTTTCAAACAAATTCTTCTCTTATGCATAATGAATCAGAAACAGAATCTGGAGGCACTTGGCAAATCTCATTGCAAACTGAATACCAACTGATAGTGCAGGAAAACATATCAAGCTCCCATTTTTAGTGTCCGAATTGAAGATCTGACATGGAGGATAAACAAGAGCCAGTACTTCTTGCTCAGATTGGGAGAGGTATTTGATCATCATCTTGGAAAAAATGAAGTGTGATTTTTGGATATGTTCCAGTATTTGTCAAAGAATAGTGAGGCAATGTTTAACTGCATAATGGAAACTGGAGAGAAATTTTGACGTCCCACTCATCAATCCAATTGCTTTTTTATCTCCCCACTGTCTTGGAAAGAGAGCAAAGTGTAAACCAACATTTGGCACAAATGGGCTGTCTGTGCCATTTAGCAGCAATTTGCATGTAATTGGTAACAATTATACAGACAACCCATTTATAACAGTGAGTGAGCTCACAACCTAGCATAAACTACAAGAAAACTAATCATATCCCACAGGAATTACACACTGATGTAAGAAAAGAAGAGGAAGTCTTTCCGTTTAACCTCTTTCCTGGTTTTATCATCCAGAAATTCAGAGATGCAAATAAGTCTGTATTCAACAGGTCACAGATTCTCAAATTAAAAGCACAATTTGTGTTCGTGCCAATTAAACTTGAATATCGTCAAAAGTCTTAAGAGAGTGTTCCCTTTCTTTTTTTTCACTATGGTTCTGGCTAATCTCTTTGACTAAATGGTCAGCCTTTGAAGGTCAGAGTTTGTCTCCATACAGCTGAGTTGATCAGATGTCTTTCCCATCACCTCTGTCAAGAGCAGCTGGTGGCTAGCCAGGTCCACTGCAGCAGAGAAAGATGACAGCCAGTGATGATGCTGAAGCAAAGCTGAGCATGCTTGAAGAAGGTTCAGACAAATTTTGCAGTCCCAGAAGTCTTAAGTGTCCTGGTTTGAGTGAGAACAGAACTAATTCTGTTCAGTGATTTTACTTTTCAGCTCAGTACTTTTAACTAACTGCACTGTCTGAAGCTAGCAACCTGTTTTCACAGGCAGTGTCTGCTGCTGGCAGTGATAACACCCCATGGTTAGAGTTACTACCAAGGATTGGTGTGCAGACCAAGGCCACTGCTGGATCTTCTCTACCACATTGGGGGGTGCAGGAAAGTGAAAGGCGGCACCTGCAGGGAGGAGCAGACAGGGCAGGTGACCCCAAACTTACCAACAGGGTATTCCATTACATATACATAATATCTGGTATAAAGCTGAGGAATCTGGAGGGTCTATAGGTTTTTTGTTAGCTTGCAAANGTCTGTTATAGGTCTAAGGGACTGCCCTGACCCTAAACCGTGACAGTTAGTTGATTGAGATACAATTAGTTTGTTTTGGTTTCTACACATCACCAGCAGCTGAGATTCTTCTGTTGTCTTTTGGATAAGTCAAAAATTTACTATATTTAATGATTTATTTTTTTTTTTTTGACAAGTGTAAGTTTACCCTAATTGTTTAGTTGTGACAACAGGTTGGATGTTTCTGCATCCTCCTAGATGTGGACATAGTCTTTTCCACTTTGGTTGAGAAGGTTGTTGCAGTGCAGACTCACCATACTGATTCAGGTTGGGCATTACCCAGGTTGTGGAAGTCTGGAAATAGCAGGTGAGTATTCCCATTCCATGTTACATAGGTGCTTATGTGACACCTGTGCTGCATTGTTATATCTAATTTTGTCTGCTGTTGTTGCTGTCTGTGTGCATATTGCAATAACATGTATTTGAGTTCATAGAATTTAGCCCTATTAATAGACTTGCGTTAAAATAATATGGGGGAAAACTCAGAGTGGTCAGTACTGGAAAGGGGGAAACCCGTGCCCTCCAGAGACAAAATAAAATGAAGGAAAATGCAACAGTTTCAAAATAAAGGTGGATTTGTGCACATATGCTCATCTCCATAGTAGGATAAATCATGCACCTGAAAGTAGTCTGTGGTCAGGGTCCCTTTAGGGTCTTCTGTATCATGTAAGTCCTACACTGCTACATGGAGTGGCCATGTGGAAATGTAGAGAAATGCTAGAAGAGATCAGCACAAGAACTGGGCTGTTTGCTCTGCATTTTATCATATGGTATAGTTCTATAACTCCTTTTGTACACAGATACTTCAGAGTGACTAATAAATTATTACTACCCTCTCTGTGCACATGAACCTCCATTATTCAGTAGAGATAATTCAGAATATGTAAGACGTTTAGAAAATACACATAAACAACTGTTAACACTGCTTGCTTTCCATAAAATTGTCATTCTTTCCTTGCCATGTTTTGCTGGACCTGGCCCTTAAAGTGATGCAAAATGAAGAACCTCTAACCTTAAAACTGGCCTTTACAAGCGAGTGCTTCTCTCTGTTCCAGGAGGTACTTTTAATCCTTTTAATCCCATGTGATTCCCCCCCCCTCAATTCCAGTTCCTTTTTTCTAGAAGCTGGTGTCTTCTTTTATAAAAACTACTAGCAAAGCTGCAGCAAGGTCTTCTGCAAAGAATTACTGTGTTACATTACAGCTTCCGATTCCCTGCATTCAGTTTGTAAAACAAATTGCTAAACTTCATCCTTTTAGGCTGCTGTTTCTTCTCTTAAGTGGGTCTGCAGGAACTGGAGGTGAGCTTTATCAGAAGGGGTTCAAGGAAGTCAGAATTAAAGTCCACCTATTAAATTGTTTTTCTGAAGTTATGACTAGGATGGAAACCTCATTCTCTAGGTCTGCCTGAGACCAGGATTATATGAGGAATTGAGTGACTGGGGTGGGAAACTGTGGAAGGCAACAGACTACCAAAGGGATTGGGATGAAGCAGAGTGACTGGAGGATGGAGACAAGGGTGTTGTGAAAATATGTGCGTGGTTGAAATACTCAGTTACTATGGGGATGTGCAACATCACATCATTCACCACTGAGGAAATGAATCTTGTCCTCACAGTAAGGTTTTCATACTGTAAATAGCAGAATGTGCTGCACTTTTGTGGGTGAGGAAGGGAGAAAATTTACAATGTCTGGGGAAAGGTTTCTTTAGGGAATAAAACAGTCATCTGTGTAATGGGAGGTGGTGTCAAAATGTATATGCATGAGCAGGCAACACTATGGTGGAAGAGGCACCTTGAACCCTGGCTTTTTGCTAACTTTTCAGTGTTTGGCTTTGGAGCCTTAATGTTCTTCCATATGGCTTTTTTGAATGTAATATAATGTAATATATGTTGAATAAAATATATATGTATAAGTAAATATACCATAGTGGAGCCAAGGCCACATTATGTTTAGTAGACTTTAAAGGATATTATCTTACATTTTAGTTGGGGTTTCAGTTAGATTTGAACTAGCAACATTGTAAAAATGGACCTTTTCAGCTTTTTAAATATACCTCCCAAGATTATTCCAAGTTACCACAAATGGATTGTGTTGGGAATCTGTTCATGTTCTTAAGTTCAATCAGTAATCTGTGTAAATTCATTTTAGTCTGTGGTGTTTTTTTTTTTTTTTTTTTTTCCCTCTTATACCAGTCACTGCAAGTTATTCATGCCAAAAGATCATTCACTGGTTTTGCACATTATTCTTTTTGTTTCCTCATGGAAAGCTTAAGACTGAAAAATGTGCTATTTTTTCTCTGTTTCCAAGTTGCTTAAGGATTTGTAATGACAAAGTGTAATGCTGTGATATAAGAGCTTCTTTTTCATATAAATGCAAAGCTTGATTGCATATATCCATGGTCTGCATGAGACCTTTCAATCCATGCATGGTTCCCCTTGCTGGCTCCATGTGAGCAGCAAGTTGTGAACATAAGCACAGGATCCAAGACCTAAGTAAACAGGCAGTGCAATGAATCAGCAGAAGAAATAATCAACAAGGAAATAGTATTTGCAAATAAATTTTGATGTATTTGCCTAGCACTATTAAAGAAAAGATCTGGAAAAATTAACTGCTGTGATTATATGACAAGCAAGCAAAACTGCCAATAGTCACTACCAGTTAAGCTCGGAATTAGTTAGTCATAGCAGACTGAAGGGTAAAAAAATTAAAGTACCAATATGAAATGCCAAAAATAACTGCAGATAAAACAGAACATTAATATTTTTCTTTGCTTTCTCTGGCTTCCTTGCCCCTCCCCATCTGGTATTAATTTTGATTTGATTTGATTTTAAATAATCTTTAAGACATCAAGGGCGTTAGGGCTTTGTAGCTTTAGAGCACTAGGTCTGCTTTTCACATTGAAGTGAAAAGAGCATACCTTTGAAGTACAGTCATGCTTAAGAAAGGAATACCCCCTCCCTCCTTTTAGAGTAGAAGCAATCTCAGATGTTTTTAAATATTGTCTTGATATGTTACATTTGAAAATGTTTTGGAGCAGTTTCGTTTCCTCTTGAGCTTTGTATCAGCCTTGAGGGGGATGCTGCTGACTCAGAGACAGATGGAAAGATGTATCTAAGAAGTGGATAATATTTAAATTAAATTCTTGCTCCCACATAATTTCTACATTGCACAGTCTGGATTATGCTGTGTGTTGCTGGCTCCTTAATTGTCATCAGAGCTCCTATTACTTCTCAAGAGTGCAGAACAATGAAGGTCACAACCAAAAAAGTTTTATGCCAAACTTTCTTCCGCACGGGAGGATGGCAAGGAGATCCTATGGATGTTGCATCTCTGAATGCCTCCTCTTGACCAAGTGGGCATACAGCACTGCTGAGAGTAAGACAGTAACCCTCTGCAGACCATTGCACTTCAGCTACTGTGTATTTTGATTACGGAGGGGGTGAAGTAGTGGGTTTACTTTTCCTTTTGAGGGCAGCTTGGGAGGTCCAGGCTGGTCTAAACTGAGAGGCTTTTAGTCTATACACCCAGAGCTGTTCTTGGATAGCTAGCTGTAGGTGTGCTGAGCCCAAGTATTGTGGTATCACTGCTTGAGAGACCATGAACCAATACAGACCCCCTGGCCAGGGCTGCCAGACACTGCCTCCATGAGCAGTCAGTGGTAAGGTACCATCTGCAACAGGGAGGGTCAGCAGTGACATAGCCCTCTTTCCTGTACAGCACAAATCATCTGTTGGAAATCTTGCCTAGAATAATATACCACCTCTTTGGGTCAGATTTTGCTTTCCTATCACCATTTTTTTTTACTTTTGTCTTTAAAATGTTAATGTAAAATATGAAATCACAGAAGCATCTCTGCTTTGATACTGCCCTGTAACAATAGATGATAGTGTCTGCCTTTTGGAGAATTTCACTATTTGCTCATCAGTGTTAATGTAAATTAATTTGCAGCAGTGCAGGGCTATGAAATTCTTTACATGAATAAAAGAAAATGATTTCTCAAGAATAATATATATTTTAAACCTATCCTTTCTTTGTCATCATTAAGAATGCTGCACCATTAATATTCTTTATGCAGTAGATAGTTTTATGAGTAAATGAGCTATTTTAAGATTCACAATTCCTTTGTCTAACTTTGTGAAACAATATTAATTTCTCAAGCTACTGCCTGAAAGAAAACATGTCACTGTTGATTTGTAGCCTTTGGTCAAATACTCCCATAGAGTTTGATCCGTCTATTAGATTGTACAAATTTTCAGAAAGATTAATTGAAGCCCATAAATTAAGTCTTGTTGAGGTTTCTCCTTGTCTAACTATGTGTCTGTCAAATAGATAATTACACTGATTAATTTTGCCAAAGAAAAGGAATTCTAACTAGATGTATGAATAAGCATTTTGTGCTGTTATAGCAATTAAAATCTTCAGTTGAGGCAACAATTTAAGGAAGCATTGAATTTATTTGACTTAATAAAAATGGGTGTTTCCATTAAACTACCCATGAGATTTACAGCAATGAAAATATTTTAGATATTTGCTACATTTCATCATTATAGGCTGATTTTTTTTCTCTACATTTCTCTTAGTGCATATTTGTGCTTTGAGCAAAAAATTGTTCACTTGGTTTTGGTTATTACATATTCAGATAGGTAATGTCAGACCTGTGGTAATAAATATGTTACACAGTGTTGAGTTTATGGGTTGAATTGGTGTATTTGTTTAGGAAGCACTAAAGTCCTGAACTAATAGCAGAGTATGAAACTATAGGAATCTCTTAGGCTCTCATACCCTACGGAAAGCAGATGGACCTTGTAGACTCTTTACATAAAGTCTTTCCTTAAAGACTGATCTGGACTTCTTAGCAAAAATTTAATACATCCAGAATTTTCTACCAGGACATAATTTGCTTATCAGACAAATATTAGAGCACATTGGTTCCAAGTGAGGACAGAGTAAGTCCTCTTAAATAAGATTCACAAAGACTAAAAATTTAGGTGTATAAATTTGCCATTTATGGAGTTGTACTGGAGAAATGCATCATGGGTGCATTAATGCACAGGCGTGTGGAGACTGGATTTCAGAGAAGCAACTGAAACAGCATGTGCAAACAACAGATTGTTAGGTATATTCAGCTGGGTCCGTGTATAGCATAAGAGCTCAACAAAAACAGACTTGAAAATAGAGTATTCAGTTGGTTATTGTGATTTAAAAATAGTATGCTACTGTTTCTGACTGTTTATAGAAGCAGAATTTCGGATAACTGATCCAAACACTTTAAGTCCTGAATCCTAGAAGAATACATGATCCTGCTGTTTGGATGCTCAGTAAACTGAGGAAAATATTTTTCTTTTACTATAATTCAGCATTGGGAATGGAACATTGTGTTTAGTCTTACAACTGTTTTTCATCAAAAGGACTTTAAATCCTGTAGCTATACCCTTTTAAGGAAAGTGCTGTCTTTGGGGCTGCTTTTTCCAGAGTTCATTTCAGCACTGGGGTAACTCTACCTTTAATTGTTTAATTATTTGTTGTTATCTGTCTTCATCTTTTGAGCAAAATTAAGCTTTACTGAAATGCCATATCAGGGATATTTATCACCCAATATTTATCTTATATTTATGTATGTGGGATAATCATAATTCCTAGCTATTATTTTATTATTGTATGGAAATCACAGCTTTGCTGTCCACTTGCTTGTAATTCATGACATAGTGAAATTTAGTCTTGCTGAATTGCTCGATGCTATTTCTGGATAGAAGAACAGAAGAATTGGAGTATATTGGGTTTTTACAGTAAACTTGAGAAACACTCAGCTTCTAATAGAAGAGTCACTATAACTAGATTATTTCAGTGTGCCTAACAGTACACTTAATTATTTTTATTTCTGTCTATCATAAGGAATTTTACATGACAGCTAGCTGATGAGGCATAAATTGACATTCTTCAGTGTAACTGAGACGACACTTCCTTGCTTCCAGTCTTTGCAGTCCCACTGCTAATCTGACAGGTCAACAAAGGTGGCTGGTGTCTTTGGCTTTTAAAAGAGTTCAGGTGATCTAAGCCTAACAGCTGTGTGTTTTCTCCCATGAACATCTGGCACTCATCGTGGTATGTATTGTTGTATGTTTTGTTTTACATGTGCCAATACTGCCTTAATGCTACTAGGAGGCCAAAGTTTATTTTGGCTAAGTAGTCAACTATTTAGAATACACAATAATATAAAACTGCTCATTTCCCTTCAAAATCCTACAGATGTTTTGATAAGTCATAAAGCAAAGAGCTAAAACTAGACATGACTAACTATAAGATGGATTCTCTGGTGCATCAACAGCAGGCTCACAGCTTGGGTGGTTGCAGGTCAGATATATAAAGGAAAAGTGATCGTTTCACACTGGTATCCATCATTAAGTAGTAACTTAGGGCAAATATTAATACTAGTGAAATCAAAGCTCCTTGAATTTTAGATGGACTAGTTACATCTAATAAACTACTTAAAACTTGATGAATAGCTTTAAAATTGTAGCCTCTTCAGCAATTAAATGTCCATTAAATAAATTCATTATTTTAAATTCAGTATATTAAGATGAAACCAGTGACAACAGCATGGTTAAACCTCCTGCTGGTTAAAATATGGAAGATTTTCCTGAGCAATGCTCATGTCACAGAAAAATGATTCTGAGATATTCTTTTTATTACAATGACTTCTAAATAATTTGTGACTGCAATACATTCTCCAATAGGGGAAGAAAAGGTAAAATTTTAATGTAAGAATCTCCACCAAGATCATAAGTTTATGCAACTTTATTCAATGAGTTGAACCTTCAGTCTGAATATGAGTCCCAAAAGAAAAAGATGGTCACAAAAGGTCTGTTAGTGGGTCATGAAGTAGGAACTATTTCAGTCTGTTCTGCAGAAATTCATATTTATTGTCTCGGTGAAAATTTACTCAGTGGTCTGCAATGGAAACTTCAGGTGGTATAGGCCCTTGTTTGCTTTCACATATTCATCACAAATTACAGAACTGTTTCACTCTGTGCAAGACGTAAAATGGAAACAGTCCCTTGCTCACTGAGTATATTGCTTAAAGGTAGAAACAGAATATGCACTGGGAAACCCTCTGGAAGGATTGATTTTCAAGTTATATTTTTAGACGGAAGAAGATGGAATTAATTCAGAAGTAAAGGTGGCATCATATTTATCATAAACTCCAGTTTTGTTTCTCTTTTGTGAAATGTGTCAAGCTGTCTGTCAGATCAGCCATTTCAGAGTCATAGACCCTACAGGACCTGCCATCTTCGGGTATAGGCTAAGACAAAAAAAAAAAAAAAAGGGCAATTTAGCATAGCACCAAAACCTGCTAGTGATTATATGTAGCAAGGAGAAACCAGTTTGGGACAGAAGTATTTTTAAGGGGATTCTGCCTTGTCTAGTTGGAAGTTCCATTAACTTTATGGTAGTGTGGAAAACAGTCACAGCCTGAAATGGGGCAGCAAAAGAGAGATGATTGTTAAGTGGTGTCTTTTGTCTCCTTGGCAAAAGAGAGGTGATCATTAAGTGGTGCCTTTAAAGTACAGACAAGCTCTGGTTTTTGTTGGAAGTGCTGAACGTGAAGGTGCTAGGAGAAAAAGGTAGTGGGTGTTTTTGTTAAATGAATTGCAAGGGAGAGGCATGGGAAAGCTGGATGTGTTATAAGTGTTTCTCCACTGTACTTACACTTTCAAAGCTGTTATCCTGCCTCTTGGGTAAATAATATTTAGAAAATATTTGTAACATATACAGTCAACTTGATGTTTAGGCCTTTCAGAGCCTAGAAAAAAAAAAGGAAGTAGCAGTAGTGTTAACATAGTTCAACCCTTGTGTACTTAAATTGTAAACTGATGGAGGAAGAATTGTACAGGGATATGTTTGCGTAGTGCTTGATACAGTGGGTTCCTGGCTTCTGTATCTTATTATACTACAAATAGCAGACAAGAAACATAACTACATTATAGTCACTGTATTTTAGAATTATGGTTCAGACAGTAGTGATCAAACCAGTGGTAAAATGGGATTTCAGTCTGGTTTTGCACATGTATAATTTGAAATTAAATCCTCAAATAAGCCAGGAGAACTATAGCTCTAGGGGGAGCAGATGATCAGAGTTCAGAGGCCAGATAGTTAGTGGAAGGAAAAATGGGCTCTGGGGCTTCCTTTGTTTCACCCATATGTATCTGTAATACATACAACTGCAAAATTGCCTTAGTTTGGCGAGCTACTGCCTCTCTCTTCTCTCCCTTCTCTCAACACATGGCTTCTTTTTACTCGACAGCTGTAGAGCAAATAGCACACAACACTTCTCATTCCTATGCTCCTCTCTTCAGTACTTGCACGTAGCCTTTATCTCTGGAAGTAAAGGCTTTTCTGGAAGTAAAACCTTATTCATTTTTAAGTGCTGTTCTTAACACAGATATGAGCTATTATATTGAAAGACACAGGTCAATCAGTATCTTTCTTTACCCAGAAAAAAAAAAATTGCATTTTGTTGTTTTTTTTTGTTTGGTTTTAATGATAAAGTGAGCAGATAAAATCTTGGTGAGGTAGTACAATCAAGCTATAAAAATTGTTCACAAGCTTTTCCTGTTCTTCCATGTATGTGACTGGAACAGGAGTACTTGCATTTTTGATGCTGGAGGGAGGTGAATGTTTCAGTGGTAATATCCATTCTGGCTTCCTAGGCAGCCTTGTTAAAATCCAGCTTCTTCCTCTCAGGAATCATGGAGAAGATCTCATGTCTCCTATTCTGCCTGCTCTGCTTGAGTGGGAATCCCACTGGCTCTGCCCACAGGAGAAGAGCAAATAGCAGCAGAGGTGAAACCCAGCGTGCATGTGAAAGAGGAGAATTTCGCTTAAGGCATCTGAAGTATCGTGGGAGACTTAAGATAAATGTTGTTTTTGTGTTTGGAGTGCAGCTGTGGAATATCTAACCCCAGGCACAATAGCTACCAGGGACTTTTTAGTTTCATCATTTGATGGTATAAAGTTTCAAGAACTTTGATTCTTCACTGCTAACATTTTAGATGCAGTGGATGCTGCCTCTAGTTCTTTAGCTGAATTTGCTGGAGGGCATGAAGTCAAGAATTTTTCTTCTTTTATTTATTGGGTAGGAGAGACTGACACTAGCTTTATGTGCGGATGAATTTTAAGTATCACTTCTTAAAATTCTTTTTTTTCCACAAAGCCTAGAAAAAGAGTAGCAAGCACCTGGCAAGCTAAGACTGCTGCCCTTCAAGATGACTTGTCAGTTTTCTTCATACTTTCTCGTCTGCCCATCTGTATTTATCTACACCTTCTTGTCTGGTACGGGGAATTGCAATGTTTCTGTTGCAGGGGTCATCCTGCTCAGGGTCAGGTTACACCTAACACACTGATGTCCACATCCAGCATTTGTTTTCCCTGCAGCTAATTCAAATACAAACAAAAATGGGTTTAACAACACTTAAGGAACTGCAGCCAGCACCTCTCACTCTGCAGATGCCTATGATTGTGGTTACTTACATGTGCAGGCTAAATCCTCACAGTGTAATTCCTCTTGTATGCATATTTATGCTCATATCACTCTCTCCATAATGCTTCACATTACTGGAGACTTGAGACTATATTCTTTTCAGAAGGCGGCAAAAAGATATTCCCTGTCTCAGCAGGATGCACAGCCTGAAGAGACGCATTTTGTGAGATCAGGCCAAACTGAAAAAATGATACTTGCGGTATTTTGTCTGCGGCTTCTCTTTGCTTTTTTTTATAGCCACCATGTAGGGGTGATATTAGCTAGTGGATTGATTGCTTTAAAAATGGCTGTATTCTCTAAGAGTCCCAGATGAAGTATGAGCTTTGTACAAGCTTTCTTGACACTGGACACTTTCTCTGCAGTAGGGAGGAGAATCCTTCCATGACAACTCAGGATCCCGAATACTGCACTCATTGTTTGTAAAAACATTCTGTGCCCTTTGAAAATCTAAGTCAGTCCCCATATATCTGTAAACAGGTTGATATCTTTTTCCAAGCAACTGAATGGAGAACTTATTTTACCTCATTTCAAACCCACTTTAATATAATAGCTTTCAAGTTTCAGCTCTGGCTTGAACATTCATGAACAAGATTGTGGTAAAGGGGCAGTGCAAAACTCAGTGAAAATATAAAACAAAAAAAGATAATAGAGTGCTTCTCTCCAGGAAAAGAAAAAAAAAAAAAAAGGAGGTTGAGAGTAGTAAAGGAACAGGACTAGGATGGGTGGAAATTCATATGAAAATGTCAGCACTCTCTGTGAAATATGGGCCAGTTACTGTGCTGTGTTTGGAGAAGTTTCCTTATCCCTGAAGAACAGGGTTCCATTTCATGACACGGTTAAAAAACATAAAATGTCCCTAACATAATTTAGAAGTTTTAAAGAGGGAAGAAATAAACATTCAGAAAACTTTGATCCCTCTTACTACCAATGTTCACCAGGAAGATTTTTCACAGAAGTTTTCAGGTTGGGAGAACTTGTCCACCTCTTTTCATCAAGTTTTCTTTTTATCTTCAGTGTTCCAGCTAAACAGTTGCTGCATGTCCAAATCTGGCTGGCTAAGGTGGGATAGTACTAACTTTCAACACTTACTTTAAAGTCTATCTTTTTTGCCTATTTCTCACCCCTATTCACTGCATGATGTGGTATATGACAAGTTAAGTGATACATGTTAAATTTCCTTGGTAAAAAAACCCCAAAAACGAAAACCAAAAACTTTGCAAACATGTTTTGCTTGCTTGCTTGTTTTCTTTTATTAAGTTTCTAGCATTCCTTACCTGAAAAAATGATGTTATGACTTGTAGCTTACACTGTCTATAACATAGCTAAATCCAAAAGACTGTCTGGGAGCAAACTGAAGGGTGGAAAATTTGTTCTGCTTTCAACTGAGCTTTTCTCTGAATTTTGTTTTGCCTTGAAATGAGGGACCCCTCGTCTATTGAGGTGCACAGGGAAATGTGGAGTGTGGAAGCGCCTGGAAAGAAGATTGGAAAATCCAGAATTGATACTTAAATGAATGCTCTCAGTCCTTCTCTGAAAAAAACATTATTGCTGGACCATAATAATTTCTCCATTTTGCAGACCAAATTAGTTGGGCGGGATCGTCTTTTTGTGTCTGCACCTACGGATTCTGTAGCCTGGTGGGAGAGTTGACAATAACCATGTTTTTTGTCTCCAGGTGTCAAGATCTCATGAGGTTCATTAATCTTTCCATCCCGCACCCCTAGATTTTACTTTAATGATATATTTTAGGTGACATGTAATATAACAGCATACATCTCTCTGTCTGGACCCTGATACTAATAATCCTGTAACAGTATTTAGGGGCAATGGTGTTCTGATTAGTTTCCAGTGGTGATTAATTCTTTTTTTCCCGCAAATGGCAGTTGTTTATATTATTGCTAGTGCTCTCAATTCTGACCACCCTTTTCTTATCAGTCAAGGCCTTTTTCAACACCTGGACCTGGCAATGGATTTCATGTATCAATGCCTAAGAGCTATTTTAGAGCCATTAACCACATCAGTGCTTACAAATGTAAATGTTAGATTGTCCAAGTGGCTTCCTGCTTCCCAGTCCACATATTCCTCTTCCTCTCCTTCTCCTCTTCCTCTCCCTGTCTGTATAACCCAAACTTATTTTAAACTAACCCTGTGATTCAGACTAGCCTGGAATCTTTGGTAGTCTGTTCTACCTTTCCTGTTTCCAACCATATGTTGAATTCCATTAGGGGCAACACTCCCCCCCCCCAAGAAACACCCAAACGAAACCCCCAAAAAAACGAACAAACCAACCCCAAACAAAACCCATCCCCAAACAAACAAACAAAAAGCAGTAAAAAGATTTTTACTTTATCGTGTCTGGCTTAAACATCTCCATACTCTTGGCACTGTCTCAACCTGGAAATGTAACAATGCTGTACTCTGAGTTGGCCAGTAGGTGTCAAAATAACCTGTCATTTGAACAACTGCAGCGTGTTACTGATGGGAAACTGATAATCTTTTGTCTTGTCTGAGCTCAGTGAGTATCTTGTGTCCGTACCCAAGAAGAGAGCTGATGTTGTGACAATTTACTGAGAGTCTGACACTGCTCTTAATAGTATTACAAATGCTGTCTCAAATCTAGCAAAACCAGTAGCTACTGGAAGTTTACCCAAGCTAGTAATGCTGTGGAAAGCCATGTACTTCTCTGACTGCCTTTTCCTCTCTGCTGGTAATACTTAGCAAACTGGGCATATACTTTCTAATAGTCTGCACATAATTCTGCCATAAATTGCTGGTCTTGTTGGCTTTGGTTTTGGTCCTTTTGTCTCGCCACATCTGACCTTAAACCTGATTTTTCTCAATGTCTTGTACCTGAGAGCAGACCCAATGAGATGAGCTTTTCCCTCAGGGATGCAAGGTGGCTGACTTCAGCACTCAATGTGACTATGAAGTGAAACAGTTCAGCCCTTGCATTTGGTGTCTGAAATGTTAGGGAGCCCCTGTATGTACTCAGGGCTTTCAGATTATGAACAATTCTCATGTTCTTTGAACACTTCAGCTGAGAAGACAGGAAAATAATTTATGTTTTTGTACTGTCTTAAAAATAACAGCTTGCATAACATTCATGTATGTGTTTATTCTTTTCAGCCTGAAATTTTCCTACTTGTTAATGCATATGGGTACATTCTGCAGTCTCAGTTTACTGGGATGAATGTAGGCACATGTTTCCTGCCTTAAAAGTTCACATGCTTGTACAGTTCTAGTTTAGTATTGTGAAGGAAGAAGTTTAGCTGGGTCTATAATAGTATATTTTATAAACCTTATTTTTGTGTTTCATTTTACTGATGAAATAGAGTGACAGAGATTTAACCCCTGTGCTTTGGGACTGGAGTTTTATCTGATTTTCCTCGAAATGCTGAATGTGAGTCTGTATATGGATGACCTGATCTTTGTGAAGGGTGCTGTTACTATTAATTTCAGTTTATTTCAAGTTTGGTCACCCACATATGGGAAAACAGGCAGCCCTTTGGCTTCAGTGGGGATTCCAGGCACAGGTCTGGTTGGAAAATTGCTCTCCTGAAAATAGCTCTTTTCATGATAGTGATGCCACTGGATTAGCTACAGTAAGTGAAAGAACTAATGATTTAGCAGATGCTTCACTGAGAAAAAAATTCCACTTCTCTTTCAGTGAAAACCTTGAATAAAAGTTAAAAGCTGAGAACTGCAATGACATGAATAACAGAAAGATATAGATTGGCCATAAAAATGTAGTTAGACTGGAAATGAGAAAGCTCTCCGCCCTCAGAGCAGTGAATTTTGTCTAACAAAAAGAATAAGAGAAACAATACCCATTTAAAAAAAATCTAGTCACAGACTATTTAAGGTGATTTATCTAAATAGTTACCTGAATTTGGGCTTAAGAGAGCCAGGGCTGGATCTAATGACCTGAATGGTCCTTCCGAGACTGTTTCCTTTGAAAACAACACCTGAAGCCACGTGTTCCCTCCCTGATGCTACAAACCAGCCTGTGTTCATGTCAGAGGATTGCCTGGTGCTGGGTACCATGGAGGCTTAGATAAGCAGAAGGTTGAAATCTGTTGATTCCTTGCTTTGTCAGAGGGTGTCACACTAGCAGAAATGCAACAGTAAAGTGTCTCATCCAACAGTGGGCAACTTGTCAAAAATAAGGCGGTTTATTGTTGTTTTGACCTCTGCAAAATCTTCAGCTTATGTATTCACAGCTCGTCATGGTGTGGGTTCCTCCCTACTGCTTTATGTTCATGGGTGATTGTGGGAGAAATTTGTTTTCAGTTACTACGAGACTAAAACCAGTCCTACATGAGTCTAGAAAGTGCCTTGGGTAGGAACTGAAAAAAAGAGGAGTGATCTAAGTGGAGTGATCAGGCATGATTTGGTTTGAACTGGAGAGATCTAGTTGATGAGATCTTAGAAGTCATCACACATTTGGGGGATCTGTTGGGTCCTTGACCTTGTGAGTAAAAAAAATTTTAGTAAGATTTTAAATTGAAATACAATGTAAACTGACTTCTGCCCTTTCAGCTTTCACTAATTTCAGATGAATTTCTGATCCTTAATGCCACACTACAGTAACAATCAAAAAAATCTTTTTAATACCTTGTAGTAGCTGCCAGTAATAACACTGGTTTATAATGAAGCCAACAAATACTGAAATTTGAACAATTTGTGAAGTCAGTAGAAAATGTGTAACCACATACTCAGGCAAATAGGCTTTTCTTATATAATAATCGCCCTACTCTTATAAAAAGCAGATGCAATTTCAAAGCAATATAAAATATATGTGCTGCATATTGAAATATGCTTGTTTGAGAAATCATCTCTTAAAATGTCCATGGTTTTGTGTTTACTGTCTCTGTCTCCTCCTTTTTCTCAGTGAGACAGTTTTCTTTTTCCCCCTTGTACCCCACTGAAGGTGCACGCCGCCCACCACGATCATGCTCCATTAAGCTCTTCTGCTAAAGAAAAAAATTCTACAGAGCTTTCATTTATCAACCTTCCCCCAAAGTGCTTTATGCATTTCATCAGGGATTTGCAAAACTATTCACAGCTTCAGAGGCACAACACTGGAGCGTCATGATCGATGGGAAAGCAATTCAATAACCACCCAATGCTGTTGTGCAATCCTGGGTAGTGGTTTGGGACAGGAAGTGAATGAGCAGGAGATAACGATCTGAGGTAGCTGGTCCTCGTTTAAAATGGATTGGTATTTTTAAGTGCTTTTGGCAGAGCCTCACTTTTAAGTTTTATTCAAAAACATTTGTTTTTTTGAGAGAAACATAATTTAACACACTGCTGAGTATTGACTCAGGCTTGTCTCAAGTAGGTATTTTACCTTGCAAAGAGAAGTAAAGTGTGAAAATATGTCATTATCCCAAAATATCTCATTTATTTGTTTAGAGTGATTTTATAAACAAGATGTTCCGCTGATGGAGAGTGATAAACAGATGTAAAATAATGTAAATTATGAATATTACTGATTTAAGACAGAATGGTGCCCTGGAAACTTGAAGCTCTGTTATCTGAATTTACCTTAGTGCTCTCTGTCTGAATACAGTCACAGATTAGCAGTGCTTATCTTAGCTATTACATTAATTAAAATAGGAATGCCTTCATAGGCAACATTTCTGCTGCTCTTCTTCAGAGCCAGGATTGGTGTGTTGTGGTCTTTCAATCACAGAATAAGAGAGTTTGCTTTTGCAAACTGCTTTGGAGGGTGTAAGTCCGAGCTCCTTTATTTTGCACTGCAGATATCTGCAAAATTGCCGTGTCTCCTCAGCTGGGTATTCTCATTGCTTAGCACATTCCCTGCAACCCCTGACAAAAACGTTACTGTGGGAACAGGGGAATGTCCAAAGCACACGATGTTCTGGCAAATCCCAGCTGGCAGGCAGCCCTCTGGGGTCACATCTAGCCAGATGTGATGTGGAGAGCTCTAACTCAGACCACTGGCAAATTTGAACGACCAAGAAATTTTTTGCTACATCCACTTACCCCCAGCAGATACTGGGGCAGCTGAGGTTAGAGGCTAACATAGTGCTTCTTAGGAATTTCAAGGTAGAACATCGATCACTGGTTTCTCTGGAGAATTGAATGGTACATTCAGTTTATTGATGTGAGAGGTGATATAAAAACATGTTCCCTTGTACATGAGAGAGAAAATTATGATGCTTAAAGCCTTCATTTAATCCGCAGTTTGTGTCACAAAAACAAGGGCATGACAGCAACGTTTACAGTTTTATTTAACTCAGACTTAAATGGGACTGTTCTTGTGGTCAGCCATAAATAAAGATAAGTCACTATAATTCGAAGTTGAATCTCAACTAGGATTGGCATCCCGTTGTGCTGGGTTATTTATAAACACAGAATAGAAAATTCTTTCTGAATGGCAAAAAGGGACAAGACATGACATGGACTAATAAGCAAACAAAAAGTGAAATAACTAAGTGAAAGTAATCATGTGACTGAAGGAGATGATCCTCACAGCCCTATGTTAATATCCTTTTTCACAATCATAGGTGAAAGTGTAATTACTATGAACAATCCATAGCAGTTTTTTAAAATTACTATACATTAAATTTAAATTGTTGTTGAAATGAAGACTGAAGAATTTTATCAAATTTCCTTAATTACAGTTTGTTAATACTTATGCAGATAATACTCGCCTTGTGTTATAAATAGTTATTTGCCATATATTATAGTATATATATATATATCTCATTATAGTAGAGCTATGATTTTTAATGACTTTTAACTTTCTCTGTGTTGTTTAGTTACAACCCTAGTTAAGTGGTGAAGACTGAATAGTAGATAACAATGATGAATGAAGTTGAGTATCATAGAAAATAGGTGTCCGATCCTGCTTCTGCTGAAATCCAGGAATAAATTGACTCTAGTGAAAATGAACAGAGAAATGATCTTTTACTCACCTTGCAAGCTTTATGAAGTATTAGTCTGCATAATTAAACCCACATAAACCCTCAGCCATGAGGCACAATAATAATATAAATTTTAGACATGAAAGGAATTATTAGTTAAAAAGCACTTTTATTTGTCTGAGAATAGTAAAATTTTCTTTTTATGTTATTGATTACCAGTAATTTAGGAAAACCTGTGTGATTTAATGAAGGACAAAATAAACTATGGCAAAGTATGTTTAGATGAGGTATAACTGCATTGCATACCATCTAACAGTGCCATATGACACTGAATTATAAATATTGCTCTTATTGCCTAAAAATACTCTAAGAGTTCTCAGACAATAATTTTATATAACAAGAGAACAAAAACAGAAAGAAAAAAAAAAGTTTCTGTGTGCTGTGCAGTCTAGGAGTGTTGCTTACTTACAGAATGTAATGTAACTTATTTTGAATGTTGATGAGTTTTCCTCTTCCATACACAGCAAGAACTTTGTCTGGATTGCAAATGGAACTCTAGTTGCATTTTTCTGATTCCTGAAAGAGATGTAATTTAATACTAAATTGCTTTTTTTCCCTGGCCAATCTCTCTGAAACACATTTATTTCTGTCTCGGAGACAGGGTATTTTCCTGTGTATATCCATTGGCTATACAAAACTCTTGAAGTTCAGTTTGACAGAAAGCAGAATTTATAGATAAGTGATCTGTTTTCATGATGAAGACTGCACCAACTCTGGGAGAGAAGCTTTGACCAAGGGCTGTTTGACAAGTGGAAAATTAGTGGAAACAGCAAACACATAAAAAACCAAAAATGTGAAGTGATGGCCACTTGAAAGCTCTTGACAAATCAAAACCTGAAAATATTGTGATGATGTAAGAAGAAAGCAAGAGAAATAATTGAGATTAAAGTATAAATAAGGAGATAAAGTGGAATAAATATAAAGATAAAATGGCAGATAAAAATTGGTCTAGAAGCTGAAGAAGAAGAGGCATAGCCAGAGGATGGAGTCTTAGGGTCTTTTGTTGAAAGTGGGAAAGAAAAAGGAGGAGAGATATTGAATAACATATTGAATGCTTAATCAAGAGGCATAAAGCAAAAGAAGGATGGATGTAAAGAGAAGAAGCATGACAAGGAGTTCCTAAAAGCAAATGAAACTTGAAGGACAGTGAAGGTGGATCCAGAATATCTGGATTCATCTATGATGTGTGCTTCACTGAATCTGGAAGGAGAAAATTCAAGGGAGAAGCCAGACTGGACTGAGTGAAGGGTGAAGTCAGTGTGGGAGAATTTAATACAACTGTTCACAACAACTGTTGAAGTAGCAAGAGAAAAGGATGGAAGCCAGAGGGGGTTTTATATCTTTCCTCTTCATACAGTGTAGGAGAGTAAGGCACGTTTATATAAAAAAAATGAGGAAACTAATGAGAGTGAGAAGTTAAGGAAAGGCAGGGGAAGCAACAGGAGAGCAGGGAGGATGGACTGGGTCACTCTCAGATAGTGTGACTTAGAGGGGTATTAACAAGTCCTGCAGTTACTATGGCAGAGTGAAGGAGGAATAAATTGAATATTAATCACCTTTTGTTCAAATGTGCTCTCATTTAATTAATGGCTTTCCTTTATAACACTGCTGATAGCATCCTGACTCTCCCTGATGTCACAGACAAACCTAGACACAGGCCACAGGGTCTTCTGTTATGCATACAGTGCAGACGGTGTTCCAGTGTTGTGTCCAATGCTAATGTTCAAGAAAGGCTCTGCTTTTTATTTTCAAGGACTTGGTATTTCAAGGCTTTGGACTGAGTGCCAAAAACAATTCATCAGGAATGCTTTACAGCTCAGCAATACAAAACCTGTTAGGATACAGATCACCCGCAAGACAGAGTTTGGGGAGGAAATATGTAAATCACTGGTTGACCTCAGCATGATTAATGGTTTTTAACACATTGAACTCTGTTGCTTACAATGTGAAATTTACGCTGACTCACCCATGGTTGTTTATTTTTATTTTTGAAGGAGAGGGAACCTCCATTTGTAAAACTTTCATTCATATAGAAGTTAATGACAGTCCATGTATAACAACAAAATATTTATATTGAGACACAGCTGTCCCAGCTGATTCTACCACTCCTCAGCAGTTTGTTCCCTTCAAAAGCAGCCCTTAAAAATTACAGACTTCACAGAGTTTGAGTCAATCACAGTCTGTCATGAAAGGATCATCGACGGGATGTGAAGCTCATTTACTGGACTAGAGCAATGAATGAGATTCTCTTCTATTACTACATTACAAAGCCACCTAGTCCCAGCTCCTTGGCTTAAGCATATCCTGAGTTGAAAGGGATCCCCAAAGGATCATTGAGTCCAAATCCTGTCTCCACACAGGAGGCAGGCCATATGTCTAAGAGCATGGTCTACACACTTCATGAACATTGACAGGCTTGGGACCCTGATCACTTGCCCTGGGAGCTTGTTTCAGTGCTTCATCACCCTTTTAGTGAAGAACTTTTTCCCTAAAGAAGATGAAATAAATTTGATTTCCTGGGCTAGCACAAGCTAAGTAATGGTCAGTAGGCCTGATTAGGCCAGTGGGACTCATAAAGCTCCTTATCTGTGCTGCAGAAAGTGAAAAAAATGTTATTAAAGTTGTGTTTGATGCCCCACATCTGAATGACATCTAGTGTACATGTTTGTTGACAGGTGCCCAAAGCAATGGGATACATCAATTTGTATATAGTCAGTGAATTCCTGAGCCTGATTACACCTGGGAACTTAATCCTATCAATTATTGTATTCATTGGACTGCAAGAAGTCAGCAAAGAGCAGCAAGACCATGATAAAGTCTCCATGATAAAGAGACTTGCCAGTTTGCCTAATCCAATCATTCCTTGTGCCCCGTGTTGCTGAGTCCTGGCACATCGAACATCACTCTCTATTATAGACAGAGCACTGCTTTCTGCTTGAAGCAGGTCCTGCATTCAGAGGCCCCTGGGTCACCTGCACATAGTACATGGGATTTGCTTATGATGTACTGTAGCCAAAATGAACAGGGCCGAGCCCATTTCTTCTGACATTGAATGGGATCCTTCTGGGACGTCCTTCTGGATGAGGCTGTGTATCAGCTGGCAAAGAGAGAGCTTCCAGCCTGTGAGTCCATCACTCCAAAGCTGTCCTGAACTGTGCACTGGTCACGTGCTCAGGTGTCTTTGGTGCCAGGCACACCAGGCCTGGACACACTAGACAGAGGAGGGAGTACCACTACTTACACCTTGTAACCTGGTTTGCCATAATCTTTTTCACAGGACTTATGAACTTTCAAAGCCAAAGGACTCCTTGCCTTGTCCTAGTTTCAAGGAGGCCAAAGAGATCATAATTCTTTCTGAGTTACCTGCAAAGGGGATATGCTCTCTTTCTTAGCAATATTGAGGAGGAAGGATAAACCAGGGGACTGTTGTTAGCCATGAATCACATATGCAGTTAGCTGGAGGTCTGGTTCTCTTCCAGAGGTTTCTGTATCAGGTTAAAGAACTAAGGCTCCACCTTCCTTCAAGACACTTCAGTGTCACAACAGTGAAAAAAGCAGCAAACAAAACCATACCTTGTTAGAAATGCTCTGGTACTAGGTGAAAAGGGAAAAGGTGACACCTGTTTCATTAGTATGTACCTTTAACCTAAAGCTACAGCTTTTGTCTGGTTGACCCTTTATACAAGCAAAAAATCCAGACCCAGTTTGGTAACTATTCATTCATCTCCCAGTAAGACAGTCTACATATTTCACCCTTGATTAGTGTTTCTTGTTAATCCTGAGATAAGTTTAGAAGAGTGAGCATATTAAACAAGGCTTATACCAACTAGTTCAGGTCCTTTAGCATCTAGTAACTTTGTCAATTCACTTAATGAAAGAGTTAAAAAAAAAAAGAAATTCTGACTCTCCTTACTACTTTTTTCTTCTTGGGAGTGTTATATGCCAACACTTTATTTTTTTTTCATATATGCATTAACATTTTTCATAGCTGTTTAAGTGCAAGTTCACAAGTTACATGTTTAAGCTCCTTAGAAACAAAGATGTTTTTAGAAACATTACCTAACATTTTGGAAGGTTTATATCCTGGTCTCTTTCTTATAGAAATCATGCAGTTGAAATCTGAAAAGTGATTATTCACAGGAGTATCCACTTAGTATCTTAAGGTAGTAATTCAGAGTCATGCTGTTATGAGACAGTATTGAAAAAGTGTAAAATTAATGTAGAAAAAAGTTGCTGATAGTTTTTCAAGTAGTCAATACTGCTGTCATCACTGTAGCATTTTATACCTGTTTTCTATACAAACCATGTGATCTACATTTTAAATATCAGGCATAATCTAGAAAGAAATTATATTATGCAGAAATACTTATATGATCTTAGCTGGCTAAGAATAATGCAATGTCTCATCAGACCTACAACAAGCTGTTTTCTCTAGCAGCAAGATGAAGCATGCAGGAGTCCCCAAACTGCCAAGTTTTACCACATCTTCTGCCTTTCTTTCTGAAGGTTTCCCTGGACTGCTTGTTCATGTGCAAATGTGAAGTTAGCATCTAAAGAAAACATGGAGCATGCCCACGGACACAAGGGAAATTAGTGATAAATGTAGAATTCAGTACACAAAGAAGGTAACGGAGGTGCTGAAAAGAACCTTTCGGATGAGGTAATTGCCTTGTGGTGTCAGTGTGCAATGGGATGTTTTTTGGGAGGGTAGGGGAGAGGGGGAGAGCATGGTGCAGGGCTGATGCCTTGAGACTCATTTCGGGAGTCAGCAGTTGCTTAAGGCAAGTCATTGCTCTGTTGAGCTCTGACACCAATCAAATACCTCCTCTTGTCAGTTCTGGAAATGACAATTACAGCTCATTAGATATATTCTGATTACACATCTGTTGTTGGAAAACATTACAATAGAATGGAAAGCAAATGAACTTATCAAAAGAACAAGGTTACTCTGAGTGGCTCAAAAAAAAATCCAGCAACTACTTTTTCAAGTTTAACCATTTTCAAAATGAAAGGGTTTCTTCTTTTGCTTCCAAAGCAAAGTAGGTTTGTTTTGAAGCTTTAGTTGATTGTGAGGAAAGAAAAATTGCATACATTTAACAGGTCAAACAGCATGAACGATTCAACTGACCTGTATTCTATTATTTGTATTTATAAATGTCCATGTCATGGCTTTTCATCCTATTTTGGACTGGCTTGTCATTTTGTTGTCTATATGAAGCATTTGAGATCAATGACTATTTGGAGAGGTTCTGTTTGATTTGTGCTTAGGACTTCTGACTTTGTCCATATTTGCTGTTGTCTGAAGCAAAGTAAATGGAAAAGCTGAATTTTTTCTTTGAGTTATGTGGTGTGAATGGGATAGAGATGCGACAGGTATCATACGTGAATGGACATTTTGAATTCTGGAATATCCTTTGGTTTTTTTGCTTACAGCCATCAGAATATGTAAGACTATAGTTTGGTTTCTGGCATCCATTTGTGAATGGTGGATGCAGTAGCATCGTTAAGATAACATATCGTTGGAGTTAACAGAATGCCATAGTGACATGTGATACAAATCCTGTCTATCTCTGGTTCAAATATGGCACAGAAGCAAGAATGTGAGCAATGTCATGTGTATGTTCTCCTCCTTCCTCTATGTCACATAGTGTGAGATATCCCAGATTCAAGGTCTGGGTACTGCTGAGTCCTTGCAAAGGGGTAGGTTACTGGTTGATACTAGACTTCTTAAGCAAAAGGTGTTTCTACTGACTCCGATCATGCACCAAGAAAGCTCATGGAAGTAGATCTCAGCCCTGGTTTGTAGTTGTAATTTCTCCAAAATACTGGGCTTTCTCTCTTAGTAAGTCTCCCATCTTAATTTTGATGCCTTGAACTATTAATTCAAAATGAAACTCTGGCCCACTATGTCTGCTTCTGGAAATGGGAAGAAAAAGGAAAATAACGGAAACCTCAAGCAGAGGATTCACTTCCATTAGTGGATTTTATAAGGTGGCATATAAAAGTCTGTATTGGTAGCTTGGGAACACATGCCAGTGTTCTTGCTTGCTCTCATTTTGAATGAGCTTGGACTATCTTCGTTATGGTTTGGACTGGAGATGTTTTTTCCCTTTCTCTTAAATTGTTGACTACAGGATGTGGTAGTTCTGATTATACTGAAAATTGCAGTAATTGTTATCAGGCCATAAACATTTTGTAAGATGTAGAGCTTAGTGGAAGTTTTCCAGTATTTGAGAAAATAACTGGAAGAAAAATGGTAAGGATACAAAGTGAATTTGTACTTTTGAATACTGAGAAAGTTGGCCTGCCTTATTTTGTTATGAAACTGAGAATTACTTTAACACTCACAGCAATGCAAGACATGTTTTCATCTAAGAATGAATATTAATGTATTTTTCATATAAAAACACATTGTAAGTAGTGCAGGAATGCATACCTGTCATAAGCATAACTGCTGTACAGAAAACAGAACAGGAACGTGAATGAAATGTTCTTACAAAGGACAATTTTCCTCTTCGGTTCTCTCATAGACCATATATGGGCAACTTCTATCAAATGAGCCTCCAATAAAAACTCTGTATTGTGCATTCACCTTCAAAGCAACAAAAAGGTAATGCATGTATAATTTAGGTGAGAGCTCTTATTTATTACTCTGAAATGATAGTACTTTTTAAAGTCTCCATATGTGTAGATGGGAGTGAAGTTTCTTAAGTTGTTAACATTTGATCTCCTGTTATAATTAATCAGATCCAGAATGTAGCTTGAATAATGTGTTTACATAGTGTTGTCTAAGAGTTTTACTTACAGTTTTGCTTTGAAACTATCTGTATTGAATGGGACTAAATATAAGTTCAGTATTTTTCCTTTTGGAAAAAAAACATTTCCACCGGATATTCCTCTTTCTTTATTTTAAGAATTGATGATTTTCGAAAAGGTAAAACTAATTAAAAAATCCTGTAAGTATTTTATCGGCCTAGTAATGCCCATAACTCACTCACTTGAAGCATTGCAGGATGAGAATTAGGTTCTTGGATTAAAAAGCACCCTTTTAAAATAAACAGGAGGAAACAAGGGAGAGAGAGAAGTGTGTAACTTGTTTAACATTTAACAAGTCTCTTGATCTGTTTTCGGGACCAGTTGCCATGCTTTTGAAGATAGAAGCAATTACATTAGATACAGGGGTGGTTTTCATGCAATGGGGGTTAAGGCAATTTTGGTTCCTTACAGAAGCAGGAATGTGAATGCTTGGCTTTGCCTCTAGGGTGATTTTTTGGATCATTTTTCAGAGTACACCTGGGAGAATCCAGACCTCACTGAAATCAGTGAGACTGCTCATTGCCTTTAACAGGGCCAGGATTTTGTCTGTGAATGTTCAAGCTTTCAGTCACTGGCCAGCTCCAGTGGAGCTGCATTTAAGTTTTTCTTTTTTACTACTGCAAGTTGCCTCATCCTGGCCCTGGATTACAAAGTGACTCCCAAGAAATTTTTTTTTCTGGAAAGTACAACGTTGATGATCTTAGCATGGACTGTTGTTATCTGAAGCACACCAATATTCTGGTGAAAGGCTGGGAGCCCAGTAATAAAGTTCGAACATTTTCTAGGGAATGGATTATATTAGTCTGACTTGTGTTGAATCACTGTCTTGTAAATCTTGGCCAATCAGTGGGAGGCATCCGCATGGGATTCTAATACTAAACAGAGGATCTTGGCCCCTATTGGGATCTCTCACAGTGATGTAACAAAACTGAGTGATAACGGATCATGTAGAAAAGGAGATCTGAAATCTGTAGGTCTCTAACAGAATGAAGGTTTACTTTGTACTACCTTTGCAGACACACACACAACTGATGCAAATTCATTCAGCTTGGTTCTCTGATGAGTGCTTGTCTCCAAAATAGTTTGAAGGAAACAATTTACAGAAGTTAACTTGGAGATGTAAGAACTTAAGACATGGTCTTCAAAGCCTAACCTTATTGTATACCGGTGGATCCTGAGGGCCTTGATGCCTAATTTGTGTCTGAAAAAATGGACCTGGACACCAAAGTCATCTATCTACTGATAAGCAAAGTCAGAGAGGTGATTCAGTGTTCCTGTGCATTGTCTATGCCTAATTTCTGAGTTCTCCTTTTTGGAAGGAAAGTTTTGAAAATTAAGGCGTGTGCCAGAAGCCACCACAGACCCTGCATAATAGTGCCAAAGAACAGGTTTGCAGAAGGTGACTGAGAGATGACTTTTTCCATTTGCTTATCAGGATGCAGTTTGGTCCCTGCCTGGGACTTGGATCTGGGTTTCCTGCTTTGGAGGTCCCTAATGAGGTTATGCTTAGGAGGATGGTTATGGAGATGCCCAGGAGGCCAAGGTGACCTGAGAGCAGGTGGGTTAGGCAGTGCCCTGCCCACACAGACTGCTCACAACACTCATGCCATTATGTTCAATTTGCATTCCCTCTACCTACCATTGGGTTGCCTTCGTTTCAGGTCTCAGCTGGAGTTTGTGGATTACTTTTTCTGAATTGCTTTAAGGAAAACTGGGGTTGAATAAAAAAGAAATTCCATAAATTATGTATCTCCAGTGGAAGAGGAAGATGTCTTCAGAGACAACTCAAATATTGTAATTCATCATGGTTATATCCAGATTTTAAGTTACCCTCCTAATACAGTCATAAATCTGTTGCACAGCCATCTGTTGGTTGCATATTAATGTTTCCCAGAAATTTCCACTAGACACATGATGTTCCACAGGTTCCATACTTTTATGGAGTTATGTAAAATTCTGAGATAGGTTGTGATCTCATTTTGTTATCTTGCCTTGTTACTGGAAAGCATAAAGAAATAGGTGGTGGCATGCAGTCTTTCTGATAATATAAGAGAGATGAAAAAGTTATTTTAAGTGATACTGAGTCCAGAAGGAAGTAAAATAAAGCTAAAAATAAATTGGAAAGGTTTTGGGTTTTATTTGGTTGGATTGGGTTTTTGTTTTTTTTTTTTCTTTTCCCAAAGAGTAGGGCTCTGGAGTGGACATTATCTAACCTATAATTTTCAGCAGCTTTAAGACAAGCAAGGATTTAGAGTTCTGAATATTCTGTGTATGAAATTGTATGTTTAAAATGCAAGCCTTCAAGAAGACGCATAATTTACCTCTACTAGCTTCCTCTCAAAATTGGTAAAGTGTTTTGGATTAAACATATTCAAACAATTTATTATTTATGCAGAAACTACTCTGGTCTCCATTGTGTGTTGCAGGTTTGCCACTCTGCCATTCAAGTCTCAAGTCTGATGCAGTAAATAAAAATGTTGGTTTTGCTTTCCTTAGTCTCTGTGCAGCTTACCAGCCTGCTATGTGTTAGCCATACAAGGAACTCTGTGGCAGGTCAAAAGGAAAGTTGGCAACTTTACAGCTAGGATGCCTCTCTGAAAACCGCAGACACTATTCCCATCTCTTTCCTGGATGGTACTGCAGTTTCTGGGTCCTTGCAGCTCCTGTGGCTCTTTTCCTCCTCGTCTGAGTCTCTGTTCCTGTACCTACAAGAAACAGCTCAGAGTAGCTCTGTTTGCAAGTGGACAGTTTGTTTCAGATAAAGGAGTGAATGGTATGTGGTGGCTCAATGTATTACTCCAGGAGGGGTTTGCTGGAGCCAGGAAAATCAAACTTGTCCAGACTGGCTCTGCTTTTCTTTCACCCCCTCCTGTGAGTAATGCGAGTTGTTTATTTCTTCATCCCTGCCCTTGCAGAGAACAACTAGATGTTAATTTCTCTTTTTTTCCTTCTCCTCTCCTAGGCCTCTCTTCGTTCCTTGAAAAAGCAGGAAGGGACAGGGGAAGGGAAAATCTTCAAGGAAAAACATTTTCACTCCTTTTCCTAGCTGGATCACAAGCCAGCAGGGTGAACTGCCTGAGCGTGGGGAAGAGCAGGACACTGTGACATGTACAGTAAATGCTTCCCTGACTGCAGCATGCAGCCTGCCTCAGAACCTCTCTGTCTTCCAGACCCTGAGCAGTGACAGCCCCTTTGCTGTTCGACTGGATTTCTTTGCTGCTGCCCATGTGTCTTCATACAAAACCCTACAGGAGATTCCAGCTAGGGCCAATTTTAAAATTAATTAGAACCTTAAATTCTTTTCCTTTCATATTTCTTGCTAGTAATTTTATCCTTCTGTTTTTAAATTTCTAATTACTGAAATAGATGTTTATTTGATAATTTACAGTTTAAAGAGGAGTTTGGAAAGAAATTAATCTTGTTAAATGAGAAGACACTATATAATCTTCTCAGACTTTCCAAGTTTCCTCTTAATATTTTGCAGTCTTTTTTACTATTTACTTTGTATCTCTTTTCTTTAAAGTGTTTATTTTTGGAAGGTCAAAACAAAATTCTCCCTATGTCTCTCATCAGCTGTAAGATGAATGCATACAGTTGGAACAAGTTCCATTGAAGCTCTTATGCAGAATAAACAAAGTTCTGACTGAAGGCTTGACTCATGATAGGTCTTTAATGAGTATTGTCATGAAAAAGCAGTTAATGTATTCTCCACCAAAAAAAGGGTGTAGTTTTGCTGTGGAGTCAGTGACACATCAAAATAGGGGCAACCGAGGGAGAGATTCAAAGGGCAAGGTTGATATGGGGCTGATGGGCATTACAAAGAACATTAGCAGCTGTGTGTTCATTAAAAAGGGTGATGCAAGTGTGCTGGAGGTCAAGTGTATCACAGGGAATTTCTGATGTTAGGGGCTCAGGTTCTTCATATGGAGTCAGCCTATAGAAATGGGTATTACAGTAGGGTGTTGTAAGTGTGTAGTCACCACTTAAGCTCTTGCATGTTGTATCATACTATCCTGTGGTAAAGCAATTTCGCCTCAAATATTCCTCTACTCTGTGAGGAATCTTGGGGATTATTTTGGGGAGGTTCAGTATTTCTACAGATGGAGCTAGGGAGCAGGGAGATGCCTATGAAATCACTACACATCCTTAAATAAAGTAGATGTGTCTCCATTGCCTTTTTTACTCATGCGACAGCGTAACACTTGGCAGTCAACAAATGCTTCTGCGTGCTGCTCTTGTCATCATGTGGTGGGGCAGGAAAACTGCTGACATGGAAAAGTGCAGATAAAATCAAGGAAAATGATTCATGGCTTGGAAGGCTCTGTGTCCTGGGGAAAGATTAATCAAAACTGGTCCAGAGAGCTTAGGGACAGTAATGCATACATATTATAGTTACTGGGTGATACAAAAATATCTTCAAATGAATTGGGCCAGATTCACAGATGCTATTTTAGGGTAGAATTCTTTGCTGCTAAGAATGGTCTCTCCTGTAAAAGTCTAATCTCTCTGTGAGTGAGGGGCTAGGAAACCTGTGTTGTATAGTTTACAGGGTATGGCATTCACAAATAGTCCTAAAGAGGACCAAACAGAAACTCCAAGAAAATTACACTTACGGGCCATTGCTTGGTGAAGGGAAGATGTTATGAGAGCTGTATACAAGCTTATCAAAAGGAAATAAAACACTTTGGTCCTTGAAGCGCTCAAATATCTGAGAGTGGTTAAAACTATGATCTCATTCTCTGTGTCAGTGAAAGATTAAGATTTTAATTTTAATTTTAGAGCTATATGCTAATTGATGCATTTTGGAAGGTGTGTATTTATATTTCTTCATCTTTGAGATGAAGAAGACAGTGACTGGAATGGTCTCAAAGATTAGGTACTAGTTAGAAGAATAAGAAGGAAAACATCCCTTTAGCTAACAGGAAAATATACACAAATGTTCTGAGAGAAGGGAATATTTTAGACTAAATTTCTAAGGGAGTGTATCTAATAAAATAATTAACTGAGTATGATTAGAGAATTTTTTTCCAAAGAAACTTCTGAACCTTCAAATTTAACTAAATTTAAGTGCCACTGTTTTTCAAAATTATGACGTTCCTGTTTATTGTGGGAAAACTAGAGCTAGGAAAGACATTAGTAGAACTAAAGAAGGGAAAGTTTCAGCACACATATCCAGTCCAAGCAACAACACATAGTGTTTGGAAACAAGCACAGTATGTGCTGCCTCTTGCTTGACCTGAAGCTGATGGATATGGGAGGAATGGGGGCCAGTGGGGTTGCAGGGCGGGGAATCTATCAAAGGAATATGGAAAAGGGGCTTGGGCTGTTGCAGTACGGAGAGGAGAATGATGCAAGCCACAAATCTGTAGGAAACCAGGCTTTATTGGTTCTACTGCTTTTGGAACAACTTGTTTAAACTTCCCTTGTAGGTAATTAACTTTCTAATGGCACTGTGAGATAGGCCACCTGCAGAACCCTTGGGCAGGGGGATTCACAAGCATGTACGGCTCAAAATAGGGCCTCATGGAAAACTAGGCAAAAGTGTGTTAGAATAATATTTACATTCAGTAGCATTAAGTACATCTGCTTGTTATTAGAGGCATGCTGAACTGGCTAAAAATCTTCCACAAGAGAGTGACCCAGCAGCAGAAGGCCAGGTACCTCTGACAGCTTTTCTACAGCTACCAATAGAGCTATTTTCAAAAGCATGACAAGATTCCCCTCTCAACATCAATTTGAATACAAAGGAGATAAAATCTTGATTACTGGGATATATAGATGTTTCATTTCTGTCCCTTTAGGTCTTTGGGTTTGTACTTTTCTTCTTTGTTATTTCTGTGTTTACATGGGTGTGAAGTTTTCATACAAACTAAGGGAGTGCAACTCTGGTTGAAATCAATGCAAGCCAAAGATGGTCAGACTGTTTGAAAAATCAAAGGTGATAGATGACAGTCTTAAATCTAATAATCTTAAAATTCCCTGGAATATTATTCATTGGAGAAATATTATTACATCTTATTTAGTCAAACAAAGACACAGAACAAAAAATTTTGATTTGTGTAATTCAGTTTAATACTCTCAAACATAGCTTTTATGTTTGAAGATTGTACACATAATTGCTAACAAAGATTACTGATTTCAATGTAGTTGCCACTATTTAAGCTACCTGGAAATAGTGTTTAACTTCAAGTGGAAAAGCTTTGGCATAACTAAGAGCTAAGTCTAGATCTTTCAAACCTATGTCTTAGATGTGTGTTATGTATGTGTTTGTGTGTGTGTGCAAAACAGTTATTAGGGAGATGAACTATGCTTGCTTAGAACTTAAGAATCCTACTGACCTGGAATTCAGGCTATTGGGTTAGATTTCATGTTCTGCTATGGGTCTGTTCAGTGTCAAATTTAGTAACCATCCCTCTAACTTATATAACTGTTATCTGTTTGTTATTAATATCTCTTTTTTATTTGGATTTTAAGAGTCTGAAGGATAAGGAATAAAAGACATTTTGTATATGTGTGTTTACGCATAACACACAGCACATAAAACCATGGAGGTCCCCCAAATCTTGGCTAATTGACTCTTTGAAATCTTAAGAATCCACAGGTTGCAGAGAGATTTCTAACTCCGAAAGCTGTGATTGCAGACTTCTCTTTAACCACAGATTATTAATGTTGTTCCTCTAGTTTATGAAAAATCTCTTAATCCATCCTCTCTGCAGATTTCCTTTAGCTTTCCCTTTAGATTCACACTGTCAAGAACTGCCTTGCTCTCTGTTCTAGTGTCTGCTCTCTCCAATCACTGAATGTTTGAGTTGACTGGTATTTCCTGACCAGTCTACATCTTAAATGGTATTCAGGGTATAGATGTGCAGACATTATGTTACATCTTTGTCTTGCACCTATAAATTATTGTGCTGTACACTCTTTGGGATGAAGGAACAATAGGCTGCTTTGCACAGCATATTGAAAGCCTGATATAAATGCCAGAGCTCAGTTCTGCTGCCCAGCCACAGACACCTATGTTATCAGAATTCCCTAGGGTGTGTAACACAGCTCTCTGGGACTGGGAGGCATCATACAGGAACTT
The DNA here is from genome assembly GCA_013399075.1 of Chloroceryle aenea. Classification (NCBI taxonomy): domain Eukaryota; kingdom Metazoa; phylum Chordata; class Aves; order Coraciiformes; family Cerylidae; genus Chloroceryle; species Chloroceryle aenea. Next base: position 95,788 of record VWZY01012973.1, on the reverse strand, counting down.
TGAAGGACTTGTGTGCCCCTGGAAATATGTGTCACTCCTATTTGGATACCCAGAGGTATCTCAGGTGGCATTCAGAACTGTTACTTGCTTGCCTCAAATCATACAGGCAGACATTTATTAATTATGTAGCTTCCTACAGTTAAAACCTGCTTTGTGGAAATCATTCCTGAAAAGGAGGAAAAACAAAAAGTCCCTTTGATTTGACCAAATCTGGAAGAAATCTATCTCAGTTATGCCTAAAGAGAAATGAGCATTGGGAAGTAAAACATCTCCATAGAGAATTACAACAATAGCAGCAGATGTAAAAAGCTGTGTGTCTGGAGCTTAGCAGCAGAAGTAACCACCTTATCATGAGACTCAGAGTGTTGTTTTGTGGTTTAGGAAAAGCAAGTAGGTATGACCAAAATGACTGTCCTTTGGGAAGGTGGAGTCAAAGGGCACATGCTTGAGAGCCACAAATATGAACTATTCAGAAAACAAACAAAGACCTCTAAACTAAAATATTCAGGTGACTGAAAAGGTGACCCTGTGAAAAGCACAAAGAATGAAGCAAAAGAAAGTGATGAGTTGTATTTGAAATAGTGGCCTCATCTCCTGTGTAAATGCACCAGATGAGGAGCAATATGGGTCAGTAGATCCCACACTGAAGTTGGTATGCTCCAAACTCCTCCAGTCTGCATGAGGTCTTGGGACACAGTTGCTCATTTAATGACTAGGAATGTGGGTGGCTAATGTGTTCAAAATGTACTGGTTTCTAGATCTGTGCTATTTAAACAGTGCAGAGTGGCAAGGCTTTGAAACAAATCTTAACATTTTATTAAGCTGTGTAGCTTCCTGAAAAAAGGAAGCAAATATTAATTAAAAAACGGCAGACCACTTATTTAAAATGTAACCCTGCTAGTACTAGAAGCATTTCTTAAATACACTCAAATACAGGCAGTGCATCAGCCTTTTGCTTCTACATATTTTTGTGTAGCATGTTTCTGTTGAAAGTAATTTTGTTTCAGAAAGATATGGACCTGATTCTCTGCTTTCTCACACTATCTCCTATTAGTACAAAGGAGGTAGATTACTCATTCAGGGACTTACTCCCCTCTATCTTCCTGTCAGCTGAAAGCTTTCTACTTTGATATTGTCCTATGATACCATCTCTAGGCAGTGTTGCCATTTGCTTCCCATATACCCTTTTCATGTGAAAGCTGATGGCTCTGCTGAAATCCAACATCCTTTTTCAAACCAGGTTTTATATAAATAAGGTGAACTGAGCTCCACTCAAACCTACCAGGCGTCCTTGAGTATGCTTGCTTTTCAGTGTGCTAATGTATTTTCATTACTCCATATTTTTCTCTCTCTCTTTTTTGTTTTTTTAATTTTATATTTTTCTTCCCTCAGTTACACTATTTTTGATGAGTCTTCTTTTGTTATGTGTGGTCATTTATCTGTTGTAACCCACTTACTGGCTTCCACATGTCACTAAAAAGTGTTTGGATGAAGGGATTAAGTTACTGTTTCAAGCTGTGAGTTTGTTTGGTCACTTGGACACGTTCACTGGGATGTGAGATCCCAGAGTCCATATAGAGCCTTCCAACTGGAGTTTTTTTTCTTTTCTTTCTTCACTGTGGGGGACCTCACACAGGCTTCCTCTGTGAACTCTACTGCAAGGAAATGCATGTAGCATCACTGTTTTACTAGAGCAAAGTGAAATCTCTTCAACTCAGCTCCTACTATTCACTGCCTTTGGGATATTTCCTGAGGTGCCTCCTTCCAGAGGTAAAAGAGAGAAGCAAGTATCACGAAAGGTCTCTTAAAACCCTTAATGTCCATTGCAGAAAACTTTTCTTGAATAATTCCCAACATAATTGGTTTTGTGAGTGAACTGTCCTTGCTTTTGTTTGATTTAAAAGGAAGGAATTGGAAATTCAAATAGGATGTTTAGCTATGACTGACCAAAAGAACTTCAGTTTCCAGAAGGGATTTTTAAATGAATGTTCCCTATTAGCATTATTTCCTGCTAATTACACTGTTGCTTGGAGAATATAAGTGTTGTAAACACTGAATAGGTCCTGTTTTTGTCAAATCTGTTTCCTTGTGGATGCTGTGGCTGACTTAGATTCAACTCTATCAGCTTTCTGCTGATGCCTTCATATGATAATTTCTTGTACTTGAGAGTACAAGAGTTTGCAGATGATGACTTTTCTTGTGATTCTTAGCAGTTCATAAAAATAAACAGAATGCAGAGAGTTTGGTTTTGTACAAACAGGGATATTTACATTATATATTTGTGTATAATTAGCTTTGGGCATAGCTTTGTAAGTGAAGATTTAAGGCAGAGGTAGAATTGAAGATTCTGTTTAATCTGCTTGATTATTTCAAGCCAAGTAATTAGATCTAAGCAGCACAGAAAAGAGAAGAAAACTCTTTGGTCCTCCCTTCCAGTGTTGTTTGTGTGGATTATACATCATGTCTTAATTGTCAGCAGAGTGACTACATGACACAGTAGAAAAGCCACTTTCACACATAAATGTAGCGTTATACATGACATGAAGTCTTGGAGGCTTGTCCTCTCTAGCCTGTTTTGGGTTGACTGCTCTTCTGTATTTTCTACAGTTGTGTTCTTCCAATACCCTGGGAAGATACATTAATTTGGCCCACCTGTAATGTGCCTAGGGATAAAGGACAGACGATGGATGTGAAATTGGAAGCTCAGATCAAGTGCATCTACACTAATGCACGTAGCATGGGCAACAAGCAGGATTGGCTGGAGGCCATTGTGCAGCAGGACAGCTATGATGTAGTTGCCATGACAGAAACATGGTGGGACAACTGTCAGGACTGGGATGCTTTCATGAGTGGATATAAGCTCTTCAGAAGAGATAGACAAAGAAAGAGAGGCAGGGGTGTGGCCCTGCATGTTAGGGAGTTTTTTGAGTTTATAGAACTTGATTTCAACTATGATAAAGTTGAGTGTTTATGGGTGAGGATGAAAAGGAAGGCATATAAGGGAGATACTGTGTTGGGAGTCTGCTATAGACCACCCAACCAAGATGAGCAGGCAGAAGACATATTCTGTAAACAGCTATCTGAGGTCTTGCAATCACCAGCCCTTGTTCTGGTTGGGGACTTCAGCCTACCAAACAGCTGCTAGAAATAGAACACAGCAGAGAGCAAACAAGCTATGAGTTTCTTGAGTATATGAAAGATAACTTCCTGACACAACTGGTGGATGAGCCTACCAGGGAAGGTGCCTCGCTTAACCTCCTGTTCACAAATAGAGAAGGACTAGTAGGAGATGTGGTGGTTGGAGGCCGTCTTAGGCTTAGTGATCATGAATTGGTTAAATTCTTGATTCTTAGTTATGTAAAGAGGGTGGTGAGTAGAATCTCCACCTTGGATTTCTGGAGGGCAGACTTTGGACTGTTCAGAACGCTAGTTGAGAGATTCCCTTGTGAGGCAGTCCTGAAGGGCAAAGGGGTCCAGGAAGTCTGGACACTCTTCAAGGAGGAAATCTTAAAGGCCCAGGAGAGGGCTATCCCTATATGCTGTAAGATTAAAGGACGGGGAAAATAGCCAGCCTAGTTGAATAGGGAGCTTTCAATGAGATTTAGGAAGAAAAGGAGCGGTTACCACCTTTGGAAAAAGGGTCAGGCAACAGGGAGAACATTAGGAAGGCAAAAACCCAGCTGGAACTCACCTTGTCCACTGATGTAAAAGACAACAAAAAAAGTTTCTACAAGTACATCAACAATAAAAGGAAAAACAAGGAGAATANCCCTTGTTCTGGTTGGGGACTTCAGCCTACCAAACAGCTGCTAGAAATAGAACACAGCAGAGAGCAAACAAGCTATGAGTTTCTTGAGTATATGAAAGATAACTTCCTGACACAACTGGTGGATGAGCCTACCAGGGAAGGTGCCTCGCTTAACCTCCTGTTCACAAATAGAGAAGGACTAGTAGGAGATGTGGTGGTTGGAGGCCGTCTTAGGCTTAGTGATCATGAATTGGTTAAATTCTTGATTCTTAGTTATGTAAAGAGGGTGGTGAGTAGAATCTCCACCTTNCACCTAGACACTCATAAGTCTATGGGGCTGGATGACATTCACCCAAGGGTACTTAGGGAACCAGCAGAAGAGCTCAGCAAGCCTCTCTCCATCATTTTTCAACAATCCTGGTCAACAGGGGAGTTACCAGATGATTGCAGGGTGGCTAATGTGGCACCTATCTACAAGAGAGGCCAGAAAGAGGATCTGGGGAACTAGACGCCCATCAACCTGACTTCAGTACCAGGAGATATCATGGAGAGGATCATCTTGAGTGAGCTGTCACATCAATTGCAGGGCAGCCTAGGGATCAGGGCCAGCCAGCATGGGTATATGAAAGGGAGATCTTGGTTATCCTACCTGATCTCTTTCTATGACCATGTGACTCAACTTTTGGATGTGGGGAAGGCTGTGGATGTTGTCTACTTGGACTT
>VWZY01012973.1:24144-82356 GCA_013399075.1 Chloroceryle aenea | reverse complement strand
TTTTTTTTTTTTTTTGGTGAATGTCTAGATGGCATTTTGTAAACATGGTATTTGTAAACAAATTAATTAACAGAGTATGCTATTGTTTATTTTATATCTGTAATATTGCTCTTGAGCAGATGACCGTAATATTTCAGACAGGGTAATAGCTAGAGTGTATTTTGATTTTAGGGAATTCTGTCAGGCTTTAAATTAATTTATTCCTTCAAGGTGATAGGAGTGCACTCCTCAGCACAACACTGGCTGAGCATATGCTGGCATTCCTGTGAGGCAGAAGAAATAAAATGGTGCAGGGAACTTAGATTTCTGAGACTATTTAATAAGAAAAGCTTTTCAGAAAAGAATGCTTTGAACAGACTTCGTGCACGTTTCTCTCTCTGCTTGTGTCTGTATGCCCAGGTTTTCCCTGGCCCTCGGCAGTGACTGGGCTGCATGGGGACTGGTGAGTGGGTAGTGAGCCCTTGCAGGCTTTACACTTGCCTTCTTTCACTCTTGCTTTCCTTTCCCCGATTTCCTATTTTTCTTGGGTTTGGCGCTTTTAATTAATTTTATTCTCTTTTACTCTGCCTCCTTTTTTTTCATTTTATTTTTCCCTTTTCTCCCTCTTGTATTCCCCAACTTTTTTTCTTTGTAGTACAATTGCAGGCATAGACATTGAATGCTGTAGAAAAGTGGGATAAAAATGCTTTCTACATTGGAGATTTATTAGACTTATTTGTCCTTGCTCCTCAGATCACATTCATCCTTGCTTTCACAGTTGTGTTTATCATAAAAGCATGTATTTTGCACTGAATGCTACTCTGAGTGAATGTAACCTACAGTATGTCATGAGCACACTCAGACACAAGGATTGAAGCACTTTTTGGGTTATAGCTGACAACAAAGAGTTTGTAAATGTGATATTTAGTTTGTACGGCTTAGCTACCTGTTTTTTTTTTGTTTGTTTGGTTTGTTTTGGTGATTTTTTGTTTGCCTGTTGTTTTTTTTTTTTTTCTGGAAGTAAAAATGATGCAAGCTCTCTTTCATGGTTTTGTACAATATTTTTACCTGATTGTGTTAAAGAATCAATCATTAATGGTAGATTCTAGCCTCATCATCAAGATTTAGGCGGAAAAAAGCCCAAAGGTAACTTGGCAGAGTTCCCATATTACCAGTCATGTTTAGTATCAATTGGCTGAGTACAACCCTGACAATGACACCCATCAATGTGGGCCTCTACAGGCTGTGAATTTTTCACTAAATATGCAGGTGCCTGCAGCCTTTCCTCCTCTGGGTGGCTGCCACGATCCAAAGAGTTAGTGGAATTGGCTTAGATAAGAATCACCTAAGCCAAGCTGGCTGGTACCAGTAGACAAGGCTTATTCTGTGCATCCCCGTGGAAGATTTCTGAGTGGTCCTGGAGATTCTTTGGGGAGATGTGGAAGTGCTGTGTGATTTTTCCTTGGATAGAGAGAAGCCCTCACAGAGAACAGTAGCCTTTGATCATGCATGAAGGTGCAAACCTCATCTCCCTGCAACTGCTGGAATAAAACTGGCCTTAGATGTTCTGTTTAAGAGTTTCTTTGAATGTCTCTGTAGCAAGTCTGTAGAAATCATGTAAGAAAATGAAATTCTTTTTGCCTCCAGTTGCAAGGGGAAGAAGCAGAGCAATTCTTTACCATACTTTCTGTAACTCAGAATTATTTAGTATAGCTATTATTTCTAGGAGTTCAGAGTAATTTTAGTTGGGTTTTTTTTTTTTTTTTTTTTTTCCTGGCAAAAATCCACAGAGATAAAAATGGCTTTTGCCACACTGGTATGGTGGCAACCACTGCAAAAAAAAAGTGCTCCCCTGAGATGTGAAACTCAGCAGTTTCTCACTGAGTGCTGGACCAGTTGTGGATAGAGGAGGAATAAAAGGTGATATGAGTTAGATTTATGCAGATGTATGAGGTGAGTATAGATTTTTTGCTTAGAAGTTGCTAGAAGGTCATGGTATTTTACCAACTAAGATTTATACATTTGAAAATGAACCTCCAAATGGGAATGTTTCCAAAGTCTAATAAAGCAGAGCTATGCTCATACACTGACCTTGGCAAGCCTGCAGGTAAGTTCCACAACTTCTACCACCTTATAAACACTAAGATGGGTTATATAGAAAAAACTATAGAGCCTCTATTTAGAGACTTATGGTAGCAAGTAGGCAGAAAAACTTCAAAACCACCAATTTGATTTATTGAAGATCTCAACAGGAATATATAGGAAAAAATTCTGTCTTCCACTGCAAACATTCCCCCAGCAACCCAATCTACCTGTCAAGAGCACTCAGGATTTAAGGTAAGGGATGGGGGAACCATGTTAAACTTACTCAGTAATACCACTAAATAAAACTTGAAGGAAGAACATGAACCTGAATCTGTATTTTACCTGATTAGCTCAGCAAGGAAGCATATGGCTGAGAGGTTTTTAAAGCACTTTACCATTTATGTAATTGCATATCATGGTTATAGACAATGCAAGACAAAACCCACCGGGACTTATGCACATGTTTTACTTTTCCAGCTTGTCTCTGGATTTCATAATGCTTCTTCACATGTACTTTTGTGAATCCAAGCTGGGAAAACACAAGTGAGATCAAGAAGTTGTTCCTAGTTCAAACTAAAATGCAGGTAATGCTACTTTAGTGTTCAGGATCTCTGCTTCCAGGGAGGCAGAGCATGCCAGAAAAAAACACAGAGGCCAGAAGTGCAGTCTGGACTACTCTAGAGCACAAATCAGAGCAGTTTCAGGAAATGGCCTCTCCCACCAGCATCTTCCCAGCTTGCTGGTGCAGCAGGACACAATGGCTCTGCCTACATTGGCTATCTGCCAACATATATATATATCTTTCTATATACATATCTATGTTGTTTTTAGACTTTTTAATCCCAAGATGTACCTATACCTCTGATATATTTTAATGTGAGAAGTACTAAAAGGGACTCCTTCAAATAGGTAAGAAACTGGTAATGGATCTACTGTGTTTGTATGGAGCCTTGTGCTGTAATAGACCTGAAGAGTTACCGCTTTTGTGGTCTTTCAAATTCTGTTTGCCCCAGACATGTATAATGTATTAGCCTGAATAAGAGGTAGAGTGCACAATATGATATGAAGAAGTATGTGTGCTCTTTGGATCTGACAGTGTGTTCTACTTTAGCAGAGCTGCTGAAGGGATAGTCCCAATTGCAGGATTTTTTTTTAACATTATATGACTACTAGTTTTTCCCTCCAGTTTCTCCTTACTGTTTTTCTAAAAGTTTTACTATATTTGTAACTTATGAAAATGTGCAAGAGGTTGCTGCTCAGTGTAGAAGTCTGTCTTGTATAGTTCCAACAAACTGGTTCATACTTTAGGGATGGGTTTAGTTTCTAGGAGTATATTTCATTATGCAAAACTGATTTCAGTTGTGGAGTTTTGCCAGTGCTGCTCATAAAGTGGACTCTCACCTAACATAAACTTTTTAGGGCTTATCCTACATCTGCAGTTCACGATTTGTGGAACACATGACCCATGTGCAGAGGGATGTATGGGACTCCCAGCTGGTTTCGGTAATGTAGGTTTCCAATTCTGTGTTGAGGAGCATGTTTTATCAATGTTGAGCAATGTTTTTGCAATGATTTTGGCTCTTCTGGCAACACATCTTTGAAATGGTGGAATTTATACTTGATTATATCAATAGAAAAAAAAAAACAAACACACGTAATTTATTTTCCAAGAGTCATATTATTACTCTTGTAAAGGAAGCATCATTCACCAGATACTGATCCCTCTCCTCTGGTTAGAAAGGTTGGTCTTCCAATTCAATGAAATAATTTCTGGCACAGTAAGTAGGAACCTTTTGCATTTAAATGTAATTTCTCTCTCATGAAAACAGAGAATTTGTTGTGCCTGGACTCTATACCTTTTAGCAGAAAAAGGCCAATCTTGCCTCTGTTTGATGTGTGTTGGTTTGATTTTGTGGTTTTATGGGGTTTTGTTTGTTTGTTTGTTTGTTTTTAAGTGTTTATTTAAGTAATGAAGCCACCTTTGAGTAGGAGGGCTTATTCCAATGCTTACTTAAGTCTTGCTAACTCTATTGACTTTGTATTTTGGGACTCAGACCCAGACTTAAACCCAAATTTGTCTTTTGTCCAATCTGTGAAGATGTAAACCCATAAACTGGTGTGGCCTTAAGTAAGCCTCCGTGCTTGCCAGATGACGCATCCTGGGACTGTGCTGTGTATCAGTACAGAACTGATATTGTCCCTCTTTGGAGAGGGGACTTGCCAGGTGCATTGCAGTCACAGCTCTACTGTGGTACTTTCATGTGGTTCATGTCAGGCAGGTAAGGTGAATGCAGGGTCCTGCTAGAAGAATGCTGTGGAGGTAAATGGGATGTATAGGCAACATGTGCCAAGGCAGACCTCATAGGATAGAGTATGCAGTGCCCTGAACAACTTCTTGGCAATTTGTGTACTTAAAGCCAGATCAGGTCATCTTGGATGATTTAATATATTTTTATATAGATGTTTTCCTAATCTGCAACACAAGCAAAACCTTTATAACCAGCAGGACTGTCTTGTGAAATGCAGAGTAGAGGGAACCGGAGGCTGTAATACTGTGTCTGTTTCACTTGTGATTTATTTAATTTCTATTTCCTCTCTACTATACATTTTTTTTTTTAATCTGGAATTGGATGCAGAAAAGGTCCAGGTTTTGTCTTTCCCTATATTTTAACTCACTATTATTATTATTACCTCATTATTAATGTGCAAGAATACTTTCACATTATTTCCTTTCACGTCCACAAACACCATAATTTATGACCTGTATAGAATTTTATACATCTGCTTTTATATTCTCTCTTTAAAGTATTTGAAACAGTGATGCCTAGTGCATTGTTAACAATTGATTCTGTAAGTCAGTTTGAATTCACTCTTAGCATACATATAAAAAGGGGCAGCACCTTTATACTGTGTGGCTCATGTGCAATACTGAACTGCATATACTAACTTCTGGAGATACTTCTGCTGTAGCCACCACTGTGATTTTAGTTCATTGATTATATCAGCCCTACATCATTACACTGAACATTTGAGGACGTGGACGTTAAAAACCCCACGGATGTTCTACTTCACATTGGTTTTCTCCCTTGTCTTTCTGATGCAGGACGAAATCTTTAGACACGTTTGAATATAGTGTCTATGTAAATAGATTTTTACCTTGGATGACAGATACTCTAAAGCTGAGAATTACTTGTGTGTTTAGAGATCAGGGAATTATTCTACCTTCTCTTGAAAGGTGCATCTACATTAGTAATTTAGTGTCCTGGCGAGAGTGCTTTTGGTGCAGACAGCCACTTTCCTGAAGGTAATGTGTACAATGAAAGTTGTGCTATGAACTGAAACTCAGTACACTGTGATGGGGCTGCACACTCTGCCTTGTATTGCCTGTATTATACATACAGAAGTCATACATGGATCAATACAATTAGTGAGAGCTAATTAATTCACTATTAATGAATAATTAAAACTTGAAGACATTTAAAGGGGTTCTTTATGAAAAAAAAACCAAAACAACCCATGGAGCAGGATGAAGCTGTAGATGTGTTAGAAATTTCAGCCCCCTGACTGGGAAGCTGCTACTCAAACTTTATAATGAGAATCTTTTTCCCTGTCCTGAGTTCTCGCCCCAAGTCTGGCATTTGACTTTACAGCACATTGGCCAGTTCTTCAGTCACTGTTTCCTTGAATCTTTGTAGCTCTACTTTAAAGGTGGAATTCTCATCCTGAAGATGATAATCCTTCATCATGTAAAATGACCATGCTGTAATAAGATCTTCTTGCAGGGTGCAAATGTGTTATTAGGTGTCAGTGTGCAGGCTCAGGTCATCCACCAGCTGTTATGCTGCACAGGTTGTATTTTTCTGCAACATTTGGTGGAACATTTCAGGACTGTGAGATTATCTGAACCAGATGTGAAAAGCCATCTCCTTGACACAAGTGTGCAATTAGTCATAAGTGATTATCCATGACCCCTTATGTGCAAGGGGAGGGAAACTTAGGGTTAACTGCTGTCTGCACCTTAAGTGAAGAGGGCTATAAAAGTTTCTCCTTTTCACTTCTCAGACTTCAGCCAGTTTTCTGCTTATTCTTGCTTTTGAGATGTTTTAGGGGCATATAAACCATGAGAAACCTAGAAGTCTGAGTTCTACTTGGAAAACAAAGTCGTTGAGAAAGAGATCCAAGTCCTGTTTTTTTCTGCACCTTTCTTTGCCATTTGCAGTTACAAAATCAGTGTAATATCACAGCTTCTCATCAGTGAAGAGACTGGTTATATTCGCCCAAGGGCAAGAAACAAAGCAAGGACCTCCTTCTGGCTAGACAACCCTTCTCTTTTGTACGGAGTAGGACTTCATTTTTAATTACCTCTGCTGCCAGCTGTTCCAGTGTCATGACAAAGGGAGAGATATGAGACTCTCACAGGATTTTACCACAGTTCCTAGACCACTACTCAAATACAATTTCTGAAAGGTAACAGCCCAAATCAGTTTCTGGATAGACCTAAGTGGCAGCTCTGTCCCTGTGTATCTGTAGAGCTCCTAGTACAGTGGGCTTCCTATATCTGCTGAGGCATATGTTTGCTGACATAACTCAATAGGTGACTTCATAACAATGTGGAAACCTTTGTAGAAGTACAGTTACATAGTTCTGATGGCATTGTGAGCTGTGTGAAACCTTTTATTAGTTAAGCAGAGGTCTCAAATGCTTTTGGCAAGCTACATGTTAACTTATACTCTTTAGTTGATTAATGATTTCGCTTTCTAGGACTGGTTGTCATCTTTACTTCTCTGGTGTGATTTTCACACCTGCTTTCCCTCAGTTATGGCTATAGGCTATAGATTGGTCAAGGGTCTCCATTTATTTATGAAAGAAAGGGCCAAAGCTCAGACAGTGAAAGAAAAAATGTAGCTGGTGCTACATAGACTTTGAGCAACAGACTTTGAGGTGGAGATATAATCCCCCATAGGTTGCAAGCTGTTGTCACTAAAGGTAGAACTTGTCAAATATGACTAAATTGTATTATCTTCTAGCTACTTTCTTCAGCCAAAACTGCCTCAGATTTATCAACACCGAGCCTTACTCATTAGTTCCTGTCCATGTTTCTAACACAGCTAATCAACAGCTAATGAAGACTAGGAAGGCGAATCAAATGAGATCTGCTTTCTGAAGGCATTTTATGAAAGCAGAGCTGTTCTTTGACCCTTTCAGATGACCTGATGCCAAGAAACCCAGGACAAAGCATGTCTCACATGAGATTCTCAACAGTAAGCACAGTTGCCCATGACTGTCTTTGGAAAAAGAACAGGCATTCACAATGTTGCTGCAGTTGGTAACCTACCTAACAGCACTGCAGGTCCTGGAGCAAGTCCCAGTTGGAGCACTAGACTTTCACTCACAGCATGAGGATAGCTGTCAACAGACCAGATCATATCTCTTACCCCTTTCAGGTCAATAGCATATTGAGTATTAGGCCCTGTGAGAGTTGTCTCATCACAGCTACATTTGTGTACAGTGGAAATTGGTATTGTCTAAATGAAGTGATGGCTTCCTAAGCATAGTGCCTTTAGGGGAAAACAAGAGCCTGCCTTGCCTCAGTATGGTATTTAAAAGCTCTAACCAGCCTCTCTCTTCTTCACCCATCAGAGTGGGGTGCAAAACACAGCTTGGCCAGTGAAGCCTTTCAGTTTGGGATTCCCAGTGCTAGCCAGGCTCAGACAAAGAAGCTTCGGCATTTGTTCCCTAGAGAAATTTTTCTTCCTTTCAACAGAGGCCAATTCCTTCTGAATATGCATGTAAGATAAAGTAAGATGAAACATCTCAGTTTAGATTTAAGCCTTTCATCATATTTCTCGAAGGTTTCTTTTTCCTTCTCAAGTGCTTACCATCAAGTCTGGGCTGCATGAAACACATTTACTTCTGAGTTTTCAAGCACTGCCTGCACTGTAAAATTTAATTGACATCAAGGGAAGAATATTTGTTGGTCAAACAACAATTTTTCAAGATTTACAGTTTCTATCACTCCTGATTATGACCTTACTCTCCATCCCAGCCACCCCTCTCAGCATGCAGCTGAATTTTTCCAGTTTCGTGGTACACTTGAAGTTCTTCACTATTCATACTGAGTCCTGACAAAGCATTGAGTGTTTGACTGAATGTTCAGATAAATATTGGACCCTATCAATGCCCTCCAGATGGAGAAGAAAAAATCAAAACAACTTTGGAGGTAAGGTGAACTCTATCCAATGCTTTCTTGTCAGCTGTGACAGCTCTGTCCTGATGCTGAATATGTAGACCCTGATCCTTCTCTGCAGCACTGGGTTCAACCTGAGCAGATGATGGGTGAGGGCTGGTGACAACTGTATGTCCTGGGCAGAAACTGAGATATTGTTCCAGCTATAAGGGATTAGCACAAGTGAAAGAGAGCTCTGACAGTAATTTCCCTTTGGCAGCTTAGATACACGCTTAACTTTGAATGTGGGAGCAGGTCCATGAAAGCAAAATGGCCCATTCGCCTCCTCACAGTGTGATATGTGCTGAAGCCTTATGGGATCAGCACTAGTGTTTGAATTTCTTAATTCATGCCAGATCAGGGCATTTAGTTTGGACCATAAGAGAAATAGAAGCTGTTCACAAGGCTTGGGTCCAAATTTCCACGCCATCTGCTCTGTTTGGACATCAGTGTGAAGGTTTGAGCCTGCCATAAAAGTAGAGGGAAAAGAAAGTAACATTTAATAAAGAAGTTAAATGAACAGGAAAAACAGGAAATGGACCCAAAGGTTGTCCATCTATGTTTTTGGGCATCATAAATTAGGAAGGGAGTAGCACCAAAGAGAGAAAAGGGACAGACAGAGAAATACTAACATCAAAGTTAAAATGAAGCCAGTTTTCAGTGGTATGGTGAAGGTGAAGGTGAGCAAACCTTGACTGATTACTCACCTGGAGCGAAAAGTTAAAGACTAATGTCTTCTTTGGCAACTTTTGGCTGCAGGTGCTGGAGACTGAGATAGGAAACAGGAGTGTGGCAGCTCTGAGACCCTAGTCTTGCACAAAGACAATGTGAGCATCCCAAACCTCTTCTGTGGGACTGCTCTTGAAATCCCCAGTTTGAACCATTTGTGTGTCTGGTTGGAGACAGTCAGAATATGCCCAATGTGAAGAACATTGTATTTGTGTGATGGGGCTGACATGGGTAACAAATATTGTGATGATTAATTTAAGACTGGAAATTGGAGAATTAGAAAGAAATGCAATATACTAACCTTTAACTGGAAAAAGTATTATGTCTGTTACCCCTTTGAATTTAATTGCAGAAAATTGCCATCAGATGAAATTACCATACTCATTTTAATAGAAAATAACTTTAAGAAGAAAGGCCTGGTGCTTCATAATAAAGGTGGTGTAAATTTTACATTATTTCTTAACAGCCAAAAAAAAAAAAAAAAGATTAATGGAAACATCTATATGTCATTAAATAAAAGCCAAATCAGGAGCAGAGTTACATGTTTCTTTCTGAATACCTCTTCCCTATTTGGAGTGATTTTCACTGTCTTTCCAAAAAGCCAGGAACGTACTTCAAAATTTTAAGTTGCCAATGTGGCAGCAAATGGATTAAATACCATTAAAGCTGTCTTAATTCAAAGGACTAGTAATGTTATGTGCTGTCAAACCACAGAACCTAAATTATGACTGAATCACCTGGCACTGTCTCCTTAACTCAAGACTTGTCATGTCTGAATGTGTGGGGTGGTTTTATTTTCCCATCTTGGGCTGCTGCTTCTCTATTCCCTTCTCCTCCATGTGAGTTTATTTTCCAGTCTGTTTTTTGTTGTTTAGGTAGGCGCAGTAATGGCATTCCCAGGGCAGTGCTGGGAAACACTGGTTTGCTTTCTGGCATAAGAAAGCAAAAGCTATTTTGAAGCTGAAATCTGATTATGTAGAGCATCCTGTAAATTTTCATGAGGCTAAATATAAACCTCTACCACGTAGATTTCTTCAAATGGTCAAGGAAGGATAGATATTAAACAGTTTGATCTTTAATCCTTGATATTAGATTATTTATTTGTTTTGGGCAACGAGGGATGTTATTTGATCTTTTCCTCACTACCATTTGTCTTGCAGTCTACTCTGCAGATGCACTGACAAAAGATTGTGTTCCTTCATCTCTCAAATAAGCTTTCTGTTTGTTTGTCATGGCTTTGGTACATCTTTCAACCCTGAATGTGTGGGCTTAGGTAAATTTCTATTATCCTTGAAGCTAAACAATACATTAACCTGCTTAAAGGAATCAAGCTATAAAGACACCACCTTTTTTTTTGTACACCAACTAACCCACAAGATATTTAAGAGCATGATATCTAGGTGAACATACCTTTGAAAGATAATAAAAATAATTTGATAAAAGGTTAAATGAATGTACAATACTAAAATAAAACCTTTAAAATGTTCTTTGCAATTCCTCAATACAATGTATAGAATATTTTTAAAATATATACATTACATGTACACACGTGTGGCTTTCTGAAAGCTGTAGGACTTGAGAAATAATATTACCTTTCCATGTTGAAAATATTTAATACAGTCTCTTACATCTTCATCATCTTTAACTCATTAATCCTTGCTGTACTTCCCTGAGGAAACAGAATATTACTACCATTTTATATGTAGAGAGCTGAGGCAGGGTGATATAAAGACCTGGGCTCATAAGGGATTTTCATGGTGTAAATCCTCCAATTATGCTCCTATCAGTGAGACTTGGATGCCTGTATGTCTGGGAACCTCTGTGATCAGTGCTGACATTTTTTTTGCCAAGAAAACACTACAAGCTTTGAGTCAGACAGGAAATTGAAGCCCAGAGATGTCAGGTTAGTGCTGGAGCCACTGGCTATCTTTCCACTGCTTTCTTCTCTTTAGTTTCCCACTTCCCAGTCCTCAGAGACATTTGCTCATATAATGCCTATAAGATGAAGTTGTATGAATAAGATGAGATCTTTCACCCTGCTATACATTAAAGGTAGCTCTAGCCCAGGATCTTGACTTTGCAGACAATGATTCCTAGAAGGCACCTGAGTGTGTGTCAAAAGTTAAGGCAAGAGACTAAAACACAGCGTAGACAATGTGGTGGTGATAGGTCATAGGCTGTACTTGTTGATCTCAGAGGTCTTTTCTAGCCTCAATAATTCTGTGATTTTGTGTGATCTGTGTTACAAGTTTCAGCTGACTGTTGCTGAGCTACTGATCCTTTTTCAAACAGCTTTGTAAGTACCTACATTTCTTGTGCTGTCCATGATATTTAATGTAAGTCATAGTGGCTAAATTCTGTTTAAAAATTACTTTCTTTTCTTTTAATATATTTCCTTTTCAGATTTTCCTTTATCTCCACATTCTGTAAGTGAAATTTGTCAATTCCATTAGGATCTTTTACTCTTATACTCTGACAAATTGTAATTTTAAAAATTCTGTAAATTATACAATTACTTGACTCTTTGCTAGGGAAGCATAACAAAGATGATGTTTTGCATTAGAAATCACAACTGAAATATTGCCATTTCATTGTTTACTTAGATTAAGCTAAAAACATTTGTCATTAGGAATGCAAGAGGTGATTTCCTGCCAAAGCATCCAAACCTTTGACATTTTTCCTTCAAAAATCCTTAAATGTGTGGTAGAGTATCAAAGCCTTTTCCCTACCATCATCAGCAAAGGTCAATGGTTTCTGACAGATGCATATTAGGCCTAACTTAATTATGACTGAGTGCCACAATGTTTTATAACATCTGTTATCCAGTGACTAAAAAGTGTCTATAATTCTATTTTTTTAAAGGACTAGCAGATGAAAATGACAATTTCAGCTGGGAAATCTGAACTGGCAGAAGAAAAAAAAAGAAGTCCTTTTTTTTTTTTCCTGGAATATTTCTAGTAATTGCTATAATTTTGAAACAACTTAAACTTTAAAAATTCCCACACGTGGCCTTGACAAGGTCAGCAAGGCCTCAGTAACTTTTATGTTTCCTGCATGATCCCTGCAGGTTAAAGAGAGGGCCTCACTGAAAGGAGGCCAGTCTACAGAATAAAATCTTTCCTATAGCCCTGAAGAGCAGCTGTTCCTGGGCTGCTATAACCACTCTCCAAAAAGGCCATTTTCACAACCTGAGCAAAAATCTACCTGCTAGATCATTAAAACATCAGATTGCTCACGTCATGGAAACAGTTTGACAAAGCCCCTTGCTTGGGTTCCAGATGTCAAGAGTAGGGGCTGAGTGTGACCGCACTGCTTGGGCACAGTTTGCAGCCACTGCACATTATGCTGTATCAATTTTAGGTTATAGTTGAGCACAATGGTATTTGAGCATCTTTTGTGTAAAATAAACATTAATCAACAAAGCTGCTGCCTTTTATAGAAAAACTGCTTATCTTAAAGCCATGGGGTTTATTTTCATTCATTTATTTTTTATTGTAGATTTTATTAATTGGTTTGTTTGGGTTTTTTTTTAGGAGAGCTGTCGTTTCAGATGAAGATACTGACATGCAAGTGTGTTGTAGTAGGGAGACATTAGAAACAAAGCTCAACCATTCAGCTGACTTTTCATGACCTATGACACTCATGCAGTTTATAGTTCAAGAGCAATGTTAGACAAATCACTCTCAAGTCTGAGGACTTCTGATCAGTGCTTGGTGCTGAGGCTTCAAGACTGCAGTGTGCAGTATCCAGAATAGTCATCACGTTTCTAATGTACAGGATTGGGGGAAAATCCTGACTCTGAATCACTTACTACAAGACAGACAGGATTTACTAACTTGTTTCCATTTTTGGTCTTGTCAGACAGCCTATACCACACTGGGCAACTCACATGACTTCTAAGGCCCACATTTTTCTACTGCAGCTCTGCACACCTAAATAAGGTGCCTAAGCTAGGAGCCTGGGTATCCACAAGTTTTTTAGCTTACAGTGTAGATACAGCATAGACAGGACAGTCAAGGCTGTGGAAAGCTCTGGACCATGCTTCAAAAGCATCCAGTTGCTGAATGGAGGCAACCTAGGTCACTAACCAAAGCCCTGATCTTAAGTGGATGAATAGCTGACTCAAAGCCTTACTTCCTTATCCTAAAAAATAGGGAAATGTATTGTTGGTGTATGTTTCTGTTGTTGAATTCCTTGTGGTCAGTACCAGGCAGACTGGTGCTGTTGTGGCTGTCAGAGATGGTGTAAACCATGGGGGAATGCTCTCTGATTCTTCAGAAATCTATCCTGAATTCTTTGTTCTGGCTTTCAAATCAGGGAAATGGTCTGCTTTCCAAGGCAGAATGCTTTTGGAAAAAAACAGGGCTTCTCAAGCATCAGATTTGGAAATATATACATCTCAAAATGCCAAAGGTTTGTTTGGGCAGGCTCCGAATGAAACATCTGAAAACTTTAATCCCAGAACAGTGGCCCATATTTGGCTTTCTCTGAACTTGAAGTTGGAATCCTTACAAGATCAAATTTTACTTAACTGGCCTTCCAGGGAAATTTCTCTAACCTTTCTGTCTGCATTTCTGAATTACTGCTAAAATTTGTGATTGTTCAGTTGCATATAGAGAATCCAAATCTAGAAGCGCTAATAGGATCTGAGGCTCTGCACACATTTCAGGATTTGGGAAATGGCAACTTTTCTGTTGAATAGAAATGCATATTTATTACTCAGCAAATGACAAGTAATTTTTCTAAATGGTAAGTTCAGGAGCTAACAACTAATAAAGTGACATTTGAGGGAAGTTACAGACCATTTTAGAACTGCTGGACAATTTATCACATCTTGCTTCATTTGTCATGTATGTGCAAAAGCTGTTATACATTATTATGCCCATGCTGTAGTGCGCTAGTGTATCCTAGTTGGGGGTGGCTTTGATTATTTCCTTTTCCTGATCAACAGTACTGAGCTGCTACTTAGTTTGAACAGTTTTCCGACAGTACTGAGCTGCTACTTAGTTTGAACAGTTTTCTTATTCAGACAGGTCTCTCAGTGGCTTTAGCTTAAATGAAAATGAAATATTAGATAGTTTACTACAAAAAGGGAATGGAGTTTAGTGAAGTAGCTAAAGGACATGAAGAGATTAAGATTCACTACTGACAGAAAATTTTTTAGATTTTCTGGATGATCTTAAATCATCCCAGAATTAGTACTCATTTGTATATTAATCCATTGTATAATAATTACTGGTACATTGTAAGCATTTACTTTTAGTTGCTATTTACAATTAAAAGAAAAATAAACTATTTACTGAAATTTAGTTGTACCTGCCTGATAACATCACAAAGAGCAATCAGGATTTGGTTTCGCCAAAAAATGTCTGATGAAAAGAAACTATGAAAAGAAAGGAGGGTAGATTCTTGGTAAAATTTCTATATCTGTTAGCATCATTGTTTACCACGACAACACCAGCTGAGAATGGATCTCACTGGAGAGACATGACATTAATCCCTGTTTTTTGGACTGAGATAGAGTACTTGAAAAACATAAAACCACAAAGATTATGGATGATGAGAGTAACACAGGGAAAAAAAATCTTTATTATTTTTACTCATTATACAATAATTTTCATAGTACTTCACCTTGTTTTTTACATATTGTTTGGATTTAAATAAGAGCCTGTTATGTTATTGAGAGGATGAATTGGATTTTCATTTGTTTGTTTATTCCTCTTGCTTGAGATAAGGAAAGTTCTGAAGGTCACGCAGGTGGTAAGAGTCCACAACTCCCAACTGCAGGTAAGGTCATTCAGGCAGGGTGAGATGCAGATTCTAATTTGCCTCTGGATGTTAATGAATTCTGCCCCATTTGAAGCCCAAGATAAAATCCCTACCCATTTAAATAGAGTTGGAGACTTTAGATGTGGGTGTCTGTTAGTAATTTCTTTTCTCTTGTTTACACTTCTGTACATTTTTGTTTCTACTGGCAGTGTTGAATAGCTGATTTTCAGTTTGACCATTTTTGTTTTAGGAAACTGGTATCTACGAGTGGGGTAAGACTGAAAGAATACATTATGCTACAGGTGGCATGGGCTATGTATGTCAGGCCTCTATTCTTAGGACCTGGGTCAAAACTGAGGTTGTAGATTAATTGTGTAACAAGGTGTCAGAAAATATTCCACAAATAAACAGAACATGGTTAACTCAACACTTTGAATTTATAGAATGTCTAAATTAGATCCTTAAAATAACATGGTTATTGCTAAGTTCTAGCCTGAAGCTAAGCTGGGGTTCTACTTTGAATGAAGGAGCTCCCAACTGGCAGGAACTTAAAAGGTAATTTAATATGCTGCAATACTAGAAATATAACAGACTGCTTATTGGGAAGTGTTTAAAAAAGAGAATGTGGAATATTTTTCTGATCTCACTGATATGTATTTCTACAAATAACACTAGAGACAAGTGAAATCTGTTTTATGGTTTGCAAGAAATCAACTGGACAAAACCCAAGTTTCAGTTTGAGTAGTTCTACATATACAGAGGACTCCCAGCAGAATCTTTAAAAATAAGCATATGTTTCCCCAATGACATCATATTTTTGTTATCTGCATTGTACCATAGTATTTTTTTCCCAATAAGAGACAAAGAGAGCTACAGAAAAGTTGCAGACCATAACATTTCAGTTTAGTTCTGTTTATTCCTACTACTACATTTAAAATATTTTGATTAAGCAATGATGTAGTTAAAAAGCAGAGATGGAGATTACTTCCAGGGCTGAAAAACATGTAAAAGAATGCAGAAAATCAGACTTAATGCTTTATTTTCCCTAAAGACTATAAAGAAGAGATCTATATACCTGTTCATTGAAGCATTTAAGGGGAAGTAGCAAATAGAGATTAATCATTTAGTTCTCAGTAAAATCTTTAGCTTTATTCTTAGGTCTGTTGCTGGGATACTAGGGTTGTTTCTGTTGATCCAGTATTCTTGGTGGAACAAGAAAATAGTAGACAAGATTAAAGAAATTGTATGTGATATTTCATGTGAAGTAGCAAATAAATAATTCCAAGTTTTAATAGTCATATCTAATAATTAGAGTCTGTATGTCTGTTTAAAAATTTCCTTTATGATCAGGGAAGATTTTGCTTCTGTAACCTCTACAGGTTTATTCCATCTATCTATCTATCTATCTATCTATCTATTTTAAGCATCTGTGAAGGTGAAAGACTTCTCCAGTAGGAGCTGAACCTTGATGTTCTATGGCTGATAGGAAGGAGCAGCTCAGCAGCTCCTTTCATTTAGCACGTGTGCTGTTTCTAATAAAAATCTGCATGAAAATCTGTGAATGAAATTTGGTATCACTGTTTAAACCACAGGTTCTCATCTGCTTTAGCTTTTCTTTCTCAATTGCCAAAAGAAATGAGTGTTCTGGATTATTCAATTGCAAGATGTAATTACAAAGGAAGAAAACTAACCATTACAGACATGGTTGTAAAAATGCCTGTACCTACTTCTTCTGGCTTGGACCACAGAGTTCCTTTTTTGTTGTGTTTAAAAGGGCACAGGGTGGATATAATGGAACTAAATATACCAAAGAAGAGATGAAACCTTGCTTTAAGGTTATAGGAGAAGACATTGGTATAGAGAAGTATTCAGAAATACTGTCTAGACTCCTAGAGCCCTGTATGGACCACTGTTTATTAAATATTTGCAAGACTAAATGTCATAGCTGATACAGAGATACTGCATAAAACATCCGTGTCCACCTGTATACCAGCCCAGGATCCCAGCTTTTGTTTGCAACACTATTATCGTTTCAACTGCTTCAGCTCAGATAACATTGGGTCATATAATCCAGCCTAATGTCCCTGTTTTCAGTGCAGTTATACTGACTGGTCCCACCTAAGCCTCTAGACTATGAATTGCGTGGAACAGTAGCAATTATAATCTTTGTGTGTGTGTTAACTATTATTACCACACTATCCTGTGAATCAGGCTAGTTTAAATGAAATTTTTATTCTTGAACATCTAAATCATAATTTTCTGCCGTATCCTAGGCAGAATTTACCCAACTGTCATATGGTTCCTTGGAAAACAGATTCAAGGCAGTGTTTAGGAGATGCAGTAACCATTTCCAGAGACAGATTTTCATTTAGATTCAAAGGTTTTAGAATAGAATTGCAGGTGTTGCATGGAGAATCTCTACATAAGAATTGAGTACATTTCCCTTGACTTAACGAGTTGCATCTTCACTTTTCTATTAGCTTGCAGAAAAGAAAAACTCAAGTAAGCTGAACAGGAACTGCAAGTGCAAAGTTAATGTCAGAATTTTCCTGGTATGAGCTCAGCTCCTAGTGTTGTAGAGGTAATGAGGAAAAAACTGAGAGACAGAGAGATGGAACAAACCTCAAACCAGCGATTGATGCTGTCTTCATGATTCAGTCCAGGCCATCCACCAGCATAATGCTGTATTTCCATCCCCTGCTTTCATTGGAAGTTGTGCTTGGCATGGCTGCACTCTTAAGAGCATTTGGACAAATAAATAACATCCTTCTTCATTATTTATTTACCTTCAAATTTTAATCAGTATTTGTGTAATCAGTAGTAATTTACTACATTCCTATTCAAAGAAATTGGCACAGTGTTTATATATAATCACCCAACATAGCTGTTTTATTTAAGTACTGGGCTCTAAATACACATAAATTCAGCAATTATCACTGGAACAAATTTTAGACTTTGAAGTGAATTATACCGGGAGGAGTTTTCTGTAGTTGAAATTAGAAAAACAAACAAAATAGATTTCATTTGCCCAGCTGAGGAATCTGACTGACTTTTAAGCACATGTGCTGGGTTTTTGATTTTGGGGTATAAAATATATAAAGTTTTAGGAAAGTTTTCAAGCGACAGAATGTAGGGCTTCCCTCAGCCATATGCAAGTGTACTGTTTGGGTAGTGAGGTTACAAAATCTGCTGTTCCCTTTGATTGGTTTTAATTCCACATAAAAAAGCTAAACCAAACACTAAATCAAGTGCTGATAGTGTTTTACCCTTGTTTTCTACCCTGGGCTTAGCAGCTGTGGGCATCTCTGTCTGTGATGTCTGAGGCTGTTTGTTAAATCTTTCTAACCCAGTTTACAAGGACAAGCCTATTCACCTGAGATGGTACTGATGTGAATGAGTTCTCTGCTGCTCTGCACCCATGCAGCTCATGGATATGTCTTTATGTGGTCGGTCAGAGCTGGGAATAAAGTGCCAAAATCAGCAGCTGAAATAAGTAGAGTAAATCAAGTTAAGAGGGAACAGGACAACATTTTGGAAAAGGAGGGAATGCGGGGTAAAACCATTACCTAGAAGTTCAGGGTTAGGATGATGAGATACAAATTGATTGGTATTTCCTGGATTTATAAGGGCAGGCCCTGGTGGATGACATCATCATCTGCTGACTTTTCATGTTGCCATGTCCCTACTTTCGGCTGCCAGGATTCTGCAGATCTTTCTTTCCCTTTGAAATCTGCAAGAATTTGATCTGAACAATCCTTGTGGAATCATATATTTTACAGTACTTTTGAAAAAGTTTATGATGGTTGTAGGTCATCCATGCTGATGATCATAAGTTACATTCACCTGGACGTCTACTGTATAAACATGCTTCAGGCTCTGCAAGACACATGAGCTTGCAACAATTTAACTACCTGGGTTGCATGCAAATTCCTAAGTGAGTATACACACTTCTGATTGAGTGACTGGTCACCTTACTTTATTCCCAACTGACTCAAAGTTGCCTAGAAATAAGCTGCTCATTCTAAATGAATCTGTTTTCAGTCTCATCATAGGTTTAACTACGCAGTCTGGTGCAGTCTGTAAACATTTAACTGATGAATATTTAAGAGATCTAGGAAGAGAAACATTGTTCTTCACGGTGAGATTTTTAAGCCTGCATGATATAAAGATAAGACATTCAAAAAGAGTTAATATGACACCATAATGTGTGAGAGCTGTAGAGGTGTACAACTGCAACCACATAGTGTGATAGATAAAGAGCCTAAAGTTCAAATATGAGGATAATCATAGAATCGTAGAATTGTCAGGGTTGGAAGGGACCTTAAAGATCATCTAGTTCCAACCACCCTGCTAATGTCAGGACACCTCCCACTAGATCAGTTGCTCAGAGCCCCATCCAGCCTGGTAAAAACCTCCAAGGATGGGGCTTCCACCACCTCTCTGGGCGTGTTCCAGTGTCTCACCACCCTCATGGTGAAGAAATTCTTCCTAATGTCTAACCTGAATCGACCTATCTCTAGTTTTAATCCGTTCTCTCTAGTCCTATCTCTGCCCGACAGCCTAAAAGTCCCTCTCCAGCTTTCTTGTAGGCCCCCTTAAGATACTGGAAGGCCACAATAAAGTCTCCCCAGTCTTTTCCAAACTGAACAACCCCAACTGTCTCAGTCTGTCCTCATAGGAGAGGTGCTCCAGCCTGCTGATCATCCTTATGGCCCTTCTCTGGATGTATTCCAGCACATCCATATCCTTTTTCTAATAGGAGCTCCAGAACTGGATGCAGCACTCCAGGTGAGGTCTCATGAGAGTGGAGGGGGAGAATCACCTCCCTCAACCTGCTGGCCATGCTTCTCTTGATGCAGCCCAGGATATGACTGGCATTCTGGGCTGCAAGAACACACTGATGGCTCATGCTGAGTTTCTCCTTCTTACCTCACCAACCTTATTTGTGAGGTGTCCATTCCTCAAGATTTTATTCAACAGTGCTTTGGTGGCCTGGGAGATTTCTCCCTTCCACTGTGGAGACAGAGGTGGTTGGAAGCAAGCAGCCCTCCACTTCAGAAGTGCCTGCAAATGTGCTTCTTTCCTGGTCCTCAGGGAAACAAGATATAAATTGGCAGCTAATAAAAGACCTAGAATGTTCTCCTATCTAAAAAACAATTAGACATCATAGAAGGCTACTAGAAGTAAAGACAAAAGTATTTCACAGCTTTCAGAAGTGAACAAGTCTGGTGGATTGATGATTCAAGACTAGAACATAATAGTTATGGCAATCTTTCTGTACCCTTGTCCTTAGGTTCATTAAGAAAACTGGAAACCAAGGCCCAGAACGAATTAGTAAATGAACAGAGTAATTCGGTGCTTTTATAGGGCTCTGC
Source organism: Chloroceryle aenea (assembly GCA_013399075.1). Lineage (NCBI taxonomy): Eukaryota > Metazoa > Chordata > Aves > Coraciiformes > Cerylidae > Chloroceryle > Chloroceryle aenea. The sequence continues at coordinate 62,193 of VWZY01012973.1, read as the reverse complement.
TGTTCGGCCATTTTTTTAAAGGGATTTCAAAATTTTTACCAGTTTGTTTTCATTCTCTTTACGAAGAGTTGTTCTTTTGAACAAAGGAACTGTATTCCGTTATGGGGTTACATTTTCTGAATGCCATCATGGACAAGAGCGGTAATATTCCACGGCTTGGTGCTACTGTCTGTGGGGAAATAAACACTTGTATCCCATCGTCTGCCATCCGTGACATATGCAAGAGAGAGACTGGAAAGTCTAAACATGCAACTAAAATGCTGCAAAATTAATAGTACGTTTTGAGGTTATCAAAGCTTCTTCATACGATGTGTTTCATATTGTCTGTCACTGGCATCACGGTAATGGCTCCTAAGTGCTGCAATGGGATTTACAGTATGGTGTATGATTAAATAGGGGATTGTGCTAAGGAATCAGTGTGTATTTTCAAAATTATTAGACACAGTTGGAAACATAGCTAAAAGCAGGACTGCTTTCATATAACATATTGCCAGAACTAACTACTTTGATTTCTTAAGACTAGATGATGATTGTTTGATCATTTTATTAAAAGAAAAAAAAAAAAGGTCTAGGTGTCAAAGAGTTTCCTTATGTCTAAACAAGTGTTATTAACTTCAATTATGGCTGCCAGGTGGAGAACTGTGCAGTTCTTTTACCATGTTTCAAAATATTTCATTTAGACATTTTGGAAAAACATACATGCCTATTCATAACCTCTGTTACTGTTCTGATTTATAGGTTCTGCTCCACTGTAAATCATTCAAAATGAAAAAATTAAATTTTATGGCATCAAACTTACGTGGCATCGTGCCTGAGCAAAGGGCAGAAGGAATGTGATTCTTATACTGCCAATTACTATTGAACTTGATTTTTTTTTTTAACAGATGGCTCAGATACACATATAGAGTAAGGTAAAGTATACTTATTCTTTATTTGGATTTGTAATTAAAAATAAAACATTCTTTTATTTTTTTTCCAGTTCTTTATAAACCTTTGAGTTCTAAGTATTTTTTTTTCTTTTAAATTATACAAATATTTGTATCTGAAACACAGATGTAACTTTAACTGATGCAACAATGCAGGAACTAGTTTCAAACTCCAGTTGAGGTAACTAGTAAAGTCACTCTAGGAACATACACCTCAGTACTTGCCAAAGGTACGCTTTTCAGATATTCAGAGATTTTAAATACCGGAGGACATGATTTAAAGGTTTGAGGTGATGGAGAGTCACGTTAGAAATGTGGAAATGGGTACCCAGTCATATCTCAGATAGGCTTTCTGCCATAAAGTCTCTTGTTTTAGTCAAGTTCCCCTAGCTTCAGGTGGGAAATCTGTTCATTACCTCATCCTGTACTTCTTAGCCCAGCCAAATTCCCTAAATATATGGGTGCATCCTTAGGACCTTACAGGCACATAAAAATGCATCAGGACCTTTGAGAAGGGCTATCTGTATTTTTCTCAGCTGATGGGCACAGTCTTGGTCATGTAAGAGATGACCAGGGCCCTTGAGCACTTCCCTATTGTAGCAAAGTAGTTAATAATTAGTATTTTAAGGAAACTTTGAGACATAGCCGATAGCAGAAGTTCTTTTTACTAGTATAAGGTGTGAAAACAGCCCCTAGTGACAGTGCTGAATCTCCATGCACCAGCCATCAAACCCTACCCTTTCATATAGACTGTGGGCACTCTTTCAACTCTGGGGAGTATTATGGCTTTAATAAAAAACTATACTGAATCCTGTAGTAAAATGTGTTGGCAAGAAGGAAAAAGGCTGAGACTTGTCTTCATTTGCCTCTATTAAATTAATACAGACAAATTAATTGTATGTGATTTTTTAGATGAGTTTAGATTATAAGACTGTGAATTTCTGCTCACGTGCAATTCCATGTATTACTTATATCATGTTAATAAAGAATTTTGCAGCCTTTTCTTTTATAATATATATGATTTTATCTCATTTTGATTATGTGTTGGTTCCCTTGAAATATATGTTAAAACCTTATTATATAATGAAATTAATATTGAAATATCTGATCTTCGTGTCGTAGGTAACAAAAACAATATAAATGTTAACAGCATTCCCTTTCAATACAGAATCAACTATATTAAGTACCTTGGGGTTAAGATTTTAACTTCCTTAGATTTATGGTAAGAATTAAAACATCCTCTCTTGTTATATTTATAAACATGGAGCTTATTAACTGAAGGAAATTCCCTTTATCATTAATAGGTCACATTAATGTGATAAAAATGTCTACACTCTCAATAAATTTTATTCTTATTTTAAGCAGTTACCTCATAAAGTGTTTATCCTTCAAAACTCTCAATAACATAATTTTATATCCTCCAATTGCAAAAAAAACAAAGAGCAAAGAATAAAAAGAAACAAATTAATATTCCCCTAGGGAAGGAGAAATGACTGTCTGTGCTGAAAGATCTTGAAATTAAATGCAAAAATTGCCTTCTAGGAAACACCTTTTTGTAAGGGACCCAATAGTTCCTTCCATTCTGCTTTGGTCTGTTAGCCAGGATGGGCAATTCTGGAAGCTGACAGAAGTAAGAGTTGTTTTTTTTTTTATTTTTGGATATACTGATTATCATGAAAAGGAGGAAAGGCAAAACTGGATGAGTCTCTGTGCCCACATAGGACTGACTCCAATAATAACCACTCACAAACTTTTTCCTCAAAAGATCTATCTTTCTGAAATCTTGGCTACATTACACTATTTTGATTGAATCCAGGTCTAGTTTCATTTGGAGTAAATGCCAAGCTTCCTACTGGACATAAACAGAAGAGTCATCAAACCCTGTGTTTTCTAGGCAGCAATTCACAAAGTCTAAATCCAGAACATTCACAAACTCAGAACTTGTTGGTGGTCTACACAGAGCAAACATCAATCTGCGTGGGATTTATTTCCAGTTTCTAGTTGCTGTTGCATGTGTTCAGTTTATTCACTGAGGAATGAATATGTTCTGTGGAGTTGTAAAAGTTATCTGAGAATAAGGGGCCAGAGGTATGTACGATAAGGACTAAGATGGTAACAACCAGAACTATGGTAAGAACTAAAAAGGCTGTGGAAAAACAACTTTGTTCAGAATAGCGAATGAAGCAAAGGGCTAAACTGGCATGGCAAAAGACTCAGCTTCAAAGAACAGCGTTGAGGCAGGATGGGTAAGGAAAAGAGGAAATGATCACAGATCTGTGGGAGCCAGTGAATTCATATCTGTATTTGTATGAGTGTGTGAGCATGAGAGACAGAGAAAATAACAGCTGAGGGAATGACAGTGTGGTATTTTTTTTTTATTATTATTATTATAAAAATCCTAGCCCTATTACAATCGAAAACTCTGGATTTTTTTTTTTTACAATTAGACCTGGCTTTATATAAAAAAAAAATATTAATCTGGCTGAACTGATATGTTTTGGTGGAAAAATGAAACTTCCAATGAAATTTTATTTTGAAAAAATGTAGATGAAGTGTTATATCATGGAGATAAAACTGGTGTGTTTTTGTTTTTTTTTTAATTGAAAATGGCTCTTCTGATTTTGAAGGTTGTTCTACAATACAAAATTCTGTTTGAAGTCTATCACTGAATGTAACATCAGTTAATTTGAAACAAAGGCTTTAGCTGACCAAATTGACAGGATGTAATTGATAGAAATTTTTTGAAGTTTGGCTTTTCATTGTGGTTGAAAGTTTTTGGAAATGTCAGTTTCTCATATAATGGAAATTCAGGTTTTTTTTTTAATCTCTATTCCTGATAGTATTTTACTACTTCAGTAATGGCTGTATCAGCCACAGAATTACTGATACAAAAAAAAAAGGGATGGAATTGCCATCTACCCCTATAGTGTCCTGGGAGTAGAAAATAATGTAATAAGATTGAGAAGAAATACCTTAATAAGAAAATACAGTAGCAAGACAGACAACTCTGGCTCCTGAGCAACTGGAGTAAGTATATGGGTGAATGGAGACAAGGTACAAGACTGATGTTTAGACATGATTGTGCTCATTCATATATAGCTAGAGGAAGCTGCATTTAATTTTTACAGTGTCTCTCAGTGTACCACATCCTTATTAAGTGTGAAAAGTTTTTTGAATTTAGTAGTTTTATAGGTGCAGCGCTGTCAAAGTGGAAAGAGTTTAGCATTGAAGCCCAGATCATATGAGCATAAAACACATCAGTGAAATAATTGTAGTTTCTCTCGTAATGTGCATATTACAGCATGTCAAAACATAGCATCAACTTTCATTATGTAGTTAGTTTGCTTCATAAATGCCTTAATTACTCTTACACTTTTGCAGGAAGGAGGCTGGAGAAAATCTCTCTTGGACATGACTGCAATAGTAGATTATATAATGGAAGATATGTTCTTTATTCCTAGAAAAGATAAAGGAAGTCTATTACAAGCTCTTTTCCCTTGGGGTGTTGTCTAAAGCATTTCTTTTCAAAAGAGGATGAATGAATCTGGATTTCTCCATATTATGATGACAATGTGATCTCAAATGCTTAAGGAAAGCATAAAGCAGTAACATTTTGATTGGTTTTGGTTTTGGTTTGTTGAATTAAACCATGATACGCGAAGAAGTAGTCTCTTATTAATCATCACCACCTTAAACATCTGACTTAAAGAAGTTAAAGCCAAGTAAAACTCAGGAGCTGGTCTTACTCAGTCTTTTATCAAAGCTTGGGCACTTCACCACTAGCTCAGAAAAGACTCCTTGGTCTGTATCTGGAAGAGACAGTAATTTAAGGATAGTATGGTAATTAAAATAAAAGTCATCACTTTCTCAAGAGGTAGATGTACGCTGAATTTAACAAGTAAACTATTAACACTGTAGACAATAGTTCCCATTATCTTTTAGCAAATTTGACTAGATAATCATAGAATTATAGAATAGTTTGGGTTGGAAGGGACCTTAAAGATCATCTAATTCCAACCTCCCTCTAGACCAGGTTGCTCAAAGCCCCATTCAACCTGGTCTTGAACACATGCCCATCTACAACCTCCCTGGACAACCTCTTCTTGTGTCTCATTACCCTCATAGTGAAAAACTTCTTCCTAATTTCTAACCTAAATCTACCCTCATCCAGTTTGAAGCCACTATGCCTCATCCTACCACTACAAGCCCATGTGAAAAGCCTATGCCCAGCGCTTTCTTGTAGGCCCCCTTCAGATACTGGAAGACTGCTATGAGGTCTCCCTGGATGCTTCTCCAGTCTGAACTATTGAAACTCAGCCTGTTCTCACGCAATAAGTGTTCCAGCCCTCCAATCATCTTTGTGGCCTTCTTCTGGACTTACTTCAACAGGTCCATGTCCTTCTTGTGTTGGGGTCTGCAGAGCTGATCTGACTTTGTTTCTGTAGAATTCACATGATTTTGTTATGGCTGCCTTAGCAACAGGCAAATCTTTAGGCAGTCAGCTGCCTCCACATTGAACCCAAAATCACTGTGTCTGTGTGGTGGAGTCCTCATGTGGAGGTGCAGAGCAGGCAGAACAGAACTCCTGAATGTGGTGTAGGATCTCACTGTGACCCAGGGTGGTCAGAGGGGCTTCCCCTTTGCATGAGGGCAGCCATGGAGACAAGACAAGTATCTTCAGACTAGATTTGGAGTTAGTTAATTTTCTTTGTTGAGCTTTGCTAAGCCACTGGATGGCTCTCAAACCGTAGTCAAGCCATGCTCATTTGATTCTCTATCAGTGGCTGTTAGGAGGAAAGTTCAGGGAAGAGAAGCACCCTCCTATTTTTGAACACTATTATCCCTGTCTAAACCCACACCACAGGTGCTGTTGAGCAGCCACAAGAGAAGTCAGGCAACAGCAGCTTGTTTGCAGTGGTTTCGGGTGGTTGGGAAAAGATGTTGGTAAATTAGATTTCACTTTGATGTACTAGTTTATATTTTCAATTTTCTTTGAGAAGAAGGTGTATAATATTGATCATAAGAAACTTTTTGTCCCAATAGCAGGAAACCATGTTCAGAATTAGGAACAAGAATGAGATTTAATAGAAAAACCTTTCTCACAGGGGAAAATAAACATTTGGGAAATAACTTGAAATGCAGATGGATCACAATTTTAGAGTAGTTCTTTAATAAAGATGGAACCTGCACAAAATAATAACTATACTCCCAGGCTCTAGCCAGGAAAATGATTAGTTATTATTGAGTTTGGAAGAATGAGAACCTTTGGCACTACAGCAGTGAAAAAATACAAAAGAATACATGGAAAACATTTTTTTTATCTAGGGAGCTAGAAATAATACACCTGCAAGTATAATGAATGCCATAATATTGGCACTGCTTGGGGCACTGAGCAATTTGTACCACAGTTATAGGTTCTTTCTTGCTATTAATTTGAAATAAAATAAACATTTTTTCCAAATCTTTGTTGTATTTCTGGCTCTCATTTATTGTTCACCAACTCTTTTCCCTTGTGTTTTGTCTTTGCCAACTCTTTCTTTTTCTCTTATGTTTCTTGTCCATTCTTGTAGCTGTTTCTCTGGCTATGCTCCATCTCCTTAGCTTACCTCCAAAAAAACAACCAAAAAAAGGAGTGCCTTGTGTCTTAAACTACAAAGGCAGTTGAACACACACCAGAATATGGTTTGCTTCGCTGGCAGGTTTTCTTTAAAAACACACTTAGTAGTAAATACTGACTTGTAATAGATGGTTGGGTGATCTGAGTAGCACAGGAAAATTCAGTAATATATTTCATACATTAGATGGTTATGTTTTTAAAACTAAGAATTAAAGAAAAAAACCAACAACCAAAGCAAACAAAAAACAAAACAACAAACAGAAAAAAACCCTCATTCCTCTCCTTTTTGAAATTTGTGTTTTGAACTCATTCTCACCCTCAGCCCTTATTTACTGTTTGTATTGTAGCTGCAATGATTTGCCTCTTCAGTTTTGACACAGACTTTGTTTCCTATTTCTAGTTTCCTCCAACAGCAAGGAAACTCATTACCTTAGTCTCTAAGTTGCTGTTACTGACTGAACTCCATCTGGATGAATCCCTGTGTCCACTGCATTTGCAAGGCCCCATGCCCCACTAGCATGTTTGCTGCAGCTTTGATACTCTACCTACTATGTGAACGTATTTCCTCTGATACTACTGCTGTGAATTTGATTATATGAGAAAAATTTACAGTGATCATGTGAACTGAGTCTGTTCTTGCTAACTCTGGGATTAGGCGACCAAAATGAGACCCAGCTCAGGTCAATATAGTATGGGTTGCTAACCTATTGCTGACCCAACACTACTAAGTGTCAGTGAAAACTGAAAAGAAGTGCCTAATGCTAGGCAGATGTAAATGTGAGATACCATGTAGTTCAATTGGCTAGACCTCTTATGATCCATTAAAGAATGGAAGTTTTAATCTGAATTTCTTCTTCTTTTCCAGGTGACCATATCACACATTGGATACAGGAAGGGAGATTTTATTTTAAAATTAAAAAATGAAACAAAACCAAAAAAACAAAACTTTTGCTTTAGTGAGCATTGCAAAAAAAAATCTCATAGATTGACTTTTTAATAATTACTGATATTCTTCATTTTGATCACCAAGTCGAGAAAAAGCACTCTGTAGGTATGGAACCCTAAAGTATGAGTTTTACATATTAGAGGCCCCATGCAGCTGATAGCTACATTTCAGGGCTCTGCACACTGAAAGTGTCCTGAGCTATTGTGCAGTCTGGACCTGGTAAGACAGCAGCTTTCTTCCATTTTCTGAAACCTGCGGCTGTGCCATTAGCAAGTACACTGTCAACAAAGCAGTGACTCCTAGGCAATCCCTTCATAGGTACACACCCCATGAGGACAGCCTTAAGTACTTTCTATCTAGAGCATATAGTATTACCGAGTCAAAATATACTTGAATTTCTAGGTCTGTGGTTTCACAGCATAGTTATTTCTGTCAATAGATAGGAAAATATGATTTTCAGAATGAGACTCCTACTCTATTAGTCTGGTATATCCCAGTGTTTTGATACAAAAGAAAAACAATGTTCTTGTTATTTCTGGAGGTTTAAGGAGATGACCATACCCTGGGATACAATGGCACTTTTCAGCTATTAATTCTTCTAAAACTCATTGAAAGTAGTATTCAAATCCAAGAAAGATTACATTGTATTCTGCATATATTAAGCAATGATCTGGGGGTAAATTCAAGGACACACATTCTTTCATTCTTAATAAAAAATTAAAATAAAAAACGTAAAAAGGATTAGGTTCAGAGCTGTATAGCATTAACTTGAGTAAATCAAGTGAACACAAATGAAATGGTGAACAGAAATTAAAACATTCATCTCTGTTTTATGATGTAAAACACAAAGTTCAGGCAGCTGAAGATTAGCAGAAGGAACAGTAGATAGACAAATTAAGTATCCAAATAATTATATTTATGTCACCATCACAGATTACATTCAAAAACTGGAAGCATATTCCTAAGGGGAAACAAGAAAACAAGAGCTGTCATAAAAACAAGCTCATAGAGCTATCTACATGTGCTGCATTGTTAGTTGCACTGGTCTGCACAAGCATATGAGGTTCCAGTGTGTCATGTGGAGGATATGGAAAGGAAAATTAGCAAGTCATTAAGGAAATGACTGGTGAGCAGTTCATGATATACTGCCAACATCAGCTTATTTGCATTGCTGAAGGTTGAAACAGGATGTTACCTGCAGCTTAGATGGAGGGAAAGGTTTCTACACTAATTATTAATCTATTTATACCTGCAGGCTGCTTTATTGCTTTGAGATAAATAATACATAAGACAGCAAGTGACAATCAAAGGTAAGTTAGTTTTATGATCCATTAAAAAATGAGAAAAATTAAAAATAGCTGTAGTTGTTGCTCACAAGATAACCTTAGCAGGAGACTGAGAAATCTGTGTCTAGAAGGATTCCTTTAAATGCATCGTTTGGGTGTTGTTGTTTTGTGGTGGTTTCTTTGATTTCATTTTGATATCAAGAAAAACTTTTGCAAGATTGTCTCAAACCGGAAAGCATACACGGAGCTCTGTGCGTCATCATATAGGAAGGATTTCAGTAGACAATGTATGAAGGCAGGTGCTGGTATTTGAAACAGTGAAAATACCTTTGTTTACTTCTTAAAATGTGATTGTTTATCTTCTGCAATTGCAAAGTATGAGCTTGACTTCCCTATTCTAAGTATTACTGAAGGGTATCTAAAGTGACTAATCAAAGTGACTTTCAATATAATTTTTTTTCCTAATGTCTAACTTAAACCTCCCCTGGTTTAACTTGATGTCACTTCCTCTTGTCGAATCATTTGTGACTTGTGAGAAGAAACCAACACTCACCTGTCTACAATCTCCTTTCAGGTAGTTATTGAGAGCAATTAGGTCTCCCCTCAGCCTCCTTTTCATCAGACTGAACAACACCAGCTCCCTCAGCTGCTCCTCATAGGACTTATTCTCAAGACCATTCACTGGCTTTGTTGCTCTTCTATAGACCTGCTTGAACACCATGATGTCTTTCTTATGCTGCAGTGCCCAGAATTAAACACAGTACCAGGACAATCACTTCTCTAATACTGCTGGCTACATTATTTCCGATACAAGCCAGGATGCTGTTGGACTTTTTGGCCACCTGAGCACACTGCTGTCCCTTTCTGCCAAGCAACTTTCACACCACTCTTCCCCAAGCCTGTAACATTGCAGACAGTTGTGGCCCAAGGGCAGACTTGGCACTTGGCTTTGTTGAAGCCCATATGATTGACCTCAGGCCATCAATTCAGCCTGTCCAGATCTCTCTGGAGAGCCTTACTACTCTCAAATTTGTCAACACTCCCACCTAAATTTGTGTCATCTGCAAACTTACTGAGGGTGCTCTTAATCTCCTTGTCAAGGTCATTGATAAAGGTGTTACACAGGAGTGGCCCCAGATCTAAGCCCTAGAGAACAGCACTTGTGACTGGACACCAACTGGATTTAACTCCATTCACTACCACTCTTACAATATTTGTTCTAGGATTTGATTTATGGAAGGTGCAGTGCATTCTCTCACAGGATTGGATTCTTCTAGCACCAAAATCTAGACATGGATGAGGATTTACTGGAAATATGTACTTAGGAGAACCTTTGCTCATTCCATGAGGGGATGAATTTGTCCCACTTGCTTTTATGCTTAGTACTTGTAATAATGGCATCTTCACTTTTTGGTTCATGACTCTTCCACTTTTTAAACAGAGACAGCATGTGGGCTATCTCCGGGTTCTAGGAAACTTCCAAGTTCTGCAGAAGTTCAACAAATGTTCCTTCACTTAAAAGATAGCTGATGCCCAATGGCCTTTTGAACCCTTATTTCAGCTTGCTACAGACGGCTTTCTGCAGAATCATTCTGTGATTTCTGTCACCAGTCCCTGCAGGGCTGTAAATTTCTTATGATTCTTTCACTGTGTCAGTTGCTTTTTCTGCATCAGTCAAATTGGCTATAGCATTGCTTTTCCTGGACTTAACGTACTTCCGCACCCATATAGCTCTTTCCCTCGTGTCCTATTGAGTCTTTTCTATTAACTGTGTCTTAGAATTTTAATGTTCAAGCCTGTTTCCTGATTTAGGTGAGTCTCAGTTAACCAATTATATCATATTTCTCCTTACACACAGTGCATTTTCAGGTCTCTGTTTTGTATTGCCCTTAGGTCTCTCTAGACTTCTCTTATGTGAGATACAATAGGTCCTCTCCCGTTTCTGCAGATTTTTCCGGACCAGTTTTGTTAGCAGTGTCTTCATTATTTGAGCTCTTCTAGCTTCTGGAGAGACCAGAGGGATCCTCTTAATGCATGTCTCTATAAGATACTGTGCTTACTGGCCAAAGGGAACCATAAAAAACACTTGCATATTTGAATCCAGACAGATGTGTGTTAGCAGCATTCCCTGTCAAAAGAGTTACTGGATAGCATGTAGCCATATATGNAAAAAAAAGAAAGGTTTTAAAAGGACCTATGGGAATCCAGACCAAATTACTTACAGGAGGTTCTACTTTTAGGCCACCAAGGAAACAGGAGAGTGTCTAGTTCAACTCTGGGGTTCATGGGCACAAATATTATTCCCATAGGGCCAGTAGTACAAAAAGTGCACAGACTTGGTCACACCTAATGCCACATTGCTCTGCTATCCCTAGGGTGGAGCGGAGAATGACTACATGGCACCAGGCTATTTGAATTTTACACCCGTCTTTACCACATGGTTTTTACATGATTGGTGGCCTCCTGAGAATGTGTCTCTGTGGCTAAAGGAAAAAAGTGTACTGCCAATGAAAACACAAATATAATTATGCTCTGATTTGGTACGAATAGCCCGAAAATAGCATGCAGAGCCTTCTGTAAATTTCTTGCAAAGCTTTCTCATATATTTGGGGGATTTTCCCTATTGTTATGTTCACAGGTCAACACAGCTGTAAGTTCCATATTTCTTTTCTCATTAATTACACTAAAAAAATTCACTGGGGAGGAACATTAAGTGTTTTGTCCTTTCCATGAGAAAACAGTGCCAGGATACTAAACAGAGCTGTGGCAGCTGTGCTTGCTCCCTATGTCATCCCTACTGTGTTGCTCTGGCCCAGGAGGCAGGCAAAACTCCAGGTCATTTCCCTCCAGGAAGGGCTGACAGTCATGTCAGTGGGATCTCCCATGTACTATGAAAAAACATCAAGCAAATAACCAAAACTGCACCAAGAACATCTTAAAATTCCTCTAGTGTCTCTTCCTGTTTCTGAAATCACACAGGAGCAACTGTTTTGGCCAAAGTTTTTCAGCTTGATGAGCATCCTTGGTTGTCAATTTGTGACACTTTGAAGCATCCTGGTCTTAATTTCAAAAACTTCCTAACATTTATCAGAGTCCTTTAGAATATCTAATATTACATATTTTCACTTTCTAAGGTCATTTTGTATGAATAAACTTTCCATTTTTTATGCTTATCAGTTATAACTGGATGTTGGGCAGACACTTGCTTTTCCAACATGGTTAAACTCATATATCTTTTTTTCAAATGTACAGTGTAATTGTGGAACCTGCAAATGCAGCTCATTGTGCTCCATCAGAGAGAATAATTTCACAGCTAAGCATTATTGCACTTGTCTAGTGAGGAAAGCTGTAGGTGTTGAAACTCTTCAGAGAAAATCCAGGTACATAGTCATTATTAAAGTGCCTAACAATATCAATCTCTCTTTTAACTGCTGATATTCAAGGCTGTTTTCAAACTGCCTCTCAATGTCAAACCATTTTTCAGAGATATTGACAAATGGAAGTAATATTATTTAAGGTCATACCTTCTGTCAAAATGAATTCCATATGTCATTAGCATAGGATTCATTTATATCAAGGGAAGGGTCTGATCCTTTAAGTTTTGTGTACCAAGTGTGGATTTATTTTGGATAGGTTTTTTTGGTGGCTAAATAACATGAAGGATGGAACTGAAAGAGTTAATAATACATTCTCAAAATGAATACTGTGATCAGTAAGGGTTAAAGTATCTTTTCTTGGTTTGTAACCTAATGTTTTGCTTCAGCCTATAGAAGCCATAGGTAATACTCAAAATAAATCACATTAACAGGTTCCCCAAAAGCAGTCAAATTACAGGATTACTTAAGAAAACCCCTGGGTACATGTGCGTGCATTATGCACTGTATCAGTGCAAAAAGACAGCAAGCAAGACTAAAAAAGCTATACTTTTTATTTTGCCAATGAATCTGTTGCACTTTGCAATGTTTAAGTGGGCTTATACAACATAAACATTTGGGACATTTAACATATCAAGCTCAAATAAAAATGACATGCAGATCGTTCACTTCTGAAGCTGCCTTGTGTTCAGTTATTGGAACACTCCATCCCTGTGGTTTCCGAAATATTATAAGTATATATTCCAGATTAAACTTTCTATTTTCCTCAAGGTAGTGTTGCTTTTCAGCCCTCAATGGCTTGGTTTTTGCCTAAAGAATCAGGTCGTATCAGCAAAATCAAAGGCGATTACACAGCTCAGTAGTCATTTAGGATTTCTGTGGCTCAATTAAGCATGTATAGCATGCCACAGCCACTGCGACTCTGTTTATTCAGTGAAAGTGCTCTGTAATTTATTTAAAATAATCCATCTTTAACAAATAAAGAGGCCATTGACTGGCCATCGCTGCAGGCATCCATTTAAATGCTGCCTTTTTGATGGTCTGTTTTGCTGGTTTAAGTTAAATACCTGACAAAAGTGATTCAGTTTTTTGGAAATAAGATTTGTATGCATGATGTTTATTTTCTTTTACACCAGTAATCAGTTAGAACTCCTGTTTAGCAGATTGACCATTAAAAATGATTAATGCTATTCACTCTGATAATAACAGATTGTGACTGCCAGCTCTGTGTGTGTGTGAGAGGGAGTGCGTGTGTGTTTAAAACTGCTCAGGAATTGTGTCCTTACACACTTTTCTAATCATGTTAGACCTATTACTGTATACATATATTGAAAATTAGATTAGATGACTACGGCCAGTGACAAAACCTCTTTTCTTTCCTAATGTGCAGCTTGCTTTTTTTTTTTCTTTTCCCACTTGACTCTTTCAGAAATGAGTCATTCATCTAAGCAACACCAACAAGCTGCCATAAAGACTTGCCAGTACTAGTGGATCTTCTCTGAGCATCAAAAGATTGCAGTTTAAGTTCCTGGTAAGTGCCGTTACTTTTTTGCACTGGAACATGACCAACTGAGAAGAAGCTTTTGCTCTGTAATGAGAAACAGGCATTAAAAACCGTTTTGGGAATAGAGCAGAGTATAGTGCTAAATTTCCAGTGGAAAGGCAGTAGAGAAGGCTGTTGGTTAAAGGGCTGCTTCTTAGGGTTAAGGATAAATAAAACTCTTGTATCCACAATGGCACCTCCTGTCCAGCAGCCGCACAGTATAGCTGTGTCTTGTCCTCTTTTCAGACTTAAAAAACAACCCATGAAGAACAATGTCAACCTTAGAGGAGGTGAAACTAAGCTGTTTGTGTTATTGAATAATGGCTTTTTAATGGTAGTTAAATAGAATCATGGACAGCACTCAATATTTCTTTATGTAAGCATCTATAGAGAATATGTCTCATGTTCACAGAAGATTTTCAAAGTCAGAGCAGCACGTGTGCTTTATTACAGTAAATTTATTCTCATACTATTTCTTCTTTTTGTTTTTCTTACGGAAGCCTTACTAATAGTTCATTTGTACCTGCTTAGATGAGAATATTTTTTCAGTGCATGTTGTTTGAAGAATGGGTAATTCTATTTTAAACACAAAGATTTATTACAGAGCTCTGGAGATTATAACACATTTGTAGTAATTTATGGAATCATGTTTTCACATGGACCTCTGTGATACCTGTAGCTGAAGAATGCAGCTAGCTTAATTCCCCATTTCAGCTACACAATGCAATCTCGTTAGTACCTGCACATCTGGAAACAAGCCAAAAAAATAGAGATTCTGTCTAGCATGAGACATTAGTATGTATACCAATTTATCCTTAATTTTAATAGCTAATTGCAGGCATAGAACTGAAGTCATAGAAGAGTAGTGAAAACTATCTTATAGCTATGGAGATGGTACAAGTCAAACTTGAAGACACTTTTGTAAGGTATTCTAATTTATCTTTAGTTCAGAGCTTTGTTGTGTCTTTTAAAATTGTTTGCTGGACTTTTGCCATTCAGGCACTATGCTGTGTTCAACACACAGTTGAAGAAATGATCATATTTTAAGATATTATATCAACAAGCATGGCATCATCACAAGCCAGAACACTAGCTCCTCAGTTAGGAATCATGGCTGTATTGATGACTGTGACTGTTACAGCTGTATCGATAAAACTGAGGCAGCAGGATCTTATCACTAGAGTTGGGTGGTAGACAAACAATCATGTATTCACACTCAAGTTCAATCACAAACTTCACACTCAAGCACTGGTGAGGTCACAGCTGGAATATGGTGTTCAGTTTTGGGCCCCTGATTACAAGAGAGACACAGAGGTGATGGAGCATGTCCAAAGAAGAGGTGAAGGGCCTGGAGAACAAGACCTGAATACTGGCTGTGGGAACTGGAGTTGTTTAGCTTGTGGGAAAGGAGGCTCAGGGGAGACCTTATGGCTCTCTATAACTACCTGAATGGAAGTTGTAACGAGGTGGGGGGGGTCAGTCTCTTCTCCCCATTAACAAGTGATAGGACCAGAAAAAATGTCCTCAATTGCACCAGGGGAGGTTTAGATCATACATTACAAAAAAATCCTTCACAGTAGGGGTTGTAAAGCACTGGAAAAGATTGCCCAGGAAAGTGATTGAGCCACCACCCAGGCTTACAGTTGGACTTGATGATCTTAAAGGTCTTTTCCAACCTAAATGGTTCTTTAATTCTGTGATGCTTTGAAACACCTGAGAATGAAATCTCTATCTCATCAGTGGGCACAGAAGATATGCAAAGAGAAACATGGAAGGGAAGAGTAGTCTGAAATCCTATCTTTCTGTAACACAAAGAAGTCTTACTCATGGCTGCAAATAGTATCTGGTCCTCTTCTTGGTGTCTCCTTTAAAAAGAAAAACATAAGCAGAAGGCCTTCTTTCTTTTGAAGTACAAATATGAGAAGTAATGGCTTCTAGGTCATTTGCCTCAAAAAATGTTTGTGCCCAGTGTTCTCCTCTGCCTTGGAGGTTACCAACACAAGTTTTCTATCCCACCCAGGAGAATGCCCTTGTCAAGAAGTGTACACTGATGGGGTCTGTATCTTGGTCAAATTGAGGCAGGAAACAGGAATGCATCTCTTCTGTTTGGAGGGTGCATAAGACAGACCTCCACTCACTTCAGGAGCTTCCAGGTCACGTAGAGGTGCAACTGGATTATTTAGGTGCCTCCAGGATTAGAAGAAAATTGAGCCTTTTGAGTTGCATTTTAATATTTTTGTACTGTATTTTTACTTTGTGTAAACTAGTCTGATCTCAGAGGCCACTGGCATGGAAATATTTCCTCCAGGGTTTAGCACAAGGAGAAACTGAGGTACCAGATNAAAAAATGACCTAACTACAAGCCTCATGTCCAATGTGTGGGATGACATTGCTATCCTGAATGGGATCTTTGTTCGAGTGATGAAATGTAGCACCCTGAGAAAAGGTAAGAAGACTTGAAGAGCACATATTTTCTTTGCACTTATAATTCAGAATGTTGCTTCTCATTCATAGTGGTGCAAATATATTACCTTGTTGAGAAATCAGGGAGAACAGGGACCATAGAGCAGGAGCAAGCCTGCAGGTATACATAGGGGAGAGAAACAGAAATTATGCTGTATGAGACATTGGAGGACTTCCAAGTATTTTTATTCATTATTACTATTTTTATGGGAAAGGGAACAGCCTTCCAGGCCTGGATGATTTGCCTGGAGCTGGGATTTTGGCAAGTTCTAGTCCAAATTTGTGTTTGAGTATATGTATGTGCATATGTGTGTGGGGTGCTTGAATGAGGTCCAGAATATGCAGCTTTTTTTCTGCTAATGCTCATATTTACCTCTCATCCTCTCCTGCAAGTGCAATGAGACTTTTATTTAGTCATATGACATTCAACTTCCAAACTTACTAGTGTTTTTAGAAGATAATTAATTGGATAGACTTTTCTTTTTAATTGAAATATGTGTGAAAATACCAACCTATGTGATTAAAGAATATTTTAAAGCTGAAAGAATTTTTTATATGAGAATATGAAAACTTTTTATCACATCAGCTAGGGTAAAAGTGCTGATTTTTAAAAAAAAACTTGTTAACATTTAATTTGTGCTTATGATACTTAGAAATAGCAAGAATTAATGTTTCTGTGACACAAAATAAACTTAATTTAATTCAACAGAAAATTTTATTGAGACGCCTTTTCAGAAAACTATCCAAACTGTGGCTTGGTAGCCATTTTGCGTAGGCATATTAAATGCTGAGATCTTACAGGAAAAACAGTACTGGATCCTGTGCATAAATTGATTGAATGTTTTAATTTGCTGGACCTAACTTGTTCATTGATTTGTGACAACATATTAGTCAAATCATATAACTTACGTTTCCTGGTAAACAAAACATAGTAATATATTGTTTATCTTGTTTTGCAGAAGAGGATGAAATGCTTTTACAAGAAGAACAGGTAGATTTTATATTTTCAGTGGTTTCTCACAAAGTGAGGGAGAGAAGGGAATCTCCTTTTGTTTATTGTGTTTTAGAAGCAAGAAACAACTGGAGAAGGTTTTACCCAGATGTACAGGCTTGACCTTGTCTTTGAGCTTTAGTTTATTGTTGTTTTGATGTTAATTTCAATTGGATTTTAATCAACACATATTCTAGCAGCTATATTTAAAGTAGTATCTTAAAGTGATATACACCTGTAAGCGAACTGCCAGTATGAGAGCTGTGTAGTTAGTGCTTATGTCCCCATTCTGACTCTGAAAGAAAATAACTGCAACCCTTGGTGAAATAATCTCACTATAACTCAGTATAAACTTCACAGTTACTTTTTTGTTATTATTATTATTATTATTATTGTGATGAGAAGGGAATAAATATTGTATAATTGCAGAAACATGATTCAAATGCAAGAGAATGATAAACAGATGCTGCCTTGCTGATGGTGCTCTGGGTAAAGGGCTCTTCAAATATTCCCCAGTTGGGAGACGTGGGTGGAGGATGCAGCTGACCTCAGGATGAATTGGAAGCTTTGCTTTGGCCATGATTTGTGTATGAAAGTGCTGTGCATTTAGGGCCATGGTCTTACTAAGTACCAGTTACTCTAGTCAGGCTTCACATGTAAGAAGTAATGGCACTGGGGTCTCTCTCACACAGGGACTTGCTGGAGTGAGTAGAGCACAGCACTGAGACCCTGTGGGTGGCAAAACCAAATTCCTTCACCTCCTAACTGCATTCCAGGCAACTTTGTGTGATACTGTGTGACAAAGAAATTGAGAACCAGTAGGAATGCACTTCAGGAGCTTATTTGAATAACTCAGAAAACTACAACTGAATTGCTACAATGATTTGGGAGTTCTTGTGTGGGCTTTCCATACAAAACATAGCAATATAAGGACTGTAGAAGTCATCTTCCTTTAAAAGGATCTCTAGAGCACCTTTTTCTAGCAGCCCACAAATAAAGACCAGATTTAATAAGAGAAAATACATCTGGTTTCTTTACATTGCAAAAACCCAGTGGAGATCCTTGGGATTTAGTCTTATGAATTATTTGCAGGGGTTTCTGCAGAGTTTCTAACTGAGAGTCAGGAACATAATATCCAGATGGAGTCCTTCAGCTACACAAGGCAAAGGAAAATGTAATGTGATGTTTAGTAAGGCAATTTCTACTGTCTTTAATTTTTTTTCAGTATTTGTAAACCAGACGTGCTTTAAAAATATTTAGGGAAGAGCTGATTTGTGAAGCAAATAGCTCAAGCTCTAGTGGTTTGATTAGCCACATGTTTCTTCTGAAAACAAAGCATATCACATGTAAGGGAGCCTGGAATAAATTAGCTTGACCCCATCAATAACTTCAGTGGATGATCTGCCCCTCTGTGTATTTCCACATCTTCTGGGGAGTCATTTAAGATGCATGGCTATGAAAGCTTAATACAGTGTTGCAAAATTGTACATGCCTAATTACCCGACAGTGGTATAACTTTCAATAGGAGTATAAATTACAAGACGTGTTTGGGTTTTTCAAATGTAAGTATCATCATAATGAGAAAGGCAGGACATGTAGCGCTTGTGCTTGCTCATCACAGCTAAATAAGCAAGGGTTAAAGTAACACAAAAAGCATGGTGAGAAAACAGGTGGCTAACTTAAACATGATTATAACCAAAACTGTCGCCAATGAGTTGCTTAGTGCTTCTTGTAGAGGATTGTTTTGGAAGGAAGGGTAATTTCTTTCTCTCTCTCAAAACCCTACTGCCAGCCATCTGTTGATAATTATTGTCCAGTCTCTGCTGAGAACTTGTGTTATTTAATATTTCCTCACCACTTGAACAAATAAGCGATAATAACTGCAAGGTACTTGACCACAGGAGTAGAAAGGCATGTAGCATGAAAGAGTCAGTGTACACCTTGGTTTTTGAAAACAACTCAGTGATAAAGATAAATATGAGTTCTTAAGGAATTGGAAAATAGGTGAGTTGCACAATGTCTCTGGGAAAAAAAAATTTAGAAACTTAAAAGTGGTCTATTCTTGTCTGTTTCTTGTTATTCTTAATTTATGTTATCCTTCCTCATAGAAAATGTTGGGCAATCTATTTAGTTGTGTATTGACAATGTAGGGAAGGTAATGTGAAGACATCTCAATTTATTGCAATGTTTAGTCTTTTAAATTGTCAATGTTTTTATAATTATATTGAGCTATATGTAGTCAGAGTGGTGGAGACCAGAGATCATTGCATCTAGTTTAAAAATGGTCTCTGAATTTGTGCAAGAAACTGTCTGTAATTACTGTTTTAACTTTCGTTTTCTTTCTTCAATTATAGTAATAAACCACACTGTTATTTGAAGTACTTGGAGCTGTACAAGTAACTACTATCTCAACTTCATGACATCTATGATATACTACTTCTAAGCTTATTTTAAAGGTCATCTGATAACTATATTTTGTGTTTAAGCTTTCACAGCCTGTCATTTCATTGCCTCTGTAATGAAATCCCTTGCTGATGACATTGCTCAGCATCTTCCAAAACCCAAGTCCAACATTTTCCAAGGTTGTTTCTGGACCCACAACTTCAGAATTCTTCTGATCTCAATGTTTCGAAAAGCTGTTCTTTCTCAAAACACCACAAACAGAGCATTCTGAGCTGATAGCAAGAAATATTGTTTGTTGCTCTTAAATATGTGGCTTTGGATGGATTGACTAAAATCTCAGTAGCCCTTATCCATTAGAATATATGTTTTATGATTATTTTTTTTCTTACTGGTTTTGCCTTTCTTCAGAGGATTCTGTGGGTACAAACCTGAGTTCCCTCACCTCAAAGCTGATGAAGTTTTGGTTAGCACTTCCATCTCTAAGATGTTTTCCCGAGCAGCTGCTCTGGAGCCTTTCCCTGCTCACCCTCACCTCCACCACCTGTTCACAGGCTGATCTCCCTGACCCCATGTACAAATGGTAAAGTGAAAAAAATTGTGGGAATGCTCATTTTTAATCCTTAGTAGAGTATCATTCTATATAGTTGCCAGGTGCTCGTACTAAACCCCCTCTCCCCAATAAAACTTTAAATTTTATGGGTGTTTCATTATCAAATTGAAAATAAAACCACTAAACAGGAAATAGTTATTCTTAAAGGTTCATATAAAATCAATTCTATTATCCCTTGGTAATGAAAAAGGAACCACAGGTCCCTGATATGGGGTGAATTTCTTAACATACATGAGAAGAACAGCACTTCTGTTAAGGAAATTTATGAGTTAATGTGAGTCTTGAAAGTTCTTTGCATCACTGAACATTAACTTTCCATATATAGTTTTATTATTACTTTAAAAAGATGAACAAAAACCAAAGAGGCAAAAAAATCCCAAAGCCACCTGTTGGTCATAGATTGTCTAAGTTTTCATTGATTGTTTTGGAGGAAAGTCCTGGGACATTATGAAAAACATCATGATAAAATAAGAATAAGAGAGGGACATAGTTAGAACAAAAGAGAGACTAGTTTCAGTCCACACTAACTTTTCTTTTTGCTTTTGGAATGTAACAAATATTAACTGCTACTGCTCTGCTGTACTTCATTATGTAAATATTTGTGTAAATTCACACTGTGAATGTATGAAGTGCTTTGATGGGCAAAGAGGAGAGTTTCCCCATGTGCTGGTTTCTTCTTTATATGAAGCACCAGCACTGTACTCACTGACTGAACTTCACATTCATGCCGTTCAGCACCAGCTTAAGTTCTCAGTTCTCTTTTTTTCCTCCTTCATAACTGGTTTACTTACCAAAACCAGCTCTGTTGCAATATAGCAATTCGCAAGTATGTACTCCAAGCCAGCACTACAGAATTTAAACTATTTCTTTTTTTTTTTTTAAATGAACTGCTGATCTGGAGGCCTTTATATGTCCCACTTCCTTTATAAGATTAATTAATATACCAGGAAAAATGCCAGGAAACTGTACATGTTTCCACTTGTGGCATCTCTAATCCTTCAAAGAAGAGCACGTTTGGAACTGGGGAATTTTTAATAGCCCACTGTGCTCTGCTTCTGGCAGATAAGTGTTAAAATTTTTTTCACTGCTGTCAGTTTTGTAAATGTTCTAGTAGCAGTATGCATGCAGAAATCAACAGGAAAATTTGTATTAAATAAAGTATTTAATTATAGTTGTAAATACACTGAATCTGTCCTTCTGGCCCCAAAATAATATTAGTTATATCTTAGGTATCAATGCAATAAGAAAAGCTTTTCCTCTGTTGTATAAACATTTCTGTAGCCACAGTAGTTAGACGTTAGAGAAGCATGGCACATCAAAAGAGGAAATATTGGCATAATAAAAGATGTCACCTTCTCCTGGAAGCTTTTCTTTATTATGTACTTTGACAGAGACAAGAACTTTCATTATATCACTTTTATGAGTTGTTGATTCCAGCTCCACCTGCAATGTAAAAAACCAAAATGGCTATGAGACTGGAATACAGGTTTCCCTCATGAAAAAGAGAAAAAGAAAAATAAGTACACCTGCTCTGCCTTTATAGTGTTACCTTTCACTAGGAATTCACCCAGGTGAGCTATACAGTATAAAAATGTTCTTAAATGATTTGGCCTTGCTTTCTACTAATATATTTTCTTTCAGAAGTTTATAGTTTTTATAACTTTTTTCCCTCTTTGACAAGTTTAGGAGGTGCATTAGTCATATTGTATTAGGCGTCTCTCAGATTTATAGCCTAATCTTTATGCAGGGAAATAAATTTTGAAGAAATTGGTATATTAATTTATGTTTTAAAACAGAAAGGAAAGGACTAAGAGATCTTTATTTTGAAATTTTGTCCGGGGTTTGTAAATGTCCATATACTGCAAGATGCATGATATGGACTGGAGCAATTGATGTCTAGATTTTAAAATACTTTAATAATGAAAACAGCGAGGATCTTTCCCAGTTGGCTACATACCAGACCATGGGAATTGTGAGTGTATTTTAAAAATCTGTTGTGACTCTCCAAAGAAGATGAAAATGTGTGGTGACTGACAAATATCCCTGTCAGATCTAAAGAATAGCTAAAAATTCAGATTTTCTCAGCAAGCATCTCATGCTTTTGGTTAAAATAAAACAAATGAAAAGGTTTTATGCAAATTAACCATACAGAATACCTTAGGGTATGTATCTAATGGTCCCTGTCTTTGTGCTGCAGAGTAGACAGCATTGCCAGGTTTTAGTGGTTGTTATGGAGATAGAATCCAGTATTCAGTGGATTGACATAGCTGTATGTGGATTTAGAGGGCTCATGAGTATGGAGAAATTTAGATCATAGAATTCACTCCTCAAGTTCAGGCTAATTATATTTTTTTACCAAAAAATCAAATGTCCTTTTTTTTTTTGTTTTATAAATTTTTTTTTTTCCCCTTTAATTTGAACATTTGTTTCAATTGAAAGGGAGAGGTCATCTATCAAAATGGTATTTGTTTTGAAGGCGCTCACTGCACTTGCTATTCACTTTCCCGGGCTTCTAATTACAGTATTTTGCTTTCTGTTGGTAAAGGGAAGCTCAGAATATTTAAGACAATTTGACTGGCTGATCTTTGTACTGTGAAACCTGAAGTGCTTCCACCTCTTGGTGAATGAATTCTGCCCTGTTACCTCATAATTTAGAGGAATTGAGTTCTTGACTTCGTGGAAAGGAAAGTAGGGTGCCCAACAGAGGGTCACTGATGTCTACAAGGATCCCTAATGGGGTCAAGCAGGGAGTAGGGAAGTGAGATATGCTATGGGAGAACCATTATACAGGTTAGATATTTCTATATTTCCTGTGGCCAGGTGTGGAAAGTAGTCCAATAGCTCTCATGTTATCCAATGTGTTTATGTGGTGGGTTGACCCTGGCCAGCAGCCAAGTATCCACACAACCACTCATTTACTCCCTACCTCCCAGAGGAATGAATGGGAAAATAAGTAGAGAAAATGTGAGAAAGCTTGTTAGCTGAGATACAGGCAGATCAATAACTGAAGGAAAGAAAAAAAAATAACAACTCAAGTGACAGAAAAGCAATCACCACCTCCCGCAAACAGACCAGTGTCCAAACATACTCTGAATGATGGCTACCTTGGAAGATAAACGCCTCAGCCTTCTTCTGCTATCTATTTTATTGCTGAGCATGGCATTACGCAGCCTGGACTACCCCATTTGTTCATTTGGGTCAGCCTATTTTTTTGTGTCCACTCTCAGTCTCTTGTACACCTGCAGCACCTGGGAAAAAGAGAAAGCCTTGGTGCTTTGCAAGCACTGTTCAGCAGCAGCCAAATTGCTGGCATGCTATCAACACTGTTTTAGTCCTATGTCCAAAACAGAGCACCACACAGGCTTCTATGAAGAGAGTTAACTTCATTCCAGCCAGACCCAGTACAGGTCACCTGGAATTCAGATATCAGGTGAAGCAGGCATGTCCAATTGACTGGTTCTGGGTTACTCCTGTGTAACCAGGTAATACGGAAAACACTGTGAAGATAGATTTAAGTTTTCAAAACTCATTGCAGCAAAACAAAAATGTCATTAGAAATCCCCTTGAGGAAAGTAGTATTCTGTGCTTTGTGCCAGTATTGAAAAATGAGTAACAAATAAGACAAAGATTAAAAAAGTTTTGAATAGTTGCACATTGAGTCTGTACCATCAAAATATGGTGGTACCAACTCAAGAAGTTCAGGTTCTCTGAATAAGTATTCAATTAAATAAGTAGGAGAAAATTCAATATTTATATAACCAACTTAATTCTGCATTTTCTAACTTCAGGCTGTTGAACTTTACAGCTCTTTTGATATTATTTCATGTCAACTTTGGTTGTGTAGTATTTATTCTTAAAAGGTTATTAGGTATCTTGAAAAAAATTACATTGCTAAAGCACTGGGTAAAATTTGTGGTTTAAGAATAGAAGTTGTTTCTGTAATAGGAGATAGACATGCAGACATATATTTACATCTCAAGATATGTGATTAATTGTCTTTTAAGAGAAATATTAATGCTTCTCAGTAGTCTGCTAGAAAGACAACTAATGATCTTTTCAGCAGGAAAATTATTAGGGAATAATTCCAACATTTTACACCACTTGTGAATTTGTTTATTCTTCTGTGTTAACTATGTGGATGATGGAATGAGTCAGCTTCTAATACGACTGATAATCTTTTTGAGACTAATTGAGGATTATCATCTGCCTAAATCAAATCATGAGCAAATGCCTCTAAAATGTCATACTAGTCTCTAAAATTCTCAGATGAGAAGGGACATTTTAACAAGCATTCTAAGTAGTTTCACATTTTAGTTAGAAGGAAAATTTAAAAACACTGAATTACTTGAGTATCAATCTAGTTATGGAGTGCACTCAAACAGCAGGGCAGCCTTTAAGGCATCCATCAGCAGAAGCGACCAACTATCACCACAACATACATTTTAGGAGCCAACCCACAAGTCTAGGTGTTACTGCTGGAAAATATATAATGCAGCTTCACATTAGGATCCTAGAGCTGCCAAGCATATCTCCAGAGTAACTTTAACAGTGATTACACTTGATGAAGGAGGTAGAGGAAGTATAATCATGTGCCAGCAGCACCAGGAGGATAAGGGCAATATTGAAGTCCAAGTACGTTTATGTGAATTCTTATTCCTCCATTAAATAACAGTTTTTCCTAGGATGAGCTTTGCCTACAGAAGTCTCAGGTGTTTCTGTTTAGTGCTGGTCTCTTTTTGTAAATATATAGACTTCTAATTACAAGTAACCTGACAAGGAAATGTTTGAAAACACTGAAGACAGTAAATCCCATAATCATGAATTGCCTCTATGATACCATGGTAGCCTCTGAAATTCTCAAATGAGAAGGGTTCTTTTAACATGCATAAGTAGTTTCACATTTTTGTTGGAAAGAGAAGTCAAACTTGTGACAAGAACTTAGCTGAGGATGGAGGAGGAGTGTTGCAAACTGCAGTCCTAAAGATTGTGATATTATAACAGTCAATATTGACGGACGAAATGTACTTTATGCCTGTATTTTATTTAAGTTATCTAGTGCTTGAAGTGAATACCCAGTCCACTGCCATCACAGCCAGTAAACAGATGTCTGGCCCAGAAGAGTTTATAAAGCAGTTCCATATGTTACCACTCTTCAGAATTCACATTAAAAGAACAAGCTGGAGCTTGTTAAAGAATTTCTGTCCAATTTAACTTTCTATCACAATATATGAAATCTATACCTCTGTGGGCAGCCAAATCAAAACTTATTCTCTTATTTAGGCCTGCTTTGATGCTTAAGTAGCCTTCCTGCCAGTGTTCTGTGGGGAAATGCCTATCTATAGACTGCAGGCTAAGCAAGTGAGTTTTTGACAAAGTGCCTGTTTTTAACCTGTTCTAAGTTGGCTCCTTAGTAGGAATGTAGCCATGAACTGGAAGAAAAACATTGTCCTGTAAAGACAGTGGGAAGACTCCTGAGAAATTAAGCTGTGCTACTTTTAATGCTGACTGCATAAAGAAAGCCATCTAAATCTGAGTAAGTGACCCTGCCTGGCAAGCAGGGTTTTCATAGGGAAACAGTTTCTTCTCTGTTAAAAATGATGTCTCAATGATCACAGCTAAATATTGCAGCCAAAGCATTAAGCTTTGATCATATCTGAATTTAAGTGAGTGGAGTTACAATTTAACTTCTACTTTTTTTTTGTGTGTGTGTGTTGTTTTTTTTTTTTTTTAAGAAAATAAATTCATTTTGAGGTAGGGACCATCTTTTTCTTTTGTGCTCGAAGAGACTCTTGCATAATGAGGGTGTTGAATCATGACAACACCTACTGTAATACTGTGTTGGTTTTTGCTGGGATACAGATACTTTTCTTCATAGTAGCTAGTATAGGGCTATAATTTGGATTTGTGCTGAAAGCAGTGTTGATAATTCAGGGATGTTTCAGGTACTGCTGAGAAGTGTTTACAAAGAGTCAAAGCCTTTTCTGCTTCTTATGCCACCCACTAGTGAGTAGACTTTGGGGTGCACAAGAAACTGGGAGGTGTCACAGGAGGGACAGCTGACCCCAACTGACTAAAGGGGCATTCCATAACTTATGATGCCATGCTTAGCATATAGATCTGGGGGAAGAAGATAGNTAGCATATAAATCTGGGGGAAGAAGAAAGAAGTGGAGTGATGACATTTGTTTTCCCAAGTAATGGTTATGTGTGACAGTGCCCTGCTTTCCCAGGGACAGCTGAACATTTACATGTTGATGGGAAGTGGTGAATAAATTCCTTACTTTCCTTTGCTTAATGGGCAGCTTTTGCTTTATGTATTGTCCTGGTCTGAGCTGGAACAGAACTGATTCTGTTCAATGATTTTGTGGGGGAAGAATGGACTTTAGCAACTCCATGACAGTTTTAAAGTGAAGACCTTTATTATCGGTATATCCCTTGGTTATATAGAGCAAACTTTGCATATCTACAATGCTGATTGGATACATGTGAGATCCCATACACTGTTCACGTGACTTTGTGCTTTATCTTCTTGCTCCATTGCCTTTTCTGCACCATTCTTCTTCCTTCATGCCTTTTCCATGGTTCAAGAACAGTTCATGATAACAGTGTCCGTTTTCATCCAACCAAGATCCCACATGATTTTACTTTTCAGCTCTGACTCTTCTAAGCAACTGCTCTTTCTGAAGTTAAACACGTGTTTTTTTAGACAGTGTCTGTTGCTATAAGTGAGAACACTTGATGTTTACAGTTACTACCAAGCGTTGACATACAGAATGGCTCTTGCTTATACTTGTTTTTAGTGGACTATGTGTACCATGTTGGGGGTGCAGAATATAAGAGGCTGCACCTGCAGGGAGGAGAGGACCAGGCAGGTGACCCTAAAATGACCAATGAGGGATTCCATCTCATATACAGCATATTCAGTATAAAGCTGAGGGATCATGAGAGATGAACTCTCAGTTCTTCCTCTCTTCTTCAGTGGCCAGCATCCGAGCAGGACTCTGTCCATTCTGCCTTCAGTCTGAATCCATGTGTTCTTGAATCCAGTTCTAGAATCCAGCTCTGAATCCTGTTCCAATCTGCTGCTGATTTCAACCTGAGGCTTCCCCAGTGCCTGCATAGAGTAGTGACAGTGGCATAATTGCCATCAGTGGGTCGGGTTCAATACTGGTTTTGTATGCATTTGTATATATTTGATATTACTATTTTCATTAAAGCTGGTTTTAGTTTCTTTTCTAATCCATAAGTCTCTTGCCCTTATTCCTTTCCTTCTGGGTTACTAAGGTTTGTGATTTGTTTAGTGGCTGGCCCAACCCTTGACACCTATTAAACTGTCTGTCTCAACACATGAGTTTTCTCACTTTTACTTTTTCTGATTCTCTCCCCCATCTCACTGGGTTGGAGCAAGCAAGGGTCTGTGTGGGGCTTAGCTGCCATCTGGGGTTAATCCATGACAAATATCAATATTTTTTCTGGAGGAAGAGTGTCAAAATAAACCTATAAAAATGTCATTTATGAAAAAGAAATTCAGTTTGTGTATGACAAAGGAAAAAATTAAATCATTCATAATAAAGAATTCTATACAGAAATAGCACAGAAAGATGAGATTCCTGTCTACAGGAGAGGAAAAAACACCATTTCAAAGAGAGAGAAAGAAACCCTCTGCCGCAACTGGAATTCTTACTAGGAATGCATACTGTCCACTTTAGGTCTTCATAAAAAAACAGCTTTGAGTAAACCTGGAATGTCTGAACCATTTTCAGTGAATTTACTTGGTTAAAAAATTGATACAGAAAAGAGCTGTTTGATCCCACATCACCTTGCTGTCCTCCTTGATCTGTGTTCACAAAAAAAGAGAAACTTTTCAAAACTACGGTAAAAGGAAAGAATAAAGAAGTTTTCGGGATTTGAAAAGCTTGAAAATCTCTGAGTTATACAACAGTATCGGGCCACAGTTATATTGATTGATCAGTCTTCTAGTATTTTTTCACACTATTGAAACATCTGCTGATTGCAGAAAATTATGATGTGATAGCCACTCTCTTCCCAAAATTATCTGCTCAGAAGTTGCGCAATGCTACCAATCACTTCTTTATCCCAACATACTATGTTTTTATCCCACTGATGGATATGTAGCCTTTTTCCTTTCTTCCAGTCTTTCTTGAGAAACAAATGCATGTATCACAACCTGTCAGTGGGGACAGGGAATTGGGCGAAAGAAGTGAGAGTGGATGGAGGAATTCCTTGAGGGAGAAAATCTGAAATTGTAAGGAAGCAAGATGTGATGTTGTGCTCAGGGATAGTTTGAAAGAGAAAATGGAGGGTTTGAATGCAGCCATGGTGATCACTCGTTCCTGTTTCCTTAGCCTGAGGTAGAGACAATCTGAGATAACTCAATAAATGGGATAATACCTGAGTATTGAATTGTAAGGTGAAAACTGTTCTTTGACAGAAACAGAGATACAAAGTATTTTTCCTTTGAGAACACATTTAACAGCAGATGCATAACACAACAGTTTGAGGGAGGTACTATTTGGACCTATTTGGTCCTTGGATATGAGAAAAAAAATGTGTACATCTACATCATTAAGACTTTCTTCTGTGGCAGTTCAAGCAAAGAAAGAGAAAACTCAGAGTGACTGGCAGCCAGAGAGGAGAAAGGGGTTAAGAGGTGAGCGGAAAGCAGTCTTCAGGGAGCAATTATTTCCTTGCATTCATTTTGTTTGTGTTTTTCCATCAGTAGGGAATAACCATAAGTCCACCTGCAGTTTTGGTCGACTCTGCATGATATTTCAGTCTGCATACCACAGAGGTAAGCATTTCTGATTTTCATCAACAGAATGGAGAGAAATTCCACATAGCCTGCACAGCATCTGAAAGTGGTGGGAAATGAGACAAAGTCTTTTGGATCCAGTTCACTAATAAATGTTTTATATATGCATTGGCAGAGTGCTTCTCTATTGGGAGCATAGCTGAGAGACTGAGGGTCGTAAAGGAGAACTACAAAGACTTTCTTAAAAATGAAATTTTTACCTTTATGACACACGCAGAGCTCTCATATATTTGGAGAAATTCTGCCTCAAACCCTTAAACTAAACCATAAATTCAATTATCAAGAAATAGTGATGTTTAAACACAAGGTGTCCTGTTATGTTATCTGTCCTGACATTGAAATCATAGTCCTTTATATTTTTCATGGTTATCATAATTTTTTTAGGCTTCCATTCCTTCATTTACTTACTCTCTAAAATACAGCTATGGGAGTCAGATCTTGTTATCTGTAATATGTGGGCCAAGTTACTTTATCTATTATTTTCAATATGACCCTATTTCTTCCTAACATGTAAGCAAGACTTTTGAAAGATATAACAGACATATACTAATCATAAGAGCATAATAATAGTAAGTGTATAGAATTGCAGGTGATGTACTTTGAATGGTAAGTTAAACCTACTGAGATTCTCCACCTCTGTTGCTGAACAGAGTGAAATCTGAAGTGGAATGACAGTGAAAATATTCCACTATCTGCTTACTTTTGGAGTTCCTATTTTTTTCCTTCTGACATTGCCTGTGGTTGAACTCAGGGTATCAGATCATATAGTCCTTGCACGTTGCCCAACCTGAACCCTCTATTTTTTCATGCTTGCATGCTGACCCCACCCCAGACTTATTTTTTACTTATCTTGGCAGATTCCAATAGGATCTTGACTTTTTTATTTAATGAATACACTCAGAAGCACAGATTAAAGTTGAGTGACTGTTGCTTCCAAGAATAACTTGCAAATGCTTCTTGAGTATTGTAAAAAAAAAGGTAGAATAACACAACCTCTCTGAACAGGGTATCTCAAATGCATTTGGTGCAAAGTGTCTTTGAGGTAGCTTATCAGAGAGAAACGTTCATTCAAAGCTGTGCACTACGATAAGAGTCTACCTGCTTCCATAGTCAATTTTAAAAGAAGTAGGGTAGGACTATCAATATGCAGCTGTTATCATTCTCTTTCTCTGTATATTTCTTCATTCTTCCCCCCGCTTTCCAGGTCGTTTTCTGAATGAGAATTAACATTAATGAAGTGTAGTTACAAGATTAATGCCATTCTTATTGTACATTCTTTGTCTCTTCAATACATTAATTTTTGAAAGTTTTATTTATGTCATCAAAACAAAGTGTAAACTAATTCCTTATCTGGCAAACAAACACTGGTGAGGTAAGGAATGGTAAAGACTTTAACTAACCTAAACTAAATTAGTTTAGGCATCTAGGCTAATTTAATGAAAGAAAACAAAAAAAAAAGGCTTAAATTCCAGGCCATTTATATTCCCGAGGCAAAGTATTTGCTTACTCTGAATGGAGGAGAGTAACTGATAATGCTAATTTGCCCTCCGAAGAAATCAGTTAGCTATAACCAGGTGTTATTTTTGTTCTAATAGATGTTCAATATTATAAAAGTACGGTTAGTTCAAGAACATCTTTCAGACTGGTCTGATCCCAAGCATAATGAACATCAAGTGGGGTGACAATCTTCACAGAGCTATAAAGCTTCCAGAAGCACCTGTCCAGATCTGGGCACACTCTTGGAGGCAGAGAAGGTACATGAATCAGGGAACTGTTCTCAACATGAGATCTGACCCACTAGAACATGCCACTTCAGAAGTTTGTCAGGGAGTTATCAACGGAGAAATGCTCCAGCTAATCACAAAGGCAGTTAGTATGCAAATGTTGATGAGAAAAGAGCTGAGGACACTGAAGCTGAGTACAAAATATTTGTAAGAAAGCCCTGAATTACTCAGATTTGTGTGTTTATATTCAGACCTTAAAAATAAGTTTGTCTGAAAATGCTATCCAATGAGACTAATTTATGTAAAATTAATGGTTATTTTTGAAAGTATACTTGAATGCTTTCATCAGATATAAATACATCATTTCTACACTATTCTCTCCCCACAGTTATGGTATCATGATTGAATTACTACAACTCTTAGCACAGACAAATATTTATATTGTCAAGACTTCTAAGACATTTCTGTTCATCAGTAGGCAGCAGTTGCCCATTAGGTCTACAGTAGGTTTTATTGTGCTGTTGAACTGCCCATTCCATGGTGGTCTATGCTTTTCAATGACAAATGACTGCATGTAATTTGGGTGCTATATCATTAAGACAAGGAGGGACATTTATGTTTTCCTCTGTGTAATGTAACTGTGAGTGTGCATTCATGTTGGGGGAATTATGTGCTTATTTATGATAAATAGTGCATTTTCAAGTATTTAAAGATCTTTTTTTGGAAAGATTCCCTCCTCTATGTATATATTGAAGGTATTGCTGTGGCACAGCATGAAAACCTATGGTATAGTTATCTAAAAAAACTTATCCACTCGCTATAACATGTTTAGATTGCTTTTTTAGACTCTATAAAATTTTAGCTAGCACTAAACATAGAACTTCATTCATCATCATGCAAGCTAAGGCTGCCAAAGGAAGCCTACTCTTCCTGAGCTAAAAGTGGCAACACTCCAGTATTGGCAGAAATCAAATGAATCATTTCCTGCTTTTAGTTTTAGATAAATAATCAAAAAGAATTGTCTAGTTTCTGATCCAAAAGTAATTTTTCATAGCAAGGAATAAGAGTGTGTCTACAAAGACTTTAAGTGGGGAATGTTCTCCTGCTAATTACTTGACTGGAAAGGCCCTAAGGAACCTATACTGAGATCAAAATATCAAAATCCAATTTAAAATAAAATGTTAAATAATCATATTAGCTTTTAAGTAGAGTAACTTGAAGTGTACTGAAACAGAGACATATGAAGATTTAATTTGCTCTTGATGCATTGAATGAACTTGGTCCAACAGGCTCCTGGTGGATCTGCCCTCTATCTGGGGGAAAGACAAGGTAGAGCAGTTAGAGCAGGGGTAGCAGCTGTTGCTACTGAGTGGATGGTGGTGACTGCATTGAGGTACACATTGAGGAGCTGTTAGCTGTGAACTGTCTCTTTTTCTTTCAATTCTTCCCTCTCTAGTATCCATCATGAAGAGAGTGACAAGATGATGCCAGGTTATGTTTGGGTATGTGTGGTAAGGGGAGAGTTGATTAAAGTGGTTGGAGAGGAGAATAACAGGATGAAGAAACCCTGGAACCACAAATGGAGACTGAGAAATGAGCAGAGGGAAATGGGCAGGCCAGATCATGAGATCAGAGGTCAAAGGAAGAGACTAGTATGGAAGTGGTCTGAGAAAAGTTCATAGAATCATGAACTGCTTTGGGTTGGAAGGGACCTTTAAAGGTTGTCTAGTCCCATTCCCCTGCAATGAGTAGGGACATCTTTAAATAGATTAGGTTGCTCAAAGCCCCATCCAGCTTGGCCTTGAATGTTTCCAGGGATGGGGCTTCTACCACACCTCTCTGGGAAACCTGTTCCAGTGTTTCACCACCCTCATTGTATAAATTTTCTTCCTTATATCTAGTCTAAATCTGCCCTCTTTTGGTTTAAAATCATTACCCCTTTTCCTGCTGCAGCAGGCCCTGCTAAAAAAGATTCTTCCTATCTATTTATAAGCCCTCTTTAAATGTTGAAAGTCCAAAATTTCAACAAACTACTAGAACTGTGTTGAGAATAAAAGCAAGTGGGAGAGTGAGGAAGGGCATGGTCAGTGACATAAAGGATGAGATGAGCTATGGTTCTGACAGCCCATCAGAACCACTGTGAGACTCATGCCTCATAGAGATTCAGAACTTACAGGTAAAGCATGCATCTTACCTATTTGTCATACCTGCCTGACCTAAATGATGATGACCTCTTGATGTTTAATTAATTGAAAGGTAAGAAATCTGTGCAGTGGGAAAAGGGTGAGCAATAAACTGTAATCAGAGAGTTCATGACTAGGTCTGTAATTCTGGAAGTGAGGCTGGAAGCTAGAGGAAAAAAGATGACTGGAAGCAATACATGGTGATGATGGACAAAAAGAGGAATGGATGGGGATGTCCTGAAGGGGAGAGAGTAGAAATTGTCAAAATTTGTGCAAACTAAAGCACATTTAATTGCACATTTCAGAACCTGTGGTGGACCTGAAGTCTCATTATCATCTGTAAAATTACTGGCAAAGTATTCTCCCTCTTACACTGATAGGTACAGAGTAAAGCTTCTATTGCTACGTATTCCTCTGTGTACCTAAGTGACAGAGATTTGAGAGTAAGTTCAGTTTTTGTCATGTTCAATGTGGGAAGCAATTCAGTTGCATAGGATTACATTTCCAGTTTTTAGTTCCTTAAAAAAAATGTGAATCCACAGCAAAAATATATTCTGAGCACATAGGACTTTAAGGTTATGAACCAGAGAAGGAAGTTCTGTAGTGAGAATATGGGGGAAGGTATAGATCTCCTAACCATGGCCTTTGTTCCTTAATGCCTGATTAACTGTCATCTTCAGTTTATAAGCTGGTAGAAAAATAGTTACATTTACAGTCCTGAATAAATTTTCTTTATCTTGTTTATTAGACAGTACAAATGACACTTTTTTTTTTTTTTTCCTGGGTGGTAGCACCATGACATCACAACTTGGACTGAGTACGTGCAAGAGTCAGTGGTCACCAGAACTGCTTCTTCAGCTCTGTGGGTGTTTCTCACAGCTCAGTGAGTTAAGCCTTAACTATCACATGGGAAATGTTACAGATCTCAGATGGTTACTTTGCATGATAACTTCCCACTTTCTCAATGAAAATGTTCCTTATTTTTTTTAATGGCATTGTATAATGGAGTCCAGTTTTACAACTAACTCCGTGTGAGCTCTAGTGGAGCTTGGGTGTACACACAGCAGTAAAGCCAGTCTGAACCATGTCATTTATGATGATGAAGTCCTACAGTCCATGTTAATCCTATAAACAAATTACTGTGCAATTGGGATTCTCAAACACCCAGTTTTGAATATAAGTTTGCTCACTTCTGAACAGTCTCCCACTCCCTTACAGGAATGTGCTGGGACTGAAAACGTGAGCTGTCGCAGACACAGGAAGGGTACAAATCCACTTATCCTGACTCTCAAGATAGGATTTGAATCATGAAATACTTCTCTGCAGTGACTGCTTCAGAAGAACAGTAATTTATGTATATAATATAAAAATTACGTATTGCAGATTTGTGGCTAAATCCAGTCAAGAATTTTACCTTAGGATTTTGATCACAGGACAGAAATCTATAAAATTGTCTTTTTTGGGTTTATAACCCAAACCCCCAGCTTTTTTGCACAAATCACAAGATACAAGTCTGAAGGGAACTTTTTCTGAGATTTTGTTTGGATATAAATGAGGCATTTTTCACTCAGTCTAGAATCCACTTCATAAGGGTATTCTTGGCATAAGGCTAAGATGTGCAGTTGAAAACACTCAGAAACATGCAAGAATATTGACTTGATATGTGGGTTTAGATCATTTCAAAGAATGAAAGGTGTGATTTCCTGTCATTTCTGGGATGCAGAGTGCTATTAACTCTTATAACCAAGAAAAAGAAGCATGGTATGACATTTTTGTAGTTCATATACATTGAAATCAGTGTCAATTCCTGTGTGCCAAGATGTTCAGACTGTAACCACACAACTAACAACTGATAACATTGTAAAACTGGGTGATTTTTATAGCTAATCTTGTGACATCTAGTATTCTTAATAATTAAGCCTGAGCTTCTAAAATCAAGTATTACATAAAAATGTCATTTCATTAAAAAAAATCAAATAGTACTGTAATTATTGCTTGAGTGTCTGCTTTCATGGTTGCAGATAGAACCTTAAAAATGTGACCATATTGTAGACTAACAATAACATAATAAAAGACAATTTCTTCTTAAATATGAAGTGCAAGCCAGTCTCATAACTTTTGGCATCTGAGTCATGATTTTTGAATACTTGGCATTGGCAGTATTGTACTAATATGGTTTGTATAAAAATTCGGCTTCAGAAAAACTTACTGCCTAGAAATTTTTAGGTCAAGATGCCACAAGATATGGAAGGGTGGTAAAAAATGAGGGTTTCCTCCCAAACCAATTCAATATAATTTTTTTCCCAAGGAACTACAATCTGAAAGAACACCCAGATTTCTAATCTCAAATCATGACTCCAAACTTGCCTGACAGGGAGACTATGGCTATGCAGAGGAGTTACTGTGTCCCCTCCACACTGTCATTTCAGCCAGCTCCAAGGGGAAATGCCAGTTCAGAACATCCTGAAACTACCTTCCCTCTGCACCCAGCCCAGGCCTGTGGGCGAATACTGCATTTCTACCCACTTGGTGTCTTCCAAAGTAAATATTGTTTCTTGGTTACTAATAAGAATTAAAGTACTGCACATTACGTTTTTGGAGAAGAATGTGCAAGACCAACATTTCTGAAGTCAAACAGAGAGGTCCTCCCTCTGTTTCCCTCCAGTCCTCATACAGGCAAACTTCCACTTGAGTCACTGGGAATTTACATGACTAAAAACTACAGAGACACTCCAAACGTGTTTTTTGTTCGTTTGTTTGTTTTTGTTTTGCTGTTTGTGTTTTTAAATTATTATTTTTGTTTGTTTGTTTTTTAAATAATTATGAGATTTGTATAAAAATTTTATTTGCGAAGGTGAAACAACTCTGGTATCTTTTTCCAATGTTATTTTTTGAAATAGTTGTAAATTCTGTAGTTTGCAGCTCTCTGAAGGGAAAAATCAAACATTTGTTCAATAAATAGAAAATTAAAGAAGACAAATAGTAAAGAACATGATTTATTACAGTTCACACCCTACTGTATGTCCACATGTTCTTTTAGTGCTTTTCATAGAAAACAAAAGCTGGATTCACACTTCCCATTTAAATTTAAAAACCCCTTTTATTTGAAGAAGTTCTACCTTAACTCTCATTTAATTTAGACTTGCCTCAGTTATATTAATCATAGTTGCAATAGATGATAGTGCTGGGAAGAAAGAGAAAATGAGAGAAGATGAAGAAATATTTCCTTATATCATCCTTCTTTAGAAGCCAAATAATCATTTTTGTGCAGGGAATGGGACTAATTGTCTTCTCATATTCTAATCTAAATCTATGATTTGTAAAGGTAGTAATAGATCAGCCTTAATACTTAGCTGTTTGGACTGAGTTAAATGGATCAATTAAAGACATAGAAGTGTGGTCATGTTGTGTTTTAAATAACTCATGCGTCTTGTAACATATGCTGTAGTAAGCAATTTAATAACAGTAAGTTTTCTCATAATGGTTCTATAAAAACCATGTCTCAGATCCCTTTCTTTATTTGGTGGAAACCAGTGTGCTTCCATTGTTGTTGATTTTTGTTGTGTTTTTAAATTATTTTTTTAATTTCTGTTTTTCCACAAAGTGTTGATTTGAGATGTGGTATTTTGAAGCCAAAAAGCCAAATTCTCCACTGGTATCACCCCCCTGGTTTCAAAGCTTCTGTGTGGATGGGGAGAAAAGGTGTTAAAAAATGATTTAGGCTAAACTTTCTTCTTTTTCCCTTGAAAAAGAGATTACCTCACTGGGAAAAAAATCTGGCCAGTGCTATCCCCTGAACAGTTCCTGAGCACTGTCTGTGAGATGCTGACACCATGCCAGGGGTGGTCTGTCAGAATGGGTGGCAGTATGCTAGGACTGAGCCTGTGATCTGTCATATATGTTTTTATTGGGAGAGATGTAACCAGACAAAGCAATTTGGACCTACTACTCTCAAGCACTAACTGTCTTCTAAGTATCTAAAGTATCTCATTTTTTTTGGTAGATGCCTCTGGAGAAACTCACACACATGATCGGGATTGTTGTGGCTTAGAGGGGTAGAGTCAAGCAGTAGACCTCTTCCACTGTTCAGACATAAGTATGTCTTTCAAGTGTTTAGGAGATCTGGAAAAAAAATGTTGCTATTGTTTCCCACTTTTCCTATCTTTCTTTTAATAGTGGAATATTTAAGGTATAGCCCAAGAAGTGGGAGATAGATGGTGATTTAAGCCCACCTCCCAGAGATGCCAGATTCCTAGAAGGTTTCTCATTTTCTTAGTGCATGTTTTAAAACCTGTACTTTTGTTAACACATTAGTAAACAATTAACTGGTATTAGAAGCTAAAAAGAGATTCAGCAGAAAGCAAAAATGGATGAAAAGAAACTGTGACTTGGGAGCTATGTCACACAGGGATAAACTAGAGAAAAACCTGGTCGAGACAAACCAGAAAAAAATGGACTTGTCTACAGGAGCAAAACACAGTTCTACCTCTGTTCAATATATGTACTATTTATTTGTTACGTGAAAATGAAAACAGGATGAATGGAATACCCTAATTCTTCTAGGATGAAAAAGCTATTGGGGATGGAAGAAAAGATAGCCTTATTGAGTTTGGTTTTTTGAAAACTGTGTTTATATAACCAGATATCCAGACACAGAGAGGATGACAAAAAGAAATTGGAAGGGTGTCTGCTATGAGAACATGGTCTCTTTCTATTTAAAGCTGTACCTAGAGTCAGAGGGCAAATCAAGACAGACAAAATCCAGTTTCTGCCTACTAATCCATGGTTATGGAGCAACCATACAACTTGGGAATCATTTTAAAGTTTAGCTAGAAAATAGGTACAACAAAGCCCCAAGTCAAATTAAAGGTATTTAATTTGAATTATTAACCTGAAAATGTTGGCTGAAATTTGTGGAAAAAAGAGCAAAGACCAAGTAGCTGGTGGATGGAGTGGTCAGACAGAAAGCTGAGAAACACATAATGTGGTATTGCTAACCTGAAAGCATTCACAAATCATCAGTCAAGTCTGGAATGCCATGAAATTGGGGATTTTTTTAATGTAATAAATATAGGACTTGTTTTGTCTTTTAAATATAGGACTTGTTCTGTCTTTTTTTTTAAAAAAAAAAAAAAACCAACCCCCCCCCAA
>VWZY01012973.1:0-24132 GCA_013399075.1 Chloroceryle aenea | reverse complement strand
CAACCCCCCCAAAAAAAAAAAAACAACCAAAACCCCAAAAAACAAGTTGTAAGCCATAATGTTATGTTTGGAAAGAATAAAAGGTCTAACTATGCTCAGGAAAAAAGAACTCTGAGAAAACGCTTGTTAGGTGACTTGCAATAAAGGTCATAAAATTTGGCAATATAAAGATAGATTAATCTGGAAACTACTGTAGTTGAGAAAAACTGATGACAGTCAGTATGTGAGAATGTGAAAATAAGTCTGTTTCATTTTTATAAAAATAGCAGTAATTATGCATAAGCTTGAATCTAAAAGCTCTAATAAGGTTAGATTTCTGATATTTGACTTGTTCACAATTTATTCCTGTTTTATGAAAAATATATTTATTATTCATTAATATTTGCTTATTTGCTTATATGTTTTCAAGAAACCAGCTGAGCTTTTAATTTAATCTATGCTTTTAACCTGTATGGTTTGTCTTACAGGCTATTTTCTTGTCCTGTTTAGGAATAAAATGGTGGAAAGCAATATGCTTTTAATATAACATTCTTAAAAGGTGATGAAAGAGTGGTGAAGACATTTTTTGATGAGTTGTAGAGTATCTAAAAGGTATATGAAGTAGAATTTAAATCATACAGTCAGTGATGGACTGCCATTATTCTGTTAGCTCTAATATTGTAACATCAAAAAGGTTTTAATGGTCTGGGTTACTCTGTTTGTTGAAATTAGTAGTGATCTAGACAGACAATGAACATATACTATATTAAAACATCTTAAAATCTGGATTAGGAACTATTTTATCTGCTCTGTGGTGGAATCAAAAAATGCTTCAAACTTTAATCAGTAGTAGCTGATATCTGAAAGTATTTATTTTTGGTTAGAATTATAAAATGCTGAGTTTAGATTCCAGTTCAGAGCTGGTGTTTTGTTTTTTTTTTTTTTCTTAGTTTTTCTTTCACTAAACTTCTGTAACAGTCTAAGAGGAGGAATGCAAATTGCACAGACTTTTTTGTCACTTTGCTTCTGCATACTAGAAATATTTGCTAAA
This sequence comes from Chloroceryle aenea, assembly GCA_013399075.1. NCBI lineage: Eukaryota > Metazoa > Chordata > Aves > Coraciiformes > Cerylidae > Chloroceryle > Chloroceryle aenea. Next base: position 23,102 of record VWZY01012973.1, on the reverse strand, counting down.
CAATTATTTTATTAATCTGTTTTTTAAAAGGAAAAATCCTCACCTCCTCTTTTCACATGGGGAATTAAATGTCAAGTTTTCTCCTGAAGGGCACATTTTATGGAAAAGTTATAAACCCTGAAATTAAGTTTGTAATGGAAAATGTGACAAACTCAACTATGGCAAAGCAAAAATATGTTCTTAACACTTAACGCATAAAGGGTCATATATATGAAATGTATTTGCAACATACTACATGTTTATTACAGATTAAATACTAAAAAATGGGAAAAAAAAACCAGAACATACACCAACTGTTTCTTAAATATTTAATATAGCTAGAACACATTGAAAATTGTAGGACTGAAGAGTACATGGTGAGTGTATAAATAACATCAAATGTAATTAAACGTTTCCTTTGAAATGTTATGCAGATGATAAAAATGCCATGTAGAATTACTATTTCGTGTCCTTTAAAGTAAGAGAATTAGCAGAAAATTCATAGGAAAATCTTAATCACTAATGCAAAACCTGTGTAAATGAGGTGTATTTGCTTTTGTTCAGGTATTTAGAATTGCAGCAGATCAGAACCTTTATCAGTGTCTAATCTTGACCACTGCAGCACTCTATGGTGGGACAGCACAGGCATCACAATGTGTGAACAGTGCAGTAGCTCACGGCATATGCTTCTGCCCCCTTACCAGGCAAAACAACAGATCTAGGAAAAGAGGTAATGAAATTATTTTTTTCTCTCCCTTCCACCTTTGCCCTCCCTGGAGGTGACATTAGAAGTGAACTGAAAGCAATGTGAATCTCTTGCAAGAGATGGTGGCAAAGAGTCAGCAAGATTGGCAAAGGAGAGGAGAACATAAACCATGTCTGGAACCTTCAAGCCTTCTTCAATAAAAATAAAATAAAAATAATAATTAAAAAAAAAAAATGGAAGGAGATGTAACTCATGGAAGTTGATGCTTTGAGGGAGGAATTTAGNGATGGTGGCAAAGAGTCAGCAAGATTGGCAAAGGAGAGGAGAACATAAACCATGTCTGGAACCTTCAAGCCTTCTTCAATAAAAATAAAATAAAAATAATAATTAAAATAAAAAAAAAGGAAGGAGATGTAACTCATGGAAGTTGATGCTTTGAGGGAGTAATATAGTCTGTCCACTTAGATAAATGTTGGTAGCTAAGCATGCTCTGCGTTGCCCTGTAGCTATTTTTTTGTTTGAGACTAGACAACTAAACTTGAAGGGAATTTCCTTAATATAATTTAATATTATATTTAATGATTTTTATATAAATTATATTTGTAGGACAACAAAGGTAATTTTAGAAGCTAAAATAAAGACATTAGTATCATTATTGATACAATATTCCTTCTATTGCTGTAAGTTCTGCAGTTTGCTTTCTGATGACATACACTGTTTTTCTTCTTTAGTTGCCTATGCTAAATCAGCCTTTCTATTTCAGGAGGAGCATGAGAATCTCTTGCTCTTGCTTCCTGAATCCTTCCAGCATCCTCCTGAATACTTGCTCCTGTTTTCTCTCAGAATACTTATTCAGTTACCTTGTCTGCCTTTGCTGGCACCAAAGAGTTACTGTGCAAGGAGAAAGGTCTTTTCTCTCTGGTAAATAATAGCCCTAGTTATTATTTTGAATGCAGACATGAGTTGCTGCTACTTTCGCTATGCTTTTCCTTAAGGCATAAGATGTTTTCACTGACCTGCCATTTCTTCTTTCTCCCCAAGGTCAGTTCATTTTCACTGGATTCATTTACACAAGTCTTGGACTTGTTTCAGTTAAAATTACTGTATGTTTGGCCTCTGCATCATGGAAGCAAAAGCAAAGCAACTAAACACTGTGGAAAGTTGTTGTTCTCTGTTTTCCCTGGCCATGCACTAGATTCTGTAGTGCAGAAGCTCAAACATTTTGCTTTGAATTGAGTCCCCTGGAATGATAGGCTTCTTGGTCATATGCTAAACTGTAGACAGAATATAAACTAGCCATTGCTTCTCAACAGTCTTCACAGTAGCTATTCTATTCTATTTATTTATTTATTTAATAGTGGTATACAATCTAAGATTCAGACTCTGTGTCTTGACCCAGAAATAATCCCAACTTGTCTTGCTTGTGAGGGGAAGAGATGGTGACAAGTCTGATTGCTGGTGAAAAAGTTGAACCTCTGTCTTCCTCTATTGACAGATACTGTACAAAGTTAGAATTGGCTTCAGGAATAACTCTTTAAAATAGTCAGGAAATGTCTGCTCTGCTTTGCATTGCTTCAGGAGATGCATTTTCCTTTTGCTTTTTGGCTGATAACTAAACAGAGCAAACCAAACTGAGCTGGGAGACATCCTGACAGTGACACAGTGGTGTGCTACAAGCTCTAGCTTGCTAGTTCTCTCAATAATTTGTGAGTTGTAAAGAAGAGTACAGAGTGAAAGAGATTAACAACTCAACCAAGGATATGCGCTGCGATTAATTAACTAATGCTCTACATATTCTAAAATAACTCAAGCTTGTGGAGCAAGGGTCTATTTTGGTGTCAAAACAGTATGGCACCATTCTGTATAGCTGTGAAAGATTATGCTGGTTGCGAGGTGATGGAGAACCTGAGCCTTTTAGGGACAGTCTGGAGCAGAGAAGGAACTTCAGGAATTTCTGAATCAGTATCAGATATCTGCTAGCCAAGACCTTTCCACGTTCAAGGTTATGTCCCATTCATTCTTCTTTTGCTGGTGAAAAGAAAATTAGTGAAGTCCATACATGGAAATAGAAGTTTCACTTTTGTACTTCATAGTTTTTCTTCTTCAAAAAATGACTTATTATGAAACATTTAATATGTGACTGTTTATTGCCTTTGCTAATATGGCTGATGAGCTCAGTTATTTCATAACCAGCAGCTCTGTTTGTTAATGAAAAAAAAACTTGTAGAGTATTACAAATTGCATTAAAATAATTTAATTTGCATTTGGACTCAACTTTGGTTTAAGCTACCAAAAATACAGGTGCTTGAGCATCATATGCTTTAAAACTAGAGGTAGAAGCATCAGCTTATCTTTAATTAGATGGCTAGTGAAGATTGTTAAAAAAAATTAGAGTATTAATGTTTTTTACTCTAAAATTGAATGATTTACTATTTATTACTTACAAGCAGTATATAGGCTTTTCATATATTTAATATTCTACTAGAGAGTGCTGGTTTAACCACACTTAAAGCAGTTTTAGAAAGATACCTTCACATTAGTTGGACTCTCTAAACATCTTAGTTTCATTTTTTCCTCACTATATTTCAGACTTTTTCATCATGGCAACAGCTTCATAGAGATTGACCGATATGTCTGTGTACAGTATCAACAAAATGGTAACCAGACCATGGAAATGCTGGTACAATTCATCAGAACACAGCAAGTTGAGTCAATATTTTATTTCCTTGGTATTGTAAGGACATTTCTGGAATTCATAATAAACAGGGCAAAGTATTACAATGTCTCTTCTCATAAACAGTATCAGGACTATTAGTAAGTGTATAATAAACAATATTAGGACTGTTAGTGCATTTAAGTAAGAATATTGAAATTGATTTAAGAAACTGGAATAAATGTAAAGCAAAGTAGAATATATGTGTATGCAGCATTTGTTTGTTTAATTCCTTACTAAACATGCTTGTATAACATGCTGAATAGGTTCTGTAAGATCTGATTTTATTTTCACAGTGCTGTATGAGATGACTAAATACTATGAGGTAGGAAAAGGCAAAGAATATAAATAGAAAAGCAGGTTTTAGAAATAAACATTTATTTTGAGACAACTTGCATGCTTACATTTCCTGCTTTTCTGATGGTCTTCTGAAGTTTTTACCCTGGAGATCAGAAGGCCTGATTTCTGTTGTAAACTTGCATCAGGACTCTGAAACATAAAGTGTTCAAAGTAGTCCTGAAGCTAAGGTGGTTGAAAACACATTCATGACAGCACTGTTTCCACAGTGGGAAAAAAATGATAAGCACACAGTACAATGGTTGCACAAATCTTCTCTATTTAGATGTGTTCAAGGTAACTCAGAATCTTTGTTTGCAAACTAGGGATGTAATATCACATGTTGTTTACTAGAGCTGCTCAACAAAGACAATTTGTGAATTAATGTCTATTCTTTTATCAGTCTTGCACATTTTAAGAGTGAGACTTAGACGACCCAAAGCAAAATTAACCCTGTGGTTGAAGTCATCTGACCATTTAGAAAAGACAGCAGATCCATCAGAGAGTTGCTGTTCAGCCTAACGGAGTGGTATGGCTCAATGGGTAGGGAAAGAAAGCGTCTTGTATTAAAATGCTCTGTACACTTTTATTAACAGGTCACATTAGTATGGTTATAATTAAGGTTTAACTTTGGTAGGAAAAGAGTTTAATTCCACGTTTTTAATCTTATTGGGTGGGCAAAATGAAATGTTAGTCAGCTGTGCACTTTCCTTAAAACTGAGTAGAGTGACAAAGTTTCAGGCATCTGTTTCCATAATTCACTAGATGTTTTGAAGTTCTTACAATCAGTGCTTTAAGTGCACATGGGTTTCTATATTAATGTACACTGGAGACAGGTCCAACCTATTGGAAATTTAGGTACAACAGGGTTATAAATGTTACTTGATACCTTATAAAGCCCAAGATACATGACCGGTGCATAGTCTCTGTTCTTGATGTAGTCAGGTGATAACACATGTACACTCATGCTGCCTACTTCAGTGAGTGTCAAAAGTTCATGCTAAGTACTACATAAATTAACACCTAATTAAGCGCTGTTATAGTTTGGATTGGGAAGGAAGTGTAAACTTGATTCTCCTTAGAGATTTATATGCAGAAATATGATGTAGAATTAATTTTACAAATAAAGGTCAAAGATCAAAGTCTGAATGTATTTATTGGAAGAAAGAACAGGGAGGGAATCTTGACTTCCTTAATTAAATCCTTTTCTTCAAAAAAAAAAAAAAAAAAAAAACTTCAATTTGGTTTTGTGTATACCTCCCCATTATATTGTAGAGATGTCAGGAGCACTGTTCTTTTACTGGCACAGTCTGTACCTTATAGACTTCCTGAATCACAGTTTAGGAATGCCAAAAAACATCCATCCACCTGGAGGATGGAGTTTAGGATAAAAAAAATAAGGCTGCTATGAGATGTTCTTATCTGAAGATATTAAACATACAAATATATGTCTATAAATTTACTATATTCATACAAAACATCCAAATATGTTATTTGTGTATTAGACCTGAAGATATATGTACTTCTTCTGGTCAAGTGATGATATTGGCTTGTGGTCTAAAAATTGTAAATATCTGCATCAGTTGAAGGAAATATCTAAGATCAATAATCTTCATCTACCTGGGAACTGGGAAAGATTTAAAAAATTTAGGTACAATTTATCTGGATATATCACTCAGAATAATCTGTTTCTCCCATTTGTTCCAACAGTTTATGTGACTATATTAGAACACCCATAAATATGAGAAAAAGTGTATTTTTCAGTCATACCACTGTTTCCTTCAGCTTTTGAGTTGTACCTTTTGAAGGGGACTATTTCAGTAAGTAAAGTTTGTGGTTCATGCAGAGACCTATACAAAGACCATCTTGATGCTTTAGATTACAACGATCTTTATTACAGGGACAGCATTTAGCTATGGTAAATGTACCTAGAAAACTATGGATTTAGTGGTGAGTACCATTTTTTGACACTGCTAGATCATAAAGGAAGAGAAGGAAACAGTCAAAGATATGGGACTCAAGTGAGAAGCCAGGATAGCTTTTAAGAAGCACTTTGAAAAGGATCAAACTGTATTTTCAGGCAATAAAAAGATTCTTCTAAAATGGTCTGTTGTACTACCACCAAAACCGACAAGGAAGTCAACATTAGCAGTACAACAGTTACAACATTGATTCAGAAAAGTGTATGCTAGTTTATTTTTTCCTTCAACTAGACAGTTACCAGTGGAAGGCAGCTGAGCACCTACAGACATCTGTATCAAAACAACACTTGTGAGTGGAAAAAACCACTAAGTGGAGTAGGGGGAAAAATAGTCAAACACGAAGAGGCAAGGTAAACAAACAGGCAGTTTCTTATCTCAAAATGCCCCTGACATTTATCTTTCTCTGCACTTCAGGAGATAGAGAGGGGGAAATGTGAGCAGTGCAACCGCTTTTTGCAGCAAGCAGTTCTCCACACCACAAATACCACCGCTACCACAGGTAATCTTTGCAAAAATGCTGAGGGCTGCACTGCTGTAGAGACTAAATTACTTCCTCTTCTTCTCTCCAGGTGAAGTCTGAAGCATGTTGGCATATCTGTGTTAGAAAATTTGTATTGGCATTACCAAAAAGAGATTCTCTTGCTACAGTGTGTCTGACCTAGTTACACATTCAAACTGTTGACTGAAGGAGAGAGAAGCAGTTTGCATGGTTCTTGAAGATCTTCAGTGGCACCGAACCACCTCAGCACTGGTATGAGTAGTAAAATTTTCCCTGCCTTCTGTGGGGTTTTGTTCTTTATGTCTGTTTATTTTGAATGGAGTGCTTTTACATTTTTACTAAAAATTAACTAAAGGCAAAATTTATACACACACATATATACATACAAGGGAGTGTGATTTGACCAGTATTTTCAATATGGAGATGCTGCTCAGAAACTAAGGTCAGAACAAATGTTTCTTGGATTGTTTTACATCAGTCTTTGTTGTAGATGTGTGCATGTATTAAAATACTGTAATACTCAATTTTTACTTTACCACTAAACTCTTTATTTTGTCCTCTATTGTTGTGCTGTAGTACCTCTACACTGCAATTCTGATGTATTTTGCTAATTTTTGTATACATTAGATATGCACAGAACTCAAAAGAGGAGATTAAGTTCTTCATGAAGTGCTGCTTGTATGATGGCAGGGGAGGCAATGAAGAGAGGGATTACCTGCCAGCTTTTCCTGGTTTCTGAAACACTTGAAGTACTGCAGTCTAATGAAAATCCACTAATCAAGGCTTGTAAAATGTGTAGTGTTGCAGAAATACAAAGCATTATCTTAATAGAGTATCAGAGATGTTCCCCAAAGGTACAAAGTGATGCCCAGATCTCACATTGTTTTTCAGCTCTATAGGAGCAGAGAATGGCAGGAAAATGCAGTCCAGGGGGAATGTTTTCTAGGGCTAGTTACCTGCAACTGCTGACGAGATCTGCTTCCTTCTGATGGACTGAGGACCTGCTTTCGTTCATTGCAGCATTTTGGTAACCCTGACAGAGCGTCCAACAGTCATCCAACAACTTTGTCAAGGTTATTTGGTGAGACTGCTCTGCTGTGTTTTTTGTTATGTATGGTTAAATCCTGCTGGTAGATGAAAAGCTTCATTAAGCCTTTACCAGGTGGGTCGTGCTTTTTTGTTTTCCCAAAAAAGCAGGAAAGTCACTGGTGGCTCTGCATCACCTGTTTCTCCCATTGTATGCCACAGGGACACTTAGGATAAACCTAATTCAATGAAATTTAGATTATATTTACTTTGCTGAATAAACAGTTATGTCCCCTCATTGTCTATAGAACATGGTCTACTGGTTCTGCCATTTATTACCATTGTCATTGCGAGCCAGACATACCTCTTGGTGCCCCAGTTTTCTCACCTAAACAGGGACAACAACAAGGGATTGTTCTGAGGCCTGCACTTCCACTGGTTTTGAATGGGGTTTTTTGGCCAGAAAATGACAAAAAGACAAAACAAGCATGTTATCTGGGACTCTATTTTCTATATGCACAATCCAGACAATTCCTTCACTTTAATTCATTTTAATTTTTCTAAAAAGGCTGACTGGATGATGGCATGGAAGAAATCCCATGGTCTGCTCTTTTGAGACCAGTCAGTGTGTGCTAGAAATACTACTGGACTCTTAGCCAATGTATCTGCAATGCTTCTTTCAGCAAACACAAACCAAGTTTAAGAGTTTAAGGGTCTGGAAAATAATACAGCAATTCGCTGGCCCAAAAGCAAAAATAAACTCTACACAGTATGTCACATTAGCTCTTAACTGTCTTCAGGAAGTGAAATGTTTGACAGGGAAATATATTTGCTTGGGGCCTCATTTGATTCATGTTGCAAGGAAAGAATTGAAGTCATGCCCCCAGTGGAGCATGTACATTGATCAAGCAGAGGATATTGCAGCCTCCAGGTTGTCATCTTTCTGCACTCTCCACTCTGCTTTCTTGTGGAGGTAAAGTGCCATCCAAATGAACAGGATTTTAGAAAAGGAGTATGATGTTTTGTTTTTTTTCCAACACGGACAGAAGTGTTTTAGATGACAAAAGAACTACATTGCACCCTTTCTGAATTACAGCTCTGAATCATCCTGTTGGAAGCAGGAGATACTTCCTGAATTATTTAAGAAAACGTGGCATGCCTTCTTAATCTCTGTTCCTTCTCCCCTTAGGATATAATGCAGGATGCTGCTGATCTCTGTTCATTCCTCCCAAGTATTTGCACCCTGCATGGCTAACCTCATAAGCCAGACATCTACATCCCAACTGCCAACTACTTCCAAGGTATATAGCAAGTAACATGATTCTGTGTGGGATAAAATGGATAGCATCAGCTTGAGTTAGGTGTACAAATTTTTCTGTATTGGGAAGGGATGATTTTGTTGTGGTGGATCTCTTTGCACCTAACTTTCCACTCCCTGTAGGAAAACATGCAGAAATATTAATAGAGGCTTCCACAGAGTTAGTATAAAGACAGAACTACTCCATAAGGAAGTTTATAGAATTGATCTCAAGTAAAAATTGTATTCCTGAAGAGTCTGAGTCCAAAGTGTACAAAGTGAGTTATAAAGTACAGTTGATAGAAGACAATACAGTTTCTAATATCTGATTTGGTTCCTAATCTATATTCTCCATCTCACTGCAGATCTGCTGTGTGGATATAAGGATGTCCTCCCAGACTAACCTCAGTGTTAACTTCTTCTAGACAGAATAATAAAACATAAGAACCAAGAAGTATGTCTGGCTCACAATGACAATGATAATAAGTAAATGATATGTTTAGAGAGGAATGGAAATAATTTGCTAATGCTCTAGTCCATGAAACCACTGTTGAGTTCTTTTCTTTGTCTCACCCTCAAATTCTGCTGTTTTTTCATTTCTTCTTCCTGATATGGAGAGTATCAGAACACTGTAAGAGATCTACCACTTCACTCTGCTTGTGCCACCTATACACAATGCTGTCACTGGTGAGAAGGTAACTCCAGAGCTTTATTAAAGACATGACTGTTTGTGGTTTTGTGCCCAAAATACTTCTTAAGCTATATTAAGTGGGCAAGCAGATATGCTAAGGCACTAAAAATAAATACTTAAAAATACTTGACCTCAAAATGCTGATCCATCAGAAGCAGAGGGTAAAAGGACCTGTAATGGAATCTTTTCCTTGCATCCTACACAGAACAGAATCTCAGATTTACAGACTTGTGGTTAACGTGGATCCAAACTGGCAGATGCCACCTCAGTTGGCATCACAGGAAGGGACAGATATTTTTCATATTTCTTGTCCTGTTGGCATGCATGTTGAAGGTCTCAGCATAGCGTGGAGATTTCCATCTATGCTTAATGAGATAGTACAGACCATAGAGGCTGTCTTAGAGGTCATAGCCCATGCAGAGGACATGCTGTTGTGAACATCACCTCTGATAGAGTTGTAGCCATGGCAGGAAACTGTGGTTTTGCACAATGTTAGCAAAATGGATGCAATTTTTCCCACACAGAAGCATTTATTAATCCTGCCATCAGCTAGGTTTTTTTACTTTATTTACTCTCAGCTCTTCTGTTGTTTTTGTTTGTTTGCTTGTTTGTTTGTTTCTTTTTCGCAGCAGGGAAGGAGCCAACCCTGTGTGGCTCACCAGTTCTCTGTGGAGCAGCAGGAACTGGACCACAGATTGGGCACCTCAACAGGCGGAGGTCCCTACTCCTCTGAAAGGAGCATCAGATGGAGTATTAAAGAAGGGTGTGTTCTCACAGCTGCCCAGCACTATCAACACTAACCAGCAGGATGGTCTGGATTTCTGCTGCCCCATGCCAGATGGCGGCATTTTGATACTCCAGTCTTCATTGCAAGTCTGTGCTCTGTGGTTATGGCAAGACTTCATCCTGAAATAGCTGCTTGGTTTTTGAAATTCAGGCAAGGCCCACTTATTTGGATATTTCAAGCTGTGAGTTTCAGTTGGGCACATAAGCAGCAACTGAGTTTAAGAAATGAGGAAAGATTTTCCCAGTTTTTTAAAAGCTGGACAGAATGATACAGTGTTTGCAGGCAGCTTGCTGCATGCTGGGCAAAACCAGAGATTCATTGCTTCAAGGCTTACACATTGCAATGTACATCTGCAAATATATCATAGAATCATAGAGTGCTTTTGATTAGAAGGGACCTTTAAAGGTCATCTAGTCCAAGCCCAATATCTATGGTCAGAAGATACTTTGAATGCTTATGCCCCACAAAAACCAAAATGCCTTATGTAATATCATGATTAATACAGAGGATTCTTCAATAATAGTGAATGATTTGGGGTTTAATTTGCAACTTAGTATTGCAGAGAACTGGTCTCTTGAGGAAAATTTATGGTCTTAAGATCAAAGCCCAAAGCTATTTTTATATTTGTATTTCAAACTCTTCCTGTTCTGAAAATAAGCTGTGTTTCATTAAAAGGCAAATATCTCCATGAATGCAGAGTATGTATATACATGAGTTTGATTTTGTTGTATGCTGTGGGTCATATCCAGCTTTGAAAGGTGTCAGGACAAAGGAGAATTGCCAGATATAAAAAAATAGCATGTAACAGCAAATCAGCAATCAAACATAAGAGTAGGCAGTATTTGAGGGGTTTGCTGAGTGAATGCATCCCTGGTTCCTATGGAATACACTTCTTGTTTCTGGGACATGGTTAGCTGAGTTTAAGTGCTCTTTTGGGGCTGAAGAAGGTTGGACTGGAGGTTCTTTTCGTTTCTAGATGGGACAGCTTATTTTTCTGTAAGTTCATCTTTTACTTTGTCAGTGACCTTGGTGTATTGAGAAGACCCATCTCAATGTCATGAAGCAGCAAAGCCCAAAAGTAGTAGAAACAGGGCCCGTTATTTGTCTTGAATGCTGTAAATTATAAAGAAAACTAATTGACAGATCCTATTCAAAAGATAAATATTCCTTTTCCCATTGCAGAAAGTGAGAACACTGCTGTGAGGAACAAGTGATCGTAGTGATACTTGCTTGTACAAAATACTTTCAATTCATGTCTCTCAACTAACTCAGCCACTGTTTTCAGGATGTTTTGTGACACCACAAGGCAGCTGTTCTTTACTCTTCTGACTAAGACATTTATATTCAACCCTGACATTTTAATCTAATAAAAAAAAAGCTTTTTACCTCCTTGCAGTATAAACAGAGAACCTCTATATAATGGGCATCTGTGGAATATGGAATTAATCCCACTAGTGCGGAAAAACCTTCATAACTCTCTTGCGGCTTCATCACTCTCTGAGTTATGAGGTCTTCCTCTCACTTGTGGGATAAAGTCCAAATCCCACAGAAGCTTATTATGTGTCCAGTATTTATTAAGACTTCATCATTTAAAACAAAACACTTAAGAAAGACACTGGGAAACATTTAAAATCAAAGAGGTTTCAGTCTGAGGAATATTTGTTGTATTTGAAGGTTTTTCAAAGCAGAGAAGAAAAGTTCATTTTAGTCCTGATAGCCTCTGAACTTGCTCCTTTTGCTTATTTTTCTTATTTATTTTTTCTTTTTTTTTTCTTTTTCTCCATGAAGAGATTCTGAATGTTTTTCTTTTCTTTCCTACATGATTTTATAAATCTTTTAGTATCCTTGTGAAGACTTCACTTACTTTTCTTTACCTTGAAGCCCAATGACTAGAGCTATTAACCATGAGTAAGAGCCCTTGTTCCCTGGCTTATGGATGTAAGTGTATGTACTTGCTTTACCTTGACTTGCAGAAAGTCTTTTAAATTGCACTCACTGCTTTGCAGAAGTGTACCATAACATAAATATATTAGCTAAAGCTTAAACCTAGTAGTTTAGCAGTGTTAAGGTTTTGTACCAAAGTTGTTCTCAAGTTAAGAAGGTTTCGCAGGAGGTAGGGAAATCAGGGTTTGATTTGAAATTCTGTCATGTACTCTGTCTGGGCACATTTAAGTCTCTTTGTTTTCCCTTGCATTAGTTTCCGCAGACAATTAGAATGCTGTTTCTTTTTTTTTCACCTCTATTTCTTTATGGTCCCTCTACATCTCAAATAAAGTAGAAGACAGTGTCCACCAAATCATTTGATATGAAGCAAATGAACACAGTCATTATGTTAGTCATGCATTGTGGGAGCGAATTTAATTACTTCATTTTAGTAATTATGTTTAGCCCTTAAAAAGAAATGTTTAGGTAATAGAGCAGACTGCCACTGGGGATTGCTTTACCTGTGGGAAGATTGTGGGGATGAGGCATCATTCTTTAGCTTTGGAAATAGATCAATTTAGATAAATTTCAAGGGAGCAGCAAAATCTTGGGTGCATACTTGAAATCTGAGTCTATTTACTTGTTCAGAAGTTCTTCCAGCTAATTACTTTTATTCCCTTATCCCTAATAAAGAAAATGTTATCTGAACTTAAAGCAAACAAGGCGATATGTAACAAACAGCCATAGCTGTTGGCTGTTTCTACAAAAGGCAAGAGCTACTTCTAGTCTCCAGTGAGAACTCAAGACAGGCATCCTTTTATGAGAATCCATGAGATTTACGTCAGAAAATGTATGGCCAGTCAGAGGGCTTCCACTTGATGACAGATATTTCTGCTCAGCCTTTGCTACTGAGTGGAACAGAATTAACACAAAGTGACCCTTTTATTCTGCCATAGCATGGATTTATATTCACAGGGGCAGCTCCTCAGTAGGGGTAAATTGTCTTAACTCTTTCAAAGGACTTGAGTTTGGCCATTTGAGATTTAATCCTGGCAAAAGGTGAGCACGTACTTTCAAGCTCCTTGACTTCATCTATGAAAACCGCTGTCACCATATGGTCCCTCCAGTTTTTAGCTTTCTTGTATTTTGCTCAGCTTTTCAATGACATTGAAAGAACTTTCGAGCCATTATAATGGATGTTGTTCTAACCTAAGTGTAATAATATTTTTGATGTAATTATTTTTAGGTGTTAAAGGTTTGGGGATGTGATGAGAAATAACGGAGATAAAATTCTTCACTTCTATTTTGGAATTATTTTACCACCTCCAGCAAATTCAGAATTTTTTATTATTATGTTGAATAATTTATTATAGATACATTCATTTTAAAAGAAGTCTAGGAGAATTCTGATGACAGTGGTCTATTTTTTTCCTTGGCTACATCCATTAAAGTGTAATAGCAATAAATAAATGTACATCAATTCAGTTTTCAAATTAAAAGAACAGAAAAGGCAAGCAAAGCATCAGCTGCAGAAGCAACAGGAAGTGAGAAGGTGGTGAGAGTGAAACAAGAATGTAAATCACATTTTTTATGAGTGGCCACCCGGACGACAGAGTGCAGAAGCAGACTGGGTTGTTGTGAGAAATAACAATGAAGAGCACACATGTAATAATACAAAGTGCCTAAAAAGGGGTAGGGTTGGGGCAGTGGTGGGGAAGACTGTCCTAGATCAGGGCTTGGAGCAGGCTCATTGCTTACACTGCCTCCTGCTTCCCTTTTGGTCCCCCCAGCCCCCCTTTTTCTTTTTTCTTAAATGAGGTTGGTTTTGCTAGGGATGGTCCAAAAAAGCACCCTCTTGAACAATAAACACAAATGACTATGGTGGTCCTGTCAGCTTTGGATCTTTGTAAAATAACCAGTGATCCACAACACTTTCTGGAATTGATTTCACAGGCTTTCTCCCTACCTCCTCACTGACAGCTTGGAAAAAATATGCCCCTACCACCATCAGTGAATGCTATTCATTTTCCCATTATTATAAATTCTTACATGCAAAGAGTCTTAAAGAGCTATCCCTTTGAAGCAAGGGTGATTTTGCTACTGACGGAGTAACAAATCAAACATTATGCTCACAAACTCTTACATTTTGAAAAGAACACTTCCAAATGATTAAGTAGTTATGCATGGCAAAGACTTGAAACTTTGATGATTTATTCAGACTCCATAACCTATAGTAAAATATAAATTATTGTTAATAGTGGCATAAATGTAACATTCTCTCCTCCTACTGCTCCATCACCCCTTTTTTTCCTAAGTGTAGGACTTCCAAGATTTTGGAAGAAAAAAAGCATCTGTTTTTCTGTATGTTTGCTTTTTTTATAGACTTCATAAATCCAGCAGGCTTCTATTTGGACCACTAGGCCCTTTCAATAGAAGCATGTTTTCACTGGGATTTCCACATTCATAATTATTCCTCTCGTTTCTCTGCTGTGAGAAGACAAGCTGCTATTTCATTGCTTTGGGGAAGTTAATAATATGGTAGGCAAAACATCAGGAAAAATTATAATGAATGAACCTATACAAATTGTCGGGAAACACATGCTGCTGTTATAAAATGTTCCCATCATAAATCCTGGTAAATCACTCTGTGCACAAGTGAATAACTTTTTAACACATAAACACTCAATTAATTAAAGTTAATATACTATATACACTCAAACTAGTGTGACACAGAAAAGACAGATTCAAATAATGGCATTCAAGATTGTGGGCGCAGTTGTGTCTGCCACAGTCCTCCTGAGAGATTTGGGAATAATAACACTCCAAAGTAACTCTCTTCTATACCTGAAGTGAAAATGAAGTTCTCAGCCTCAGCACTGCAGTGCTATATTATGGCATTCACTTAAGTTGCAAGTAGGAAACTCCCTACTTTTTTTCTCGCCTTATTTCATACACATAGCAAATGTTTCCTCAGTTTCATGTAGGTCACCATTCCCTCCTACTCCTCCTCCCTACTATTTCTTAATTGTTGGGATTTTTTCCATCTTACCCAGGATTCTTGGAAGATTAATTATTTTAACAATTGCAATATTTACAATACCAGTTATTTTATTTGCATTACTTTTTCCATCAGTAACTGTGGTTTAGCTCCATGAAAATATATTTGTTCAGTTTGAGACACATATGGGTTAGAATTTGCTGGGACTATTTTAAAAAATGCTTTTAAAATATTTTGTTATCTCCAGGAAAAAAAAAAAAAAAGAGAGAGGGAAAACAAACAAATTTTTAAATGTTTTCAGTTTTGATTATATTTGTCTCAAGATCACAAGAGAGAGACTCACCAGCTATAGAAAAATAACCAGATTTGCACACATAGGAAGGTACAAAGAAAGGTTGAGTTCCTTGATGCAGGGGTTAGTTTTCTTTTAAGTAGAAATAGCTCCAGCAATAATCAGTGAGAGCAACCTACCAAACAGTAGCTAAAAGTAGTGAGTGGAATGCCAGACTTTTACATTCAAGAATACTTAGGTTCACATATTTGCCTGAAGGTACTGCTATATGATTGGACAGGTCTTTTTATGCTTTTAGAGAAAAAACAAAACAAAACAAAACATTTTTATACTGTATTTTAAAGATAGAATAGGAACATTTTTAATTCTTCAGAGGTTTCCAAGGTGAAGGAACTTTTTCCATTCCATTTTTTACTGTATACTCTGACTGGTTCCTATGTGGATTGTGTGTGATAGGGGTTATGTATTCATCATGTAAATCTGAGTGAATAAAAATTAACATTTTTGCTCCTACTCTCCACTACAATTTTTTTCACACTCAAGTAATTATATGTTGATCCACTTTCATATCACTTTTATGATTGATATATCTAATAAGAACTAAAGTTTCCACAAGAGGAGAAAATACCATCTGACTATTCTCCCCTTTCCCAAGGTAACAGAGTAACAGCTGACAGTTATAACTGGGACTATTTTGGGTACATGCTCTATGATCACCCATTTGCAATTGATTTTTCACATCTGATCTTCTGCCTGAGCACCAAAAAAGAATGAGTATGCTGCTTCCAACACCACAAACAATAAAGCATCACATAAAAGGTTTGTATTTTCTCTTGCTAGGTATTGGCAATTTATTTTTTTATTATTTTCCAATTTATGTCCTACATTTTCCTCAGTCAGTATGCTCATTTGAGGTTTACCCTGATACTTTATGGAAACTTGTTGTCCTTTCTGCATCTTTCCCAATCTTTAAAGATGACAGGAATCCTGAAGTAAGCAGAGATCAATTTTGGAGAGTGGCAATCACAGACTAGAATTGGAAACCCTTTGGTGAGCCTGCTTAGGTTGAATAAACTGGTGGGGCAGGCTGGACAATGAGATGAAGCAGTAAAAACATCCGTCATCTCCTATCACAGCATCTCTCATGGTAGCCCCCCTCAAAATGCCATCTATGAGCACTCCTGTCTCATCCAGGACATCTACTGTCACCACGGGGAAGTCCTACAGGGAAAACCCCACACATGGTCACAGGGAATTGAAGGGGAATTCTGGGTAATACTTGGAGAGGGGTGTGGGTTGTCAGGTCACCTAACAATAATTAATCACCCTGATAGTCCTTACTCAGGATTCTCTTTTTAATGCCAGGTTAGTTTGTGAGACATCTGAATTGATATAGACAGGGCTTCCTGAAGTGTGTAATGAAAACAACACAGTATTAAGCACATACCTGTTGCAAGTGCAATTATAGATTAGGAAATTTCATACAAAATTATTTCATAGCCTAAAAATGAACCCTCATGCTTGGCCACAGCTACTTTCAATGATTCATAAGTATTTAGGCCATTTGAAGGCTTGTCAGTTGTTATAAAACTTTATCCTGCTAAACCTTATCCTTCACTTACAACATTTAAACTCTACTTCTAGAATTTATATCTTCCATTACCCTGCCCTTATTCATCAAATTTTGTAATTACGCTCTCAAAAGCATCAATTTTTAGCTGTGGAAGATGTCTTATATAGGCAAGTAACCAAATGATGGCTATTTTCATGCCAAATTTAACACTTCATTCCCCAAAGAATCCTTTAAAATTAAAAGTATACTGATGCTGACAGTAGCCACTAGCAAATCCACAGGGTAAGAAGCGAATATGAATTGATCCTGTCTAGATCCTGTCAGCTGGTGATTACACAAGGAATGGATCCTCTGGGAGATTGTCTTAGTCCCTTATCTCCTTTTAATCTTTGGTCTTCACAGTCCCCTGTGTTCAGAACTTCCACTGTTTAGTTCTTTCCTGTATGAAACTTGATACCTAATAAATTGCTGGTGGTGCTCTACTTCATGTGTTGCAATACTCATTGCAAAGTTCCTCTGTTTTGTTCTCATCTTACAAAAAATGGCTGGACATTTTCTGTTAAAATGATTATAAAATTTAGGCACAAAACAAGCCTGGGAAAATCATGTTATAATAAGTAGCTTCTGGAATTCTACAAGAAAGTGAAACAGGAAGATGAAAATGGAAATCACTCTGTAATCTTTAACAGTTTCTAACTATGTCATACTTTTGAAGGAGTAATAACTGTCAAAACCAGGAGAAAAGTAGGATCGTAACAGGGAATATTCTTTCTGGTTAAAGCCAAATGAATTTTAAAAGAATAAATTACATTTTTGTTGCATTTTTCATTTTTTTAATTTGTCATTAATAATATACTGTTAATTATAAGGAGCCTTTATAGATTCTTTTTTTTAAGAAAGTGTCAAAATCAGTAAAATTTTTGAGTTTGTTATAATCTGCACTGGTAGAATTTTCTTTGCTTTATTGAATTCTGCCATTTGAATGGTAGAAACCATCTGCCTTTTGAATAGTGTTAAACATCATTAAGCAGCCATTCAAGATGGAAAGAGAAAATGCTGTGTTGGAAGCCAGTAAAACATCATTCCCTGAATTGAAATAACTAGTAGAATTTTAAGTAGGTGGTAGGTGAGTGTCTGTGTTCTTCTGGCTCTGAGTAAATGCTGAAGAGAGAGGCACTTCCTACAAAAGAGAGTTTTTGTAAATAATATGTGCCTGTGCATACACAGAGACACTAACAGTGATATTACTCTAGAAAGCAGGAGGGAAAAAAGGAAAAGAAGCTACTCAAACCAGAATAAATGTGAAGTTGTCCAGACACGTGCATTCATTAAATTGAGAAACAGCCCTCTGGTCCTCTCCTCGGAAAAACTTCTGATGAGAAGATGAGTTGCTATGGATTTGTGAGGCAAAAGCTTAAATGGAAAATAAAATCTGTCTTTTGCGGTCTCGGCTGAGGCTCCTTCCACTTATCCGCTGGCATGACCTCACTGGGAGCGGAAGCTGAAAGTTTTCCTGCACCGATGCAATGCGTCGCTGCTGCTTATTTGCCGCCTTCCTTCCTGTCCTCATAGATTACCTGATCCTCCACCCAACCCTGGGTAATAACTCCTACAGGGATGACGCATCTAGGCGGTCCCTGATGCCAGTGACTAGGCACTGGAAACAGCCTTTCTGGACAGCATCTCAGTGTGATCCTTCCTGACACAAAAGGTCAGACTGAACTGGAGGCTTACAGTGTGCAGAGTGAGAATAAAACTTTTTAGCAATAAAATCTTCCATCATATATAAATACCATTCAAAATCTCTCCTCTGGGCACTGTAACAGATTCATCTACCCCAGACAAATGGACGGTGAAGTATTTCCTTCTTCTGCACTCCAGGTCTCTAGATACCAGACTAATGGACAGTGTCTCAATTTTACTATGTCCCCTCCTAAATGTTCAATAAATTTTCATAGTGCAAATTAACAGCTAAGGTATTACAGTTATGATGTCTGTCTGTATGGAGACAAAGTATGCATAAGGAAGGAAATGTGAATTGTTATTTCCAAACAAAAGTAGTATAGTAACAAGAATACAGCACCAACAGAGCCTAACAGTTCTGTTGGAAGCAGGTTTGGTTCTTGTTGTTAATAACTTCTATTATGATTTGAACTGCTTTCTCTTTACAGCTTCCAGATTCTCCCAAAGGAAACTTTTTCCTTATTTAGTGCCTCCAAAGTTCCTTGAAATGCTTGGATGAGTGGTTCTATGTAAAAGCCAAAGATTATTTTATTCAGTGAACATCAGAACATTGAAAATGTCCTGTCTGGTTATGTAGTGGCTTCATTTTGGGTCATTGTGAAGTAATTTATATGCAGTTTGGGGAGAAGGACTGTTTGGATTGGGTCTGGTGTTCAGAATAAGCACAGTATTACTGAAATATTGAAACTGATACACTATTATGTCACAGAAAAGGTGCGTGTACAAAAGCAAAAGCCGGTTACACCTCTGTTATGAAATTAAACAGAGACAAGGAACTTCCTGGATACTGGAACTGAGACATCTACACTCTGAAACTGCTAGAACAGTCCCTGGATGATTTTGGCCTTTGTCAGCAAGCACTTTTGCAAGCATTTCCTGGGTTCAACCTGGAATTTAGCAAAGGTCCTGGACTAGCAGGGAGTTTGAATTTGTTAATTTCTTTTTCAAAGGCTAGAAAAATTAGTAGTATGGACTCAGAATATACTAATATAGACATAATACCCGTACAAATGTGCCCATTTCTTCAATAATGTTTTCAAATCAAACCTCAGAAGCAGGTATTACAATTTTTTTAATGAGTCAACCAGCAACTGCCTTCAGGTCATTGCTGTAACCTGGAATATAGTTGAGAAACAGAATATGACTGTCCTTACTTCAATATCTATCTAATGAGGGTTGATGGTGTGTGTTGAAAGAAAGACTATCCTGAGTTCTGAGGTGAAAACATTGTTCTAGTACCTTGTACTAGTACTGTACATTGCATGTACAGTGAGTAAATTAGTAAGTACATAAATGATACAAACATATACTAATATTTGTTTTCTGAAAACATTTCAAGACAGACTCTGTTTTTCTCATCAGTCTGTAACCACAACTATTTTTGAATGGGAGACCAGTGACAAATGGTATTCCTCTGGATCAGTATTGGGATCAGTGATATTTAACATCTTTGTCAGTGACATGGACAGTGGGATCGAGTGCACCCTCAGAAAGTTTACAGATTACACCAATCTGTGTGGTGTGGTTAACATGTTGGAGGGAGCAGATGTCATCCAGAGGGTCCTTGACAGGTTTGAGAGGTGGTCTCATGCCAACTTCATGAAGTTCAACAAGGCTGAGCACAAGGTCCTGCACCTGGGTCAGGGCAATCCCAAGCATAAATACAGGCTGGGAGGAGTACGGATAGAGAGTAGTCCTGAGGAGAAAGACTTGGGAGTGCTGGTTGTTGAAAAGCTCAACATGAGTCAAAGATGTCCAAGTACAGTCCAGAAAGCCAACCGTATCCTGGGCTGCATCAAAAGAAGTGTGGTCAGCAGGTTGAGGGCAGTGGTTCTGCCCCTCTGCTCTGCTCTTTTGAGACCTTACATGGAGCACTGCATCCAGCTTTGGGACCCCCAACACAAAAAGGACATGAACATGTTGGAGTGGGCCCAGAAGAGGGCCACAAAGATTATCAGAGGACTGGAACACCTCCCCTACAAGGACGTAATTATTTTGGTTGTCAGTGGATCTTATTTGATCCTGTTAAAGCCAAGACAGCAGAAGCAGAAGAAATGTCACTGTATTTTATACAAGCTCTGTAAAGGAGTTAAACATTTTGAGCTGCTTTACAATGAACCAACTGAGAGATGAATTCAATTATAAAAAGAAATCAGTAAGCCAAACTGAGTATGTCCCTATGCAATTACATTTCCAGTCTCACATATGTGCCTGTCCAATACTTAGAGAAATCATGGAGCACTCATTTCCCAGGGGATTAGATGTTTTTGTATCAAAGCCTTATCTTTTGTAGATGGAAGTCTAAGAGGAGCTAAGATCATGGAAAATGATGATCATAGATTACTTTTCACATAAGTGGAAAGTGGATCCTTCTTAACATGAAATTAGCTGTGATTTTCTCATCTGAAATTATGTTCCTCTTACACTCATGTAGTTAAAATAACATTTTAAGACACTGCTTTAGCCATAGTTCTAGTTAAATTCAGTTTTTTTGTTGAGTTAATAAGAATGTATTTAGAACCAACTTAGATGGAATGCAGTAATAAAACAGAAAGTACTGTTAAATCTGTGATTGTGTTAAATTTACAGGTTTTTATTTTTCAGAAACAAACATGATGCTGACAACCAAGTTAAGTGAACATTCTGCAGACAGTGCTAGAGACAACTTAATCTTTACCTAGGAAAAAGTTACATTGTTTTTTCAAAACACTTTAAAATTGTGAAGCCGGAAACAGGATGGTTGGGGGAGACAAACTAATGAAATATTAATAAAATATTTCCATATGAATGCTAACATTTAGATACCAATATTTTTTTTTCAGGAAAGTAAGCACTTTGAAGAAAATGATGAAAACTCCATTTTTTTCTAACAAAATAAGGCTTCATCATGACTTAAATCTTTTAATCATGTTTTACATGTCACCCAATATTGTAGATTAGTGGTTATAATAATAAGTAAATAAGTTTTTGATTCAGATCTAATCTCTATGAAGTCTAGCAGTGGTGACAGTAACAATTCTTTTGAACAAAGGAAAACAAACAGTGAGACCCACGTAGATACTTGGGGTGAAATCCTGGCTTTGTGGAAGTAAATAGTAAAACTTCTGTTGACTCCAATGGGGTCAAGATCTCTTCCCCTTTCCCTCCACCCCCAGTGTGTAACCACAGCTGTGCTTTTGCTAAGCAGCATGCAAGAACAACTTATGAATCACATCTGGTGACCCTATTTGGCATCCCAGCAGAGAAAACATCAGGAATATTAACCCCTTTGTTGCTTAAATTAAAACAAAGAAACTTTAGGACCCTCTGGATAATGCAAAATCTATGGAAAAGAAAACAAAAAGAATAAAAGTATTTAGAACAGAGAATCAAGACCACAGTGATGGAGAAAAGCTGCTGTTGTAATCACAAAATTTAAGAATAAACATATTTTTCTTTCTCTTTTAGGTTCAGCTGCCAGTGTAACTTGATAAATTTCGTTGGTTTGTTTCCACTTGTTCTCACTGACGCAAGCTGGCAATAGGCTCTGTAAAATTTCAAGCTCTCTTGAGTCAGTGTCTTGATCTTCAGTCAAAAACTCTTCGTTTTCCAAGAACCTCTTCATTTTCCATTTCCTTCTTGGCAAAGCTTAAAACCATATTCAAAAGCTGTATTAGCATTTTTTCACCTGAGACACTGGAATTTCCATCCTCAGTGGGCTTTTTTCCCTTTTCCATCTTTGGAAGCTATCTTGCAAAAATCAAAAGTTAATATCCAAATCTTTGCTTCTCCCCCCACCACTTCTTCTCCTTTTTTTTTTTTTTTTCCTTTTTTTTTTTTTTTATATATGTTTTAGTCTGAGGAGGAATTTCACAGTCTGAAGTTTAAATCATGGCTATCTCTGTCCTGGGCTGAATGATTCTTTTGGATATAAACATTCCTAAAACACAGCATTTGCTATCAGGATCTAGAATTCAGCACTGTACTTTCTTGATGACTAGGCATCTAATTGTAGCTGTAAAGAGACAAATTCCTGCATTTTAATCTTACTATAAGGTTTAGGCTAGTTATTGAACATATATGACCTCTCATATGTGGAGAATTTCAGAGAAAGTAGAAAAATGGATTACACATATGTAGAATATGCTAACACCCTGATTTAGCACATCTGCTAAAGATGCTCATCACAGAGCTGAATTCTACAGAAAATTCATGGTCCTCCATAATTGATGGAGCCCTGTAAACTAGGAATGACAGGATATCGGCACACTGCACATGTCTGGCTGAAGTCTGGCTCCTCTCAGCACTTGATATTTCAGCCATCTCTTTTGAAAATGTTATTTTTGTAGTTGATTGTGAGATTTAGGTGCTCTCTGCTCTCTAGTGAGACCAGGGTCAGGCTCTCAAAGATCATAGAATCATAGAATGGCTTAGGCTGGAAGGGACCTGAAGTACTGAAGAACTTGTTCCTAAGACTCAATCTAAACCTATTTTCCCTCAGTTTAAAACCATTTCCCCTCACCCTGTTGCTGGACACTTTTGTGAATAGTCCCTGTCCAGCCTTCCTGTAGGTTCTCT
>VWZY01012970.1:36792-83956 GCA_013399075.1 Chloroceryle aenea | reverse complement strand
AATTTTATTTAATTATTTATTTTGTTTAAGTTTAGGCCTCA
This sequence comes from Chloroceryle aenea, assembly GCA_013399075.1. Classification (NCBI taxonomy): domain Eukaryota; kingdom Metazoa; phylum Chordata; class Aves; order Coraciiformes; family Cerylidae; genus Chloroceryle; species Chloroceryle aenea. The sequence continues at coordinate 83,915 of VWZY01012970.1, read as the reverse complement.
GAAAGATGGGAAAGAACAGCTGGATAAGAACCACCTAGAAAAAAGAAACGAAAGGAAACTAAAGCTCAAATGTTGTCTGATTGTAATGCTTTCTTCTTTCTGCTATGGAGTGTTCCTGAGAGTAAAAAAAAAAAAAAAAAAATGACCAGGATGTTGTAGCTGGGCAAATGGGCATCTTCAGAAGCCTTCCAGATCTAGGACCACAAGGAACAAAGAAATAAAGCTGACCTTGTAGATGCATCAAATTGGTGCAGGATTCTGGGAGATTTCCAGGTGAAAGCTCTCTTAGATCTAATACATGGTGGGGAAAAGTGTTCATGTTTGCGCCAGGTTAATGGTGTAGATGTGATCAGGTTAATTATTTTTGGCTGACCTCATCAATCTCAGGTCAAACCAGTGTTCTCAACTAATCGAGGGTAAGGCCTCCTTGGCAGAGACAAGGGACTGTAGCCATCTCTGAAATAAGACTTTGGGATGATATGCAGCCATGTAGATCTTGTTTGCACATCTGTCCCCTTGTAAAATCTACATGTTTATTTATATTGATGCTTTTACAGTTTGACAAATACATTTTTCTATGAAGAGAAACATAATTAACTTAAGTCATTTATATTAATCAGAAGGGGGAAAAAACATGCAAAATGGGTAATCTTGCACTGAACAAGTGGAGTAACCTAATGAATATAGATGATGCTGATTTATGTGTTTACAGAAAAGTAACACTGGGCTGGTGGGGTGGAGGAAGAAAACAGGCCAGGAAAATGGACTGTTAAATGATGTCCTATGATTTCTGCAGAGTCCTGCTCAAGAAGTGTTTCAAATGTAAATGCAACTTCTCACTGTGCTTACTAGGAGTAAATTACTCAGAATGACAAAGCAAGACATTATTAAATTAACTGTTCCTAAATGATGGGCTGACCCTCAGTCCCACAAATGAGCCACACTGCTAAGTGTTTTCACTCATTTTTTTGGCTGGAATTTGTAGGGCAAAGCTGCATTTCTACCGGGGAGATGGTGCATTTTGCAAGAAAGCAAATGCTGACATCAAACTAACCACCTGTCACGCGCTGGTCATAGACCAGAGTGAGGTTTTGATCATATTCTCGGGAACGGAATTAAGACTCAAAATAGAGTCAAGCACCAAGTGTTTGCAAAGTGAAGAGAGAGAGAAAGGAAAGAAAGGAAGAAAAGGGTCAGTTATGACAGCTACCACCATGGATCTGCAGCATCCTGTTAGTCCAATTAGTGTTCAAGTCTGATGGGAGAACGTTCCTTTGATGTTGACTGTTTCTGCTCTTTTATTGGGTTGTCCTGTTGAATATTCATCCTTCTTTGAAGAACTACGCATCATATTCCAGGAGCTGTTTTGCATGACCACACCTACCACCTGGTAGGTATGGTACACATACCCAATACCATCTCTGGAGGGTCTTCGGTGGTCTCTGGACCTCTTGGTCTTCCAAGTCCTGGGTCTGGATGCATGTTCAGGGGGTTAGGTTGCAGTTCTTGAAAGAAAACATGAAATTCTACCCTCAGTTTTAGCAAGCTTGTAAGAAAACAGGAATGTCTAACCATGTGGTTTAGTTGTCACTCTGTCTATGCTTTGATGTCTACCCACTCTGGTGCAGCAATGTTGAGACAAACAACACACAGTCTTTGACACCATCTCTGACACCACCTTCTCTCCAGGATTTGTATCAGATCCTACTGGGGAAAGACATTGGGTTGAAATGTTAACTTCGTGGAATCAGTGACAAAATTCCTATGGGATGTAAAGGTAGCACACTGCCTATAACACACTGGGTAACTATGAATAGTTGTTATGTAATATGGAGGTGAATTCTTCCTAATCCCATTTGATGCTCTAAAATGTTCATGCTGAAAGTTTTGTGGTAGGTGTGTACTGAAAACCATGTTGATCTTTTAAAGACACAGTAGGAACAAACAATTTGCCTTCAAAGACACATCTAACTTAGCATCTCAGACCTATCACAGGCACTTGAAGCCTCAGGGGAAAGCTAAGTAAGTCCTAATTTACCTCAGCAGTTCCATAATGGACTTCCTTTTGTTTGCTCTTTCTGAAAAGAAGCAGGGGGAAATCCAGGTACAAGACTTTTCTTAACTTCATGTCTCCAAGAGAAGTCATTACCTCAAATATTCAATGCCCTTTTATCAGAACCTGTCAGATCAGAAGATGGCATAGCTTGTTCATAGCTTGTTTGCTCAGGTTGCCTAACATAACTAAATTTTGGAGTCTTATTTCATTAATGTTTTAAACAATCAATAATTAAAAGCAACAAACTTTGTTGAAAAGCTCCTTTTATCCTAGAGGATTTCAGAGAGGTTTGTAAACTGCATGCAGGGAGCACAAGGGGCATAGAAGCCTCCTCTGTGTTGGCACAAAGCAGAAGTTTAATAGTGCACAGCTTAATGTGTCCTGGAAAGTAAACGAAAAATATCACTTGCTACCTCATCTTCAGAAGAAAATGAGAAAACTGTAATATAACAATTCCATAATGTTTCTGCAGGCATTTGTCTGAGAGTGCAAAACACGAGTGCTGTTACAGCAAGGATGGGACTTGGTTGCTACTAAAAGTAAATTCAGCTTTAGAAAATATATAGCTTGTTGCTTGCCCTCACTGTTATGGGGATATGGCAGATACTGAGGTGGGGACCTCCAAAGGTTTGATCTAATAATAGAGCAAACATTTCTACCTGCAATGGTAATTAGGAGCAGTCACCAGGTACTATGACTTGCAACTCTATCACCAAAATGCTGCAGGATAGACTGGATGTTTTCTAAAGATCAGGCCAAACAGAAATGAATGAGGGAAGCCCTAATGTCTGCAATGTGGAAGGCCGGAACAGGTGATCAGGATGTTCTCCTTCTGACTCTGTTGTTTGCAAAATGCTTCACAGTTCAGGCTCACAGTCCTTTTAGATTCCAAAATGGTTTACTCCCCAAAAGAAAGATCAATGTCAGTGGTTAATTTTCAATACTGTTTGCTTTAGTATTTCAGTTCAGGGTTTTCTGCAGATACATTCTAAAGACTGTCCATTTTTATTTCAGTCTTGAAAGCTGATGATTAGTTTCCTCAAAGAGTTTGAATAAAGATTAAAATAAAAGTAACACCCACAGGCAGAAAACAGGCCAAGAAATCTTAACTGGAAAGCTGCTCAGTGCTATAAATGATTGAAATACCTGATGGCTTTAGGTAATTTCTTGCTGGGATCTGAGCCACCAGGACATATTTCATTGTCCCGAGACTAGTGGTGGTACTGATTAAGATTTACAGGGAGTTGTAAGAGGCAAGCCCCTTTGTCTGCTAAGATCCCTTATATGTTAAACATGGGGGACACCTTGAAACAATGATCAAAACTAGCATACGGTGGGGTGTAAACACAGGCAACTTGGACTATTAAGTTACCACATGAGCCACACTGAAAACCTGAATCTAGGCAAAACCTGAACTACTACTGTGGTGCAAGTAATGCCACATCAGGCATAATGTTGCTGTTGTTATTATTACTAATTTTGCTCATCATAGACAGTTACCAGTATTTTGGAGTGTTCAGTTATCCATGGGAATCTTGGTACCACCAGACCCTTGGAATGGAAGCAGACAAAAGCTGCTCAACAATAAAGTCAGTGCTTTGTGATTTATGCATGTTTGCAGAAGTCCCAGAGAATTTCCTTTCTTTGTTTCACTGTTTACCATCTTCAGAGAGAGAATACAAGAACCCATGAAAATAGTCCCCATTGAATGTTGTCAGAATAGTGATCAGTTTTTCAACAACATTTAGCTCCACGGTTGTCTCTTTCTGCCTTTCAGTAAACATGTAAGTGGCATTGCGCTGTAGATAAGTGGTGTCATCTGGGAGTAGGCTCTAATCACGTCAGCTCCACAGCAGCCTCCCACGCACAGCTGGGGTGGCATGGTTTGAAGTGTGCTCTGCTTTTTTGCACAGAAGTGGGGATAACATCGACTGGTGGTAGTTAAAAAAGCCCTGGTTATTTTTTCAGAATATGTTTTGATTAGATAATTACTGCTGTAGAGGCCCAGCTGTATTGCCTGAATTCAGTTTCATCTCTTTAAATGCTGCCACCTATTTTTGCTCCTCCTTCCCCTGTATCCTATGATCCTGAGTGTGGCTTTACCTGTTCTGTCCTTGAATTTCTCTACAGTTGAGGAAAACTCCCTGGTACATACGTTAGGACAGCCTCCTCCCTCTCAGCCACTTTCATCTCTCCTTCGAACCCACCATTTCTCCTGATCAGCTTTTGTTTCTCTTTTGAGCATCTTGTTATCCTGAGGGTCAAGGATGCTGAATGAAACCAAAGGGTTTAGGATTTCACTTTCCCATACAGAAATTTTCAAGGGGCTTTTGTGGAGCCTTCCAAAGGATACAAATTGGAAAGCAAAACACTGCTTCTCCCTTTGAACACCAGAGATGAAGGGTATGGGTGCAACAAACACCTTACATCTTGCCACACGTCAGCAACCTCACAGCAGCTGCTGGTATGCATCGTCTTTTCCCTTTGTGCATGAGAAAAAGGTGCCCCTCTTACCCTGAGGAATAAGCAGCCTCTCATTTTCCATGGGTTAAGAGTGTGCACAAGCATGGCCAATCACAGCAACTTGGCTAGTATGCTGCAGTGTGCTCTCCACCTCATCGTGTGATTCCTTGTTCATCACAGATGTGACTCCCTGACACGCCACTAACAATCACATGAAACCTTGAACACTCCTGTTCCTTCTCCTCTGGTCTCTGGCTCTTACTGACTTCTTCTGGTGTTTTCTGTCTTCCATATTTCATATTTCATTAGCCAGACAAACCACTAAAGTTATTTCTCATTTGAAATGAAGGGAAAGGAATGAAAATCAGAGTGCAGCAGAACTTCTGATTTCCAGAGCACTTAGTCTACACCCATATTACAGATGACAGAAAGTTGGTAGGTGACAATCTTTATTTTCCAACCTGAAGAAAATTTGCCTACCAGTGTTGAAAGGAACATATCACCCATTGCTTGCAGGTGAAGTGCCATGCCCTTGGGTAATGTGCACAGGAGAAATGATCTTATGTCTGTAGACATGCTACTTCACACTGTAACCAGCCTAAGCAGTCATATATGATCTCATATGACACAAGAAACCCTCAGTTTCTGGAAAAACTGAAGGGCTGCAGAAAATCTTTTGTCGCCTTTTGCATGTGGTATATAGCTTTGCTCATCACTGAACAGACTTGAGAAATAATGCCCATTCCTGAAGACCCGTGATGATGCACACTCTGATGGAAATGTGTCTAGCTTGCTGGATGTCAAATTTCTGTTTAGAAGAAGATTGCAGATATTAGTCAAAAGGTTTGCCCTGAGGAAATGACACCAGTTATGGTGGACTCACATGCATTTTAAAATATATTTGGCAAAAAGATGCAGACAATTTCACCATCATTATTTTATCTGATTTTGATCTTCCTAAGTCTTTATACTTACAGTTATATTTAATCACTAGAGCTTGCATTATCGTGCAAATATGAGCAGATAATACCATCATTTGTGTTTTACAGATAAAAACTGTGGCACAAAAGAGGAAAATAGTAAACTCAAGGTTAACTCTAGACTGAAGTTTAGGCCTTTTGTTATATAGCTTTTCTCCATTAAAAAGTGCCATTATTTTTTCTGTTTCCTCCATGAATTTTTACTTCCTATCTTACATTCTTGTACACAGTTCTGATGCACTATTAAACAAATAAAGCTTTCCTTTCCTAAGGAGGTATGACTCAAGTGGTCAAATTGTTCCTGTGTTAGTCTATAGAGCATCCTGAGGCTTTTTCTGGAAAAATATTTTCCTGAGCTATCTCTGGATATAGAAGCATGCCAAAATGTCCTTTGAAGATGCTTCTGAGCCCAAATGTTACTATAGATATAATGCACTAGAATAAAAAAGGTGGTGGTTTTTTTTTTCAGGAACTCCAGAACTTTGATGTTTGGCTCCAGTGTCTGCATTTAGAGTCCCTCTCTATCTGGTTTCAATGATGAGGATCCTGCTGGTACACAGCTGTTGTCCAGCATATACACCACTGCCTGTTCTTCCTTAAGGGCAGTTGTTTAATATCCAGAAAAGCTAAGAAGCACAATGAGTATTTCCAGATAGTTACTTTCCTACTAATATAAATGCTGTAAATGGCACAGTGGTCCTTGGCAGTACCGGAAGGCTCTGTATGATTTGGACAAGACAAGAGCCACCAGTGTCACTCAGAAGGTCATGTGCAAGGATCTGAAATAACACTAGGGAAAAAGTTGGAGAAGTCTTTTTGCTTTTATTTTTAATAGGAAACTGACTGTCTCCTTGTGATTAAATGGACCATACACATTTTTTATTGCTTTTGGTTGTAAGAGTCTCATGACTACTATGAAGTGAGCACAATTTCTGCGGTTAGCAAATGTGCTTATTCATTTGTTTCTCATGTGCTGTTTTACAATCATATTAGCTATCATCTAGTGCTTCACCTAAAAAGCGAGTTTTAACACAGCCTGCCGACAGAATAGGAGCATCAAAATTCTTATCATCCCTGTCAGATGTCCTTGAGGTACTGTAAACTGAAGGTGGGCTGGCAACAGGTGAGGGGCTTTTGCCATCAAAGGAGATAGGCTTGTCCAGGACTGAATTGGTAACATTTTCATATTCCCACACCATCACTCAGATATTCTCAGACAATTAAGCAGGGGAAATGAATTTAAAATTGAATACTTTTTGGCACAGCTTCTTGAAATTACTTTTATTAATCAACATTGATTTTTGCAACATTTTTTTGCATAATGTCATAATTTTCCCTGTTAAAGAGAGTAGCGGGGAACCTGGCAAATACTTGGGAACTAATGAATCTGATTTTGTATTCCACGTGCTGTGGCCTGGAAGCCAGTCTGTGACAGATTTCTTTGCTGAACCTTCAGGCAGGCTCTTTGTGAGAGTCGTTTTGTAAATGAGGGTTTGTAAGCTGTGACCGTGGAAAAGGATCATTGTCTATAACATTGCATGGTTCAAGGACCTGATTAACAGTAGCAAATAAAGGCTTTCACCTTGAAGGTCACCCATTCATATTTAGGACAGTCTGTCAGTGACAGCAACTTCATTGCATCTCAGAACAGTAAGAGACAAAAATGATGGACAGAAACTCAAGCAGCAAATTGTACCACAGATGTATGCACTTGGGGTGAGACGGAGAATATTTGCATCTCTAGGGACATCTAGTGTAAGGGCTTAATTTGTCTGTTGTGTAATTGGTGGAATTGTGTCTTTCTGGCTTTGGATTTCTCTGAAAGATTTCCAGAATAGAAACTGTTTGCTCCAGTCACACAGTACCTGGATCATTGAAGAGAGATTAACCTATTACTGCCTCTGATTGCTATTAACAAGCAGTATGTTGTTCAGTGGATAAGAAGGAGATAGTTTCACTGATGCTGCTTGTGCTGACTCTCTTTTATTGAAAGATTTTGGGGATTGCATTAGAAAATGTGCAAGATGTGCAAACTTTAGTTTCATATGAACATGCTAAACCTGTGAAGATTTGTTCATGAAATGAAAGACTGGCCAAGAGGACATAAAAAGTTTCCTTGTCATCTTTAAACTGATTCATACATACCTGCTGGACTGATTGGCCAGTCAATTATCCATTGAAGATTAGGAGGAAAAACTAGTTGTTTGGATTCTGTCTTGGATCAGTGATGTGGCTAGATGTCAGATCAGGGGGGAAGACCAAATGAAGAGCACACAACAAAGTGGATCTTTAGGAACAGGACTGAAAGTGTGATAAGGCAGTTTATTGCTGATTAAGCATCAGCTAATCATTCCATTAATCAGACTGATGGATGATTAGGTCAATTCTCTCATTCTCATAAGGAGTAAAGAGAAAGAAGGGAGAGGGGGAGTGGTGTGCCTTCCTCATACTGCTTTCCAAGTAACCTGGGAAAGGAATATGAACTTCAAAAAAAACTGTGTGAAGGATGGTGTAGTAGAGACTTCTAGGACAATGGAGATGAGGATTTCTGCATAGGACTGAATGAAGTAGTTAGTAAACCCATTTCCCTACCATAGAGCAGGTTTGCAATAGACCTTACAAACTACTGGATATCAGTTTACCTTGGCCACATATGTCTTTGCCCTCTGAGTAACTTATGTCAGGAAAAAATCCCCTGAGCATTGTTATATTAATAACAGTGGAATAAATCATTTATTTGAGAGTGTAATAGCTTTTGGATTAGAATTTGATGCCCTGGCATCAGACACGAAGATTACACCTCTAGAATGATCAATGCATCTGTGCAGGCAAAATGGAGTTTTACTTTGCAACATTTATTATTTTTCACAGTGATGTTTCCTTATGCTTCCCAAACACTTTTTACTGTATACCTCCAAAGGGTTTTATAAACTTCACGAACTGAGCTTCAAAATATGTTCTACCTTTCTTAGCACCTACTTATATTCACCTTTCCCTCATTTTTGTGTCATTATTATGTCATTAGGGCATGAGTGACAAAATGTGAATTTAACAGTGCACGGCTCTCAACTAGAATGAACTGCCAACTGCTAATTATTCCCTAGAAAAGTTCATGGATAACTGTGATAAAGGATAGACCTGAGAATTTTTCAGTCTGCCTCTGGACAATTCATAAGTACAGAAATGGTAACATTCATTGTGTGATTTATTTGTGAAGTGCTTACTTGGCTCTGTTCCCATGCCTGTAACACCAAGCCAACAACAGTAGGACCCAAACAGACTTTCTTCTGAGATATCCAGAGCTTCCTTTTTCAAATCTAGCCAGAAAATACAAGAACAACAGCTTTTCTTGTGGCTTTTTATCTTTCCAGTCTCTTCTTAATCCCAGAAGCACAGAAGCAGCAGAAAAACAGACAAGAGATTCCTTAAAAAAGATCTTTCTTGAACAAAATTACTGGTACCCAGTAATTCCTTCATCAAATGTAGGCTGGGCCTGTGTGCTGTCTTGCAGGAAATCACACTGAACAGGTATAACATTCCCTCTGGTATCCTGTGAATTTTAAAGCCTTCAGTGAAACCTCAGGTGAACACCTAGAAGTGAAGAGGAATCAGTACTGACATTTTTCCTGAAGCATTTGTCCAGTATCGCTGAAGTTAAGTAAAATGTATGCTGCCAGGATCCTGCAGCAGTCCTGCAAGCAACACCTTTAAAGACACCTGTGGACACCCAGCACTGTGCTGTCAAAACTTGCCTGACCCTGCATAGCCTCGCTGTTAGCTAGGTCTGTAGACCTTCACTTTCCTCTTCAGCTACTGAATACCATGCAAGGACTATCAGCTCAGGCTCTCTGGGGTGTCTTTCAGTGTTCTTGGCTCCAAAGTTTTAAAAAAGACATTGTTCCCAAACCCCTGATTTTGGTTTACAGTCACAAGTCTTAAAACTTCTGGGGATATTTGATCTTTTGGGCTCTTGTTCCTGGGAAGTTTGTGTACCCCAGTGGTCATATTTTCATAGGTAGCAGCAACTATGAGCTAGAGAGACCAGAAGAACAAAAAAATATCCTCCTGCCATCTCTGGACTCCAAGAACTGGAGCTTCAAGTGCTGGTTTTAGGAAAACTGGCAAAACACATTCCTGTTTTTCTGGTGGAGGATGACCTCACACAGCATTTTCTTCCCTGTTTCCAGTGTGTACTTGTCAAAACATTTCTCTCTTCCTTTTCAGCCTATAACTGCAGATGATTCCAGCTCCTCCCTGGACCCTTGACTTGTTTAGACTTGGAAAACATACTGCTTTTAGGTAACAGATGCTTGGCTGCCTACAGATAGATGTATAAGGGGAAGATAATCTCCTGAAATGGAAAGGGAACATTAGTCTGGTCTTTGACATGTCAGATCTGGGAGGAGAGTAGAAGTGTTCTGCCAGTGGCCTCAGGTAGAGCCAAGTTGGCAGGGTTGCCATGGCAATCAGCTTGTTTATCACATCAAGGTCCCAGTAATGAAACAGCAAAAGATGTAATTCAGAGAGCATTTAGAGTAAAATATACATATCAAAGAATATTAGGTTGCAAGAAAAGTGAGCAAAGAGATCGAACTATCTCAATGGTTTGTGAATAAATCGAAAGACTGAACCTCTTTTTGATTTGAATAAAATAAATTGCAGATTTTTCAGCAGCTTCAGTGCAGGAGGTGTTACTGATCAAAATACAGATACTCTTGTGGCACAAGCACAAACTGAGAGAGGCATTCAGATCTGCACACTAAACTCATACTTAATTCACATGAAAAATTATCCTGTGTTGGATAATGGCAGCTTTTCTATTCCTCCCATTTGCATTGAAAGAAATGGTCAGGCAATCAGAAAAGCAGTGTTAATTTGGGCCTTGTTTTGAGCAGAGTGAAATAACCCATAAAAGCTGTGATAACTTATTGCATAAGACAGCGTTTGCCTATAGAATATAGATCACCTTGTGGGAGGATCCAATTTTAAGAATAAGAAGATTTGAACTATGGGGTAGTAATGGATGCAAAAAATTTGGTTAATTCTTGCACTGTTATTGATGTAATCACAACCCTGTGCTATGTAAGGTATTATAGAAATTTAACTGGTTACAAAGGGTAGCAGGATCAGCCACTTAGTTCAACTGGGAAGAAAGGCAATAGACTTGATTCGAAGAAAGTGGCAGCTCCAGGCATCTGTTTGTATGAAACACTTGATGTAAGCTCTAACTTGCTTAACCAAGCTTTGAAGATCAGGCCACATGACTTTTGAAAAATCGGTCCCCTTGGATTCACAGAAAGTTCCCACACTTCACCTGTGACTTGAGATTGAGTAGGTGAAAATAAGCAAAAGATGAGTATTACACAGTCTTGTGTCTGAGTATGGCACAGGAGCCCTTGAGCAGGGAAATGTGGGCAGACACCCTCACCCTTCCCAAAGCCCCCAGGATCCTGGGTGTCTCTGCAGATTCTCTGCATCCCCAAGCAAATGTCCTTCACACATTTGCACTGGGTATTGGCACATGTTGCTGCTTTAGTTTGCCTTGGGAAGCTTCAGAAACAGAGAAAGGAGTGTTTGTGAGAGTAACTGAAAGCTGACAGTCAGGGTCTGCTGTGACACGCTCTTCATAAGGGCAGACAGAGAGGTCTGTCTGGTGGGGTTAATAATACACATAGCTAAGGAAGTCTAAAACATGCACCAAAGTATAATGTTATAACTGAGTAAATTATATGCTTCAAAAGTTCACTGCTTATATTTAGCCAGTGCTGCCTATGCATCTACTCACACTGTACTTTGTATATTTAGTGACTGGGATAATTCCCAAGGTTAATTACTAAACTAACCAAAAGCCTTGAATCATTTGGAGCTGATGGAGACCACTGCGCTTATTCCTCAAACTTATCGAGCAAACACAATTATGCTGGTCATGACACATAGCTTGACTAATAGCATGGGCGTATTGAACTAAAAAACTGTGCCTTGGCATATGTCTTAGCCATGGAGAAACTCTCACACACCATGAAATGGGAGCTGATGTGGGAGGGAAAGTAATGCCCATGCACTAGGTATTTCCCCTGCTGCCTTATTTTTACATTATATTACATAACTGAAAACTACAGAATTATATGTCATTCTCTTCCATGGACGCTCAGGATATATTTGTGGATAGTTCCTGCTAGGAAGATTTCTGATTGTGGAATATAAATCAGTCTAATTGGCTATGACAAGTGGGTCAATAAACAAGATGAACACCCATCACTGAGGTCTTTGAGATGGTGTCTGAACCAGCTGCCGGTGAACTTGCACCGTATTTTTCAGTGGGAGCAAGTGCTGTGAATAGCTGGAGAAGAATGGCTCCAAGCTATCTATGAAGCCTTTTGCAACCTGCCGATCTAACATCTGCTTACCAGCCTTCCCAAAGACTGGCAGATAATGCAGTTGCTGTAACTGCTTGTCAGTGAGCCTCTGCCACATATATCAAAAGTTCCTCTCACCAGCTTGCCTCCTCTGCAAAACTCACTGCACATTGCTACACCTTGCACGATTGCCCATGTTCAGAAGGTTTCTCCAGAAGGAATTTTTTCTTTCCCTAAAGTGAATATCATTTAAAGTATGCACTCTGACAGACATCACAAAAAATTACAAACCTGTAAACAGATACGAAGACAGGGCAATGAATCCATTATTTCCAAAGTCAGTTAACTTCTAATCTGAAAGTCTTTTCCACTTCTAAGGTAATAATAATTATATGCTTAATAAATGTGATTATGTTCCTAACTCAGCACTAACTTAGGTATGCAGTTATGAACATCCCTACTTATTAAATCCCTTAAATATATGATTAAATCCTACTAAAGCCCACTCTTAAGAGTTTAGCTAAAGTGGTACTTCATTCATTGCTACTTTAATACACTCTCTACAAGTCCTATCTAAATATGAAATAATGAAGCAGGAAGTATCATCCATAACACCAGAAAGATGATATTTATTAACAGAGGTAGTCCTAAGGTATAACGACGTTTAGAAGAATTTTTTCTTTTTGGTTAGCTGGGGCTTCATCCAGGTTGCCCTGTAGAAGCACTGGCTGCAGTGCCTTTGACGTATTTCTCAACCTCCTCTACCATTTTGACTGTGAAAAAGGACATGGCAGTATGGTACCAGCCTTTGGGCATCCCATCAAGTGCCATACAGGCCCCTTGGCATCAATAGCAGTGCCTGAGTGCCAGCCATGGGCATGTGTATGGGGACATCTAACCCAGAAGTAGGGATGTGGCTGGTGCAGGTGTCACCAGCCTCGCCTACTTCCCCCTGGCTACTGTGGGATTCCCATCCTGACCTCTGTCTCCTGCTGCTAGGTCTCTGTGACTGCATTTGTGATGACTGTGATGTTGCTATTCTTTGACTTTGCTTTTAGTCAGAAAAGTTGAATGAGATACGCTCGTTGTCAGACACCTGCCCAGTTTATCTCTTTTCAGGTGAAAAAATGAGGAACTTGATTATAGAGCTAATGTTGGAAGGCTTGAGCTGAGAGAAGCGTGAGAACTGCTGTTGTAAAATAACAGGTATCTTAAAGGAAAAGAAAAAAAAAAAAAAAAGAAACTACATTTGATGCCCTGACAGGCAATGTAATTTTGACAATTATTTAACAAAGAAAAGAAGAAACAGGTAGTAGAAAAAAAAAAGTTAAAAACACTTGTTTGCACTATTATAGGTTTATTTTTATGTGGTTTTGTGATCACACGCGCACTCTGACAAACTTGCCCTGGTCATGGATATCAGCCCCTATTTTTGTGTACTGATGTGAATAAAAGGTTCAGTCATTTGCTGGAGTGAAAAGCATTTTTTTCTCTTTAAGTAGGAGTCAAGCTGCAGGAGTCAGTGTGTGCTAAGGAAAAAGTAAGATGAACGAACCTCGTGCACCATAGCAATCAGAAGTCAATGCAGTCTTTGAGGACACATTATCTATGTGCATAAAGTGTATGATGTAGGCACCGGGGGTGCTATGAAGTCAAGGTGCTTAAAATCAGGCAGATGATATGCAGTAATTAAGAGGTGTTTCCCACAGAGGACTACAGAGACGATGGTCTAAAGCAGAAAGTGGAAGAAGGAGAATTTGGCATATATCTCTGTGTCTTCGTGAGCACATCCCAGTGTGTTGAGCCATCCACTCCTCTTTCTGGATGAGGTCTGTAGCCAGTGTGCAACTTATGGAGGGAGAGAGAATATTACTGAGCCTCCCTTCATCATCTAATGGTCCCTGTTTTGGAGAGCTAGATGTATTTCACTGCATATTTTCAGTTTTCATATTGCCATTGTTGGGTCTGGTCTGCACACAGGAATAACATTCAAAACACCTAGCTGTCCTTGTGAGGCATTGACAAGAGCCTGACCAGTCCCCTCAATAAACTCCTGCATATTTTCACTAGCTACAGATCACGCCTTGCCCAGGGAGATGTATGTGCTTCCTGACCTTGGTAAATGTTTCCTGGCTCTACCTCCCATAAATTATTCTCCCCGAGTCTGAGTTATTCCCCCAAATCCTATGAAGACTTAGGGATATAAGGGCTGAAATACCCTAATGATTCAGGACTGCTCAAATTTGCAGTCCTAACTGGGTCCCTCTGTGCATTATGATAGATCCTATAATTGCAGGATGGTCTGCTATGCGTTTCAATGGGATTTCTGTCTCATTCAGTAGCATGATTAGTCTTGCTATGGGAGGTTCCCTTGTCTGTATTGCCAGTCCTTGTGTCGTTTGTGAGTCTGGGTACAAACCTTGTGCCCAGAATACAGGTTAGGGAGAGACTTGGATGTGTATCAACACCTTCTTATGCCCTGATTCCCTCAGTAGGGAAACCCTGGCACACTACAAAGAAGGATTCCACTGTATTCTCAAAAAAAAGTGCCCAGTCTGGATAATCAGTGGAACAGGGTTTTGAGTGTCTCTGCAGGTAAGGGGGACACAACTTACATGACATCTATCTTTCCCTTTTGAGGATTTTGGGAGGAAATGTTCACAGAAAATACCATAGGGACCTTGAGAAGATGGTGGGCAGAATTGCCATGTTTGAATCAGTGTAAAGCTGCCTGGAAGAATGAATTATATCTGTGATGCAGCCACAAGACTCATGTGTGTTGTTCGTCAGAGATACACTAATTCTTTGTTTTCCATATCCTGCCTGTGCATAATGTGAGATGTGGAGTCTGCCTTAAAAAACCATGAATACTGTGTTCAGTTTTGGACTCCTCACTACAAAAATGACTTTGAGGTGCTGGAGCATGTCCAGAGTGGGTCAATGAAGTGATGAATCTTTTGAGGAATGGATGACGGAACTGGAGTTGATTAGCCTGGAGAAATGGAGGCTCAAGGGAGACCCTATTGCTCTCTACATCTACCTGATAGGAGGTGGGGGTTGGTTTGTTCTCCTATGTAACAAGCAATAGGACAGGAGGAAATCACCTGAAGTTACACCAGGGGATATTGGGAAAAAAATATTCACCGAAAGGGCTGTAAAGCACTGCAACAAGGTGCCCAGGAAAGTGGTCTCACCTTACCTGGATGTATTTAAAAGATGTTTAGATGTAGCACTTAGGGACATGGTTTAGTGTAACCTGGCAGTGCTGGGTTAATGGTTGGACTTGATGTTCTTAAAGGTCTCTTCTAACCAGGGTGTTTCTATGTTTCTGTGAAAACAGAGAAGAGAAACCAGCAGCCGGACTCCAAGTAATTTAAGTGCCACAAAGCCTTACATCTCCTATGAAATCAGGACTTTCAAATTAAACACATAAAACTGCTTGACATTTCAGATGCAATATCTCACTGTCTCAGTTCCTCATCTCCATGGGAAGTAACAATACCACAACATTTCTCAAGATTTCTTCTGTATATCAATTAATGAGTTTTTGCAAACCACTCAAACACTGCAGTGATGAATGCTTTAAAGAACTTATGATTAATATTGTCTTCAGATTAGGTCTACACGGTATACATAAGGCCTGTCTCTGTACACAGAAAAAATAAGATAAAATGAAATACTGAACAGCTTCCATCCACTGTGCACTCCAGGTGGTGAAGGTGCTCAGGGGTGAAGTATGTGGGCATGAAATTAAAGACAGTGACATGAGTTTTGCCCACACAGGACTGAAGCAAGCTTGTATGGACCTTATTTTATTGTTATCTTTGATTTTGCAACTTTTCAACACTAATTCATTTAATATGAGGGGGTTTTATGTAATTCATGTACTGAGACACAGACACAACTCAAAGGACTAATTTATTTGTGTCTGGGTACATAAAGTACATTTCAAAAAGAAGAAAGCAACCTTCTTACATAAATAACTACAACAAATTCTGATAATCACATTGCTGGTATTGACATGCTCATCCAGACTTACTGTGAATACTGGGGAGGACATGGTCCCTATTCAGGAGTATCAATATAATATTCTTTCCCAGGTCATGTCATGTATCATCTCTACACAAAACACTTCTGCCTTCAGCCCTGGGTGTCAATGAGTTTATCTCGGCACTCTGTATTCTTGGGCAAGGAACCACTGCTGAGCATCTGATGACTTGTTGAGAAAGGACTGACAATCTGTCTTTCCTCTTCATCTTGTACTCATGAGGATTTGGGGGCAAAATTGGTACCCCGACTCCCCGCTGTTGGCTGTTCAGCTTCAATTTAGTCTGAACATGAGTCCCGTGCTTGCCAGCAGCATTAAAATACTGGACCACACTTTCTGGCTTGGCTTGAGTGTCTCAGGAAGCCTACATCAAATGCTTCCCATCTGGGAAAGTCACCCCAGAGCTGATGCGAGCCGCCCCACCTCCCTGTGGTTTGAGCACAGGGGGGACCACAGATGGGGACTGAGCTGTTGCTGCTGGCGGAAATTCCCAGGGAAGTAACTCAGGCTACTCTGAAGCATGGTCAGGGATAGTGATGAATTAGTAAATATGAGCCAATGAACTTCTAACCCTGAGATTTAGTGTTCATCCCCAAGGCTAAATAAGACTAGGATGCAGTTCAGCTGAAGCTTAGATGTCTTCTGTCCTGGCTTCCTTCACTCAGGAGTATGAAAAATGTGGGGTCAAATCATCCGGTGGTGTCCTAGCCACAGAGAGTCTCAACAGGATAGTAAATTGAGCATCTCCTGTGCCAGGGGCTTCAGGTGTTCTTTCTGCACTAATGCTTCTGTTTCTGCTATAGCTCTTCCCGGGAGACCAGAACCAGAATTAATAATGGTGGATTTCTTCCCCTCATCACCCTTCCCTGCTGTATGAACTGTTTTGCACAGGATCTGACCCTTCTTTTGCATGAACTACTGGTTTGCTGTGGAGGGAATCCAACCTATACTAAATTACAGCTAGGCCAATCAGAGCTTGCCAGTTCAGTTTAAAAACAAACAATCCCATCTAATTTTCTGCATATATGTTTTTCCTGTATATTCTTTAGCTTTGCCTTGGCATTTCTATAGCAGCAGGAGACTATTATCTTGTCAACAATGGTCTATTGCGTTGACATTATCTCTTAATTACACAATTACTTTGTTATGTACTGTAGTACGAGCAATAAAATATTTGAAGTACTTCATGTAAATATAGTTTTAAAGGTTTAAAAGAAAAAAGACCAACCACCAACTCTTGATTCAAACTACCTGCTAAATGTAAGTACTTTTTTGTTCTCTTGATAGATTAATGAAGTAATTATACAGTTAGTGCTAGAAAAGTTGTAGGTAAAATTGTGGTGCTTGTTGGCATAGGTAAAATGGTGCTCTTTGTCTTCATATCCTGGAAGATGTGTTAAGAGAACTGAGCTACTTTGCTCACATCACTCCTTTCCATGGGACCCCTCATGGGACCCCTTATGCTGTGTGTCTGGAGTCATCCTGACAGGATACTGCATCTGCTACCTATGCTATTAAAGAAGTGCTGACCTGACTAAAGTCCCGGCTACCTATGGGGTTACATCCCAGCACCAGGTACCAATCTGTGGTAGCTCTGCTAGTTTTTAACTTCAGAGGAGCTAACCTGGGATACCATGCTGGCACTGCTGTTGACTGGAAGTACACTGGAAATGGAGCTCACAGCCAGGTACTCTGATAACCCACTCCCATAACTACCAGACTATTTCTCTCTAGCAGCTACATCATGCCCCAGACTTGCTCCCAACAAAGTCAGTGATAATTTTTCATTGATCTTGAATGACAGCAAATGGAGGACTTTGTAGCCTAGATAAACTGGTGCATTTGGCAAGTATTTTATTTCAGAAACAAATCTTCTTATCCCCTTAAAAACCTACCACTGCTGACTTTTCAACTTCTCATTTTTTTTCCTGCAACCCTAGCTTTGCCTCCTGACAAAATCAATATTCTAAAAGTAAATAAATAAGCATACAGTGTGAGCATCTAAATTGAAAAGCAGCAGTTGGCAGAGCCATGCATCTTTAATCTGGATTTAGTCATCCAGACAGAGTGAAGCTTGGCAAGACCCCTCAGGCAAAGCATTCAACAAATTTACTGTACTGCACTTAAGAAGTCCATCAATCCTCTCTCCTTTTCACAGGTATAAAAGAGCCACAAGGCAGAAATGCTTCCAGTTACCTCTCTGACAACTCCTCTCAGCCTCTCTCCTGGGATAATGGAGTGGTGGCTATTGACTAAGGCTTTGTGTGCCAATGCAAGAGAGGGGGCAAGCCCCAAAGTCTGTTGGGGAGAAGAGATGAGATGAAATTGGAGGAGTCGTTTTCAGGTGCTTCATTGAAGTCCTAGCATTGTTTCAGACCCTCTCTGAGAGGAAATGCATTTGCAAAGGGTCCTGTTTCCAGAGGGTGGGTCTTTTTGGTTTGGGAGAAATATACAGGTTGGATTTGAGGGTGGTGACTTGAGCAGGACTGTTTTTCTTGTTTCATCTGTAGCATCCCTTGTACTTCCAGAACTGCAGAAAAAGTAGAAGAGCTGCTCAGTTCCTCACCCATTTACCATGGACCCTTTTCTGTGAATAGCTATTTCTGGTAATTGAAAAAAGATATCATAACACTGCATTATTGGAGAAGGAATAGAGAGGGAAAAATGTAGATCTGCTATACATCACTTAGGAAACTAAGAACAGCATCTCTGAAGTACTATCTGAATGTGAATATTGCAGTGATGGACAATGAATAAGGATACGTAGCAGAGCACGTAGGACTCTCATTGAGTTTGCAACACATAGTTTAGCTAAGATTCAACGGCTGCTTTGCACTGAAATATTTACTAGAGCAAGAGATAAGTTTAAGCTGCATTAATAAAATCTCAGCTGGGATCTCAGTTCCCTGTGACATATTGGAGATGGGTCTGAGCCCATTCAGGATTTGAAAAACTGAATGTTTTTAGGAAGGATTTTGAAGGCAGAAAATATTAACGTTTTTGGAGAAGGAATCTTGTGCATAGAACCAGAGAGGAACGAGTGACAAAAACAAGAGGGGAATGTTTTTTCTTGCAAAGAAATAAATGTTTCTTAGTAGTCCCTGGATAATGGGCTAGAAATCAAATGAGATTTGTTCATCCTTTTAACCTATTCATGTCCGTGTGGCTGTGCATTGCATGCACTAACTGTGCATGTTCTAGCAACCCTTGTTTCAACAATGTTTTCATAATAGGATTTTTCTGTTTGCTGCTTTTGGCCGGATGAAGATATAATGCCAGAGAATTTTTTTGATCCTCAGAGGGTTACAAATATCAACTGTCAGATAGAGTTTATGCAAAATAATTCCTTCTGAATGACAAAAATACACACTTTTAAAACCTTTATATGAAGACAAAGCCCAGAAGATGATGACAATCAGAAAGACAGGAGGGGCAAGGACAGCATAAACACATAAAATAGACCTGGAAAGAAAGGGCCATGCTTTGTGAGCAGTCTTGCCACCAGTGCTGTAGGCTATAGACAAATGTGCTTGTTTTTCTCTTCTCTTTGTCACTCCTGCTCAGATATGTCCTGCCCTCTTGTTCCACCTATGCAGCTCAGTGGAAAATGATTTGTAAGTGTCTTCTGAGACAACTCATTTTTCAAGTCTCAGACTCAATTTAGTTTCCAAATGTTCTTCATAAAATTTGGTATTTCATGGTTAAAGACGTTTATTCAACTGTAAAGACCAGTGCTCTATTTTTTTTTCAAAAGGCTGTTGCAAATGAATTTAGACTGTGGATGTTGAAGGTTTTTTTATTTATTTAAAGGAAAAGATTAAATACTTTTACACATTTTAAAGCTGTTTAACTTTTTATTCTAGTTAAGAAATGCTATGAAAATATAATTTTCTCGAGCAAAATTCCTGACCTTTTGTGTTATTTTATCTTGCCTATTTTGCTCATGTGCCATTTTACAGCAACGAACAAGATAACAGGGAACTTTGGCCTTTTCCTCTACTTTGCTCTATTCCTCCTATCTAGGACCTACTCTACAGTATAAACATTTATTTTTTACTCTCTCTTTCTTCCTTCTTCAGTTCTTGCAGCATAATCACCTCATCCTGTTGCTGCTGTTTTGAGCTTTCTGCTTTGTCTTTGTTTCTGCAAAGAAATAATTTTTTTTTTGGTTTTGTTTTTGTGAAACGGAAAAAACAAAGTGAAACAAATGAGCTCTGTGAAATGTCAAGGAGGCTGTTAAACAACAGTCTTGAAAATGGCGCCTTAATTGCATCACTAATGGGAGTTTTTATCTAATTGAAAAGCAACGAAGCAGANNTAGCTTCCATTAAACACTGCCTGAGAAGTGGAGAAATTTGAGAAACCACAAAACAAATATTTACAAGGGCTGAGGGGGTTGTTGCCAGAGAGAGGGATGTGCCTCTTTGGGGACCTGCCTGCCTACCTTACATGCCATTGGAAGCATTGATGCTGCCTACAAAACCGAGTGGGAGGTTTAAGCAGCCATGGAGAGGAGATGGTGGGTGGTCACTAGGTATACATCAGAACCATCTACTCATAGAGTGGTGTAATATCCACTCAGGTTTAGAGAACTGTATAGAAGAGGTGTAGAGAAACTTCTGGGGTTTACAGAGACAGTTTTATTACTTGACACTACCTACCTGTGAGCAGCTGACATGGGCATTTGAAGTATAAACTTTTTTTTTTTAATAAACTTTAATGAAACCTTGGGCCATAGATTGAAGCACACAAAAGTAGTTACTCTATACTTAGGATACCTATGGGCTCCTCTATCAGGCTTACTGCCCATATGAAGACTGGTCTCACACATATAGGTGGGCTCTGACATGTCTGTCAAGCACTGCAATTACTGATTCTAGGATACACTGGGGGTGCTGTCCCTCTGCAACTGTTTCAAAATACATGCACAAGCAATCAACATTTCTCCTGTGAGAGTGGATAAGGATGTGAAAATTGATCTGTACTTGTTCAGTAAGTCCTGTCCTCCCATCTCTAGAAAAGCTTGACAGATTTAATCAATTTCACAGCCATCAAGTTGACAATAAAACTAGAGGCTGGTTGGAAACTAGCCCAGAGCAATGGCATCATACTGCCAGAATTTAATAATCTGGTTCTTTGGGAAAGAAAGTGAGATGGAATTTCCACCATGCTGCTCTCTGCTCCTCTGGGAAAGAAGCATGCCATTATGGGGGCTCTCTTGGGCTATGGGATGGGAAACAAAGGACCCCTCTGGTCTGGTAGGTCAACATCATTATATAAAGCAACATTAGTAATCTGGCCTTGGAAAGGAGATGGGACTTCACCAGGATCTCTTCTTGTCCCTTGTAGAGGTGCAAATCATCACATTCAGTCCAGTGATGATGGGGATTCAGTGCCAGGGCTGAAGACTTAGCTATGTTTGCTTCCACCTGATCAATTAAAAGAAAAGCCATATGGTTTTCTTGGTCTTGTATATGATTTCTGTTTGAGATATCACATACAAATAGGAGATATCACAAAAAAAATTGGTCTGGAGGTTTAGAGCTTATTCTCACTAATATTTATGAGTGCTTGTGGTGCATAAATGAAACAAATGGTAGCCTAAATTATACTGGGAGAATATGAAGGATCAATTCAACAAACAAAACAGGCTCTGATCTTGTTAGTTATACAAATACACACAAAGCACATTAAGAGAATAATAAACATCTACCAATTCAGCAGCTTCTTTCATTCCCTGAAGCTCCCCTTAGAAATTGTGTATCCAGACTGAGATCTCACCAGGCACCTCTTTGGCTATGTATACTAACTGCAAGTTGTGTATACAGCATCCTTCCTAGCAGCCTATCGTGCAGGTGCTGCACAATTAACCCAAATCAGTTATAATCACAAATTGAGTAATTGAGTAGTAATTGAGTAGCAAATGCTGCTCAATTGTCCAAGCAAAGGAGAACAGACTACCTAGTGAATTGGCTATGGGACATAACTTAGCAGAGTGCAACTCACTGTGTGGAGAGCTGGTGTACATGATACTTTTTTTTTTCATGGCAAAGTGCCAAGGGACCTTTAGTGATGATAGATAGATAATGAAACACAGATTTTTTATCTCTTTTGAAATATACCTGTGCCAACAGTGGACCCCAGTCTGTAGTGATACACTGGGGTGATGGTTCAGTATAGACTTTGGCAGTAACACACTATTTACTTTTTCACCTGTACCTCTTTCCATGCCAGTGTTTTTATTTTCCTGAGAAATATTCTGGCTTCTGTCAGCAGAACAGGCTAAGCAGAATTTTTCAATAATTAATATAACCAACTGGGTAAATTAATAAATGCAACTGGGAAAATTATTTTTATTTAAAAAAAGAAATCTTGATTGCGATGAAAAGTCTCAGCATTCCTGAAGAGACAGTCTCCACAGGGAAATTCTGCACAGCTACCTTTTGACGTATTTTCCAGCAACAGAAATCCTGCAGTGTTTCTGCAACAGAAGATGTTGTGCCAACTTCCTCCATACAGCCTGGCTTCAGGGAAGCTGCCATATGTACTGTAGAGGGTCTGCAGCTCCTAAAGTTTTTGGGTGTCACTAATGCACATTGTGCCCTACTGCTGCACCACAGAGGGATCACTTGGTATTAGACAGTGACCTGGGCTGTGGTACTGGGATCCAGGGGTGGTTTTCAGATAGCCTCCTTGAGACAAACTTTATGGATGGTGATTTTGGATCAACTTCTGACATTGCTGGTAGTTCTGTGGTAGATCTGCAAGGATCAGAAAAGGGCTGTGCTGGGGACATGAACATGACAGAGTGGTGGTACACAAAGGTCTGCTACTGGAGGGCGTATCTCTGATGCAGAAGGTTAGCCTCCTTCCATGGATTGCAACAGGAGCATGGTAGGCCTGTGAAAGCTGAAGTCTTGGCTTAGACTTTCACAGGCTCCTGAGACTCCTGCAATGAATGCAGAGTTTCCTTGTCAGTGTAATGGGGAGTCTTGGGATCTGATGAGATGTACTGTTAGAGGACTTGTGGCTAATT
Organism: Chloroceryle aenea; assembly: GCA_013399075.1. Classification (NCBI taxonomy): domain Eukaryota; kingdom Metazoa; phylum Chordata; class Aves; order Coraciiformes; family Cerylidae; genus Chloroceryle; species Chloroceryle aenea. The sequence goes on along the minus strand of VWZY01012970.1, from coordinate 60,976 downwards.
ATGCCTCTTCTTTGCTTTTTTTCCCCCTTTCCTTTTTAGTTATATAAAACAGCGTAAATGAACAGCAAATCTGGTGAAACAATCAATTTTTTTTCTTAAGTGTTATGTGAGTGAAATTGTGAAAATGTGGAACAGAAAATGTCCTGGAAAGAATTTCTCTTCTTTCCTTCAAGAGATCTCCAGGAATGAGCACCATTTCTGTCTGGCTCTTCTGAGAATATACACAAATATTTCAAAACCCCCCCTCTTCCCAAGAGCAAAAAGAACTATCAGTCTTTTTAGGTCATTTTCCATGATTGTCCCTCCTCTCTTTGTCACCTTTTATGTTCTCTCAACTCTGCTGTGCTGGTGATGCTCACTTACTCATTACATTGCCATAGAAGTACCTCCACTCTTTTACTCCCCTCCCTGTGAATGAGCATTGCTTTTTTCTCACCTGTATGGTGGCACTGCCCAGAGCTACTGTCACATGCAGAGGCTGATTGTGCACAGGAAGAGGTCCCTGGAAGTGGTCTCCTGTTACAGTCTATCAAGCTCTACTTTAATGTTTCCCTGACCTGATTAAAAGGAATACAAGTGATGGGTGAGGGGTGAATGCTGCTTATCAACCAAAGTCTCTTGCCTCCCTACTTCCTCAGGCACCCCCATGTGATCTTTTGCACCTGCACATCTTGATGTAATGGTCAGTTCTTTTATGGGGGGGATTATCGTCGGTGTTGGCCTTGCTACCGTACACACAGAAAACAATAATGTTTTTAATGGACTGCCTGGGCTCAAACCAATTTGGGTGCCATGTAGAAGTGTCTTCAACAGCCTCTCTCAGGATGAAGAGCTCATCCTACAGAGGTGCTTACAGTGGAAACACTGCTAGAAAGGAGCTGACAAGAGACTCTTGGAACTAATAATAATAGTGTTACAGAACTAAAACGAAGTAGAGAGAAGTTATTAGGAATGTGGAGGGTTATTTATGTAGAATAAAAAGATATTGTAGAGAATTTGGATAGATTAGCAGGGGGAATACTGATTAAAAAAGTATATCTACACAAATAGGCTTATGATTAAAAGCTGAATTAGTGAACATAGCTAAGAGGATTAAAAATAAAAAATTAAGCTAAATAGTCAAGATAGGAATAGTGCAGTGGCTTCGAACAGGTTGTGGTTTATCAGCCTGTTAATTCTGCTCTGCAGAGAGAGAGCACAGAACAGCTGGTTGAGCAGCGATCCCTGCAGCACAGTGTGGACTATGGGTGCTTCGCATCTCCTGAGGACTTCTCCCATGAGCATGCTCGGTGGTGAGGCTGTATCTGATGCACAGGGCAACCTCCTCATGCTGGGGATGTGTTTCCAGGATTTGGAGGTGAAATTCCCACTTTATATGGCCTGTTAATATCCTTCTGCTGGAAATTGCATCTCTGCAAGAGATATTTCAGCAGACATCAGGGACTGTATTTTCAAACATTTGTATTTGCAGTTATTGACATCCTTTTTTTTCAGCTAGATATCTGGGTGCTTACAGTACTTGAGCATGTGATGATGGCAGCCTCCACCTAGCAGCAAGACAAAGGTTATCGGCACCTTTTGAAGTAAAGTTCACTGCAGGAATATCTGGGGGGCAAAACCCATGACAATATAGTCAGTATGTGACTTGACTTCAATTGCTGAGCTTTTTCCTTTCTCCTTGCCGTATACTTATCTCTACTAGAATTGTGCTGCTGGCATTACTGAGTGGGATTTGTCAGTCCTTCAGAGCATCTAGGTCCCAGTCCTCTAGCAGCATTTGCTTACTGTGATTTAAAGCTCTTTTTCATGCGTGAGGGAGGTGAGTTCCAAGTAGAGACCATTCTGCCAGAGGCATTGCCATACTGCAATCCTTGCACCCTGCAGTTCTCATATGTTACAGAAATTCCATGGGAGTAGATGAACGAAGATGCAAATCCCATCTCTTCAACAAGTGCAATACTGGCAAAAGTTGAATTCATTTTATTCATACTTGTTGGACTCAGGATCCAAGCCATTAAAAGAAGAGTCCTCGGAGTAGTCACCAACAAGCATACCCCATGATCTTTAGACAGGTGATCTCTACTAACCATATGCTCGTACAACCTTCATGATTGTTTGATCCTTGTAATAATTAAGTTTATTTAATGATAAAATAAGGGGAAAGGGCTTTCCACTCCAAAGTAACTTTAAATGCTCACCTGCGATGCTTTGAATTGTCCAGAATTCCCAAGAAAAACAATGAACATTTCAGACCCATCATGGGAAGTATATGAGAGTGTAACACATCTTTAGTATTATATTTTCCCTTTGAGGAATCTCATCCTGTCTACTTGCTACAGTGGTTGCTCAGGTTTGTTCTAAACATTTATGGTAAATTCAGGGGAAATGAAGGGATAGAGAGCAAAAAGGAGGACTCCATAGCACACAGTCAAGAAGGAGAAACAGGCAGTATGAAGGGTGGTGTGCAACTGCCTTAGAAGATGGACCAAGAAATTGTGGGAAAGCCTGTGCAAAGACTAGGAGGAGAAGAGAGACAGTGAGCACTGCCTTGGCACCTCCCTGCAGTAGGTTTTCCAAGATCAGGTGGCTCATTTATGGTGGCTGTGCTTCACTGTTGATGCTGTAAACAGCTGGCAGCTGTGAGCAATGATTAAAGTTCAGCCCAAAGTTTCAGTTTCTTACACGTCCTATATGTTTTCTGTCTTTGGGAATTGCTACTCTCACATACAACTATGTGTGGTTCTTATTCCTGTTATTTACTAGAACTCTTATATCCCCAAAGGTATTGCAGTCACTGAGAGCTGGAGCTTTGCTTGTGCTCTATGGCCTGCCCTAGGATTATGAAGCACTGGGTTCAAGATGCATGTAGTTCTGTATGTAAAGGCATCAGGAGGTGGAAAATGCTGTGCTGAGGCCACCTTCAATGCCTCAAAAATAATCTTCTTTATTTCTGAGTTAAAAAAAGCCCTGTGATTTTTTTTCCATTATAACAGAACTGTGTAGGAGCATTTCTTTTCAGATTGGAAAAATGTATGGAGATATTTTTATTTTTCTGTTACAGTCTATTTTCTGGTCTGATGGGAGGGTCCTAGAAGTCTCTCAGAGATCTTCCTGATGAAAGAGACCCTTAGTTATAGCTAATGTTTCCATTAAATATTTCAAATTTAGCAAAACACTTGTTTCAACAAAAATTCTTAATCACAAATTTTCCAGCCAGCTCTATATATACAGTCCTTTTCATTAACATTACAGAAAAAATATTTTCTGCACAGCTACTTATATTCTTAAGTTGTCATTATGGCAGCAGTGCGTATTGTTTTCCTGCTGGATGGCACTGTAGCCTACATCCACTCGGGTGTAAATCATGAAACCTGCATTATCTTCAGCAGTGTGCTGTAAAAAAACGTTTGTCCCTTGGGTCAGCCTGCCCCAGAGGAGAATCTGTCCCATTGATTTGGATTTCTTTTTGCTATTCTCTGTTTTGTCCTATTATTTCCTTCTGCTCCTGTGCCTCCATTTGAGGAGCATCATAAAATAGAGAGCAGGATTTTTTTGTCCTCCTTCAGCAAGCCTGATTGAGACTTTAATTTCTTTCTCTGCTTGTTGGTCCAGAAGTGCTAAACTCATATCCTTCATAATCCAAGGCTAGGTGACAAAGCTCTCTGGGGACTATCCCTGCTATCCCTGCACACTATATGAGTGAGCAGTCCTATAAATGGTCAAATAGTTTCTCACTATTTTGTCTTGTCTGTTGTGTTGCTCAGCTCTCAGAGAACAAAGAAGGTTACCGTGTTTCAGCCTATAATGTGTTGAATCTGAAGGCCTCTTTTGTCCCCTGTTTTTTTAAATGATTTTTGACATAGTTGTAATAAATAATCTTTCTTATCAAGAGATGTCTGTTGTGGAGGATGCTGTTATTCCCATTTATTCATGGGGACACTGAGTTGGAGAGAAGTGATGCGAGTGGTTTTTGTGGTGCTCAGCACTGCCATCTCCAGCTAAAGTTGTGAGATCTCAAGCATCCAGACACCTTCTCCCAGGCAGAGACTGTAACAACACTGTCCTGGTTTGAGTTAGAACATGTTTTTGCAGACAGTGTCTGCTTCCGGAAGTGATATCGTTCAATGTTTATGGTTACTAACAAGGATTAGTGTGTGCAGAAAGGCTTTTGATTATATTTGCTCCTGCGCAGACCAAGGTCACTGCTAAATCTTGTGTACCATGTTGGGGGTGCAGAAAGTAAAAGGCTGCACCTGCAGTGAGAAGCAAACAGGACGTGTGACCCTAAACTGTCCAACAAGGTATTCCATTCCATGTATGCCATATCTGGTATAAAGCTGAGGGATCACAAGGGTTGAGATCTCTTCTTCAATGGCTGGCACCAGAGGAGGACTCAGTCCATTCTGCTTTTGATCCTGATATGTGTGTTCCTGAATCCAGATCCTGTCTGCTGCTGTGTCTAGTCTGGGACTTCCCTAGTACCTACTGTAGAGCATCAGTGGTGACAGTGACATAATTGCCATCAGGGAGGTTGGGTTCAATATTGGTTTTGCATATTGTTGTCTATTTGTTTAATTTTTATAAGTTGGTCTCGTTAATTTTATTGTTATTATTTTCATTAAAGCTGTTTTAGTTTTCTTTTCCAATCCTGTAAGTCTCTCTCCCTTTTTCTCTTTTTCTTCCCCTTCTGTGAAGGTAGAGGTGTTAATAGAGTGGCTGTCATTTCTCTAGTGGCTGGCCTAGCCCTAACCCTTGACAATGGTGTACAGGATAGTTCTATAGCAATGAACTCTGGGATTAAGGATAAATGTAATTTCCTTGTTCTTTCTCTATCCATCTGGTCATTTGCCACTTTTACCTTGGCACAAAAATATCCTCCTCAAAGGACATTTGGGAAACAAGCAAGGACATGGATGTTAGAAGAGGGAGATGATTCCCGGGACTTTGCTGCAGGCTCTGTATTCAGGTGGGTGGTCCCCTCTGACTCAGTGGCGCTTTGGTTTCCTGCTGCAGACCCAGCCTCTCTCCTTGAAGCCCCAGCAGCAGGAAGAAAACATTTTGAAGAGTTTCAGCCCACCAGAAGATGCTGGAATCATTTCCCACCTCCTTAACTTGTGGGAGCTTTACTATCACCTAGATGAAAAAGCATATTAAGGTTAGAAACCTCTATTGCATTCTGTGAGGAAAGCCTCTGCTTTTGGGTTGTTTCAGATAAGGGAAGATGGTATAATATTCTGGCCCTCCTTTTCTGTCCCCATCTTTGCTGCAACTCCGGCATTCTGAAGGCTGTAGCCATGAAGCACAGAGAAAAAAACCTGGAGGAGTTCTCCTGAGTGCTGCCTCCACTGTCTTCAGGATGTTTGTGATGTGGCTCCATTTTCTGAGGCAACAAGGCTCAGCATGTGCTGCCTGCCTCTCAATCCAGGCAGCTCCCAAACAGTAATTGAAAGACCCCGGTTTTCATCAGGGCTAAAATGGTTTGGATGTGACCCATATCTTTGCATGCTGGCCTCAGCTTACCCTTTTTCTGGGTGCAATATTTTGTGAGAAAAACTGTCAGGGCCAGTGGCTGATTTTCCCTCTTATTACGCTGTGTAATAACACTGAATAAGTCTGTTTGAAAATGTCTTTTCTGTTCCTCACTCCAGATGTACTCTTTTTCCTGCTTTTTTCTTAAGTATTTTCCCTCTAAGTGCTCTGTGGTGCTTCCTCACCCATCTGCACATACCTGCCATTGCTGCCTTTCATCCAGGGGATTTTGAAGGGATTAAGCATGCAGATAATATTATCAGTGTCCTGTTCCCTCCAGAACCCTGAAAAAACCACTATCTTGTAGTATTGTCATATACTTCTCGCTCTCTGCTTGGAGTGCCTGACCTGCAGAGACATTTTGGGAAAGAGAATAAACACGTTTGTGTAGCTGTTGGTCAGGTAGTGAGTCACAGCTGAAGCTGGGATGCTATGAGTGGAGCTGCTGCTGCCAGTGCTGCTCTCTACAGATGGAAAAGCCAGCATGCATAGAAGGAAGTAAAGACATTTCTTACGACCCAGAGCCAAAATAAAAAGTAAATGCAAGTTTAGGAAAAAAAAAAAATTATACATTTAGTTTTCCCTTTATTGTATTCTGAGCTTTGACTGGGACAGCGCATGCAAAGGATCACAACAGATTATCCCTGACCAGAAGGATGACCACAGAAGGTTTATGCAGATAGAAAGCATCCAGATTTAGTGAGGCCATGACTTGCATGACCCCAAAACTTTTACTCTGTTCTAATGGGTACTTTCACAGAAGCAGGAAACACAGCCACTATCTTACAGCTTGTTCTCTAGAAGTGAATCCTCAATTTATACTCAAGGAGAAAGTTTTTTTCCAGCTACTGCACTGATTTTCTATAGACACCTACGTGTGCTCTTCATTGTCTTGAGTGCCTTCATTGTGCCTTCACCTTCCTCCAAAATAATCACATCCATTCCTCTTCTCATCTGAAGCCTCTCTCTTACCAGTTTTTGTCAGAAGATTTCTTCTGCCTCTTTTGGTCTTCAGCATATCTGTCCCCATGCTCATCAGAGCATCAGTCACAAGAGGCTTTGCTCTCACTCCCTGGCTTCCTCCTGTAACATTGCTGCCTCTCTCTGTGCCTTGCAGCCTTGCCTGCAATGTGTATCTGTGGTTACTCTGCATGGTGTGGCACAGCTCAACTCCTGTTTCTTTCCCCAGGAGCCCTCTGAAGATGCTTTGCAATGGTTCTAGACATAAAAATAATATTGTGCAAATGGTTTCAACAAACATGCAAATAAAACATTTTCTACATTTTCTATTTCTAAAAAAGAACTCAGAAAGGGAAACACAGCAGAGTCCTTGGGTGAATCTTGGCTTTGTGGTTTGATTTTTTTTGTGAATGAGTGGAGGGCCAGATCAACCTCTCAGTTTCCAAAGGACAAAACATATACAGCAGCACTGTAGCTTTAAAGGTCATAAAGGGTCAGAAGAACATGCCTTTCCTCTCATCATCCCTCCAAATTCTTCAGAAATCTCTCTATTGGATTTTATCACAATTTTTTTTTTACAAAACAGGGTCAGTCTGCTGAATGCAGGCTGATCCTGCCTGCCAACCTTTGTGCCCAGTGGTGGAACAAGTCCTGCTGCTGGTGCAACCTCCCACATGTGCAAGTTGCTCATCAGGCTGATTAACAAGCACTGACTTCTTCCAGATTTGAAGGATCATAATCTCAACCTCAGCATCCAGCTGCTGCATTGTTGCTGTAACAATGGTGCTATTGTAACTAGAAGGAAGTGATTTTTACCAGGGCTTCACTGAGCAAGAAAAGATCTGAAGGGTGTGAGATCTGAAGAGAGCAACAAATGACAATTCAGCAAAAAGACATTCTCTTTACTTTTGTGAGAGAGAGAATAATAATGTAATCTAATAAAAGGCATTACTTTTCATTCCTACATACCTTGCCTCTCCAGCACAGAAATGGACTAGAACAACCTATTTAGGCCAAAATACAGGTTTATCAACTGTTGAATTATTTCCAGTTGGACAGCAGGCAATTGGAAGTGTTGAAGACAGTGGAAAGGAATTGGCAATAGATGTTTACCCAGTCCTGGTGCAGTTAAAATCAAATAGCTACTCCTTGCACCACCACGGCACAGATTCATACTTGTTCACATTTTTAAATGCTCAGGCATGACTGATCGAGCCAAGGGTTACTCAGGTATCTGTGTTTAATTGGATGCATGGTTGCAGTGTTAAATATTCAGGCAAACAACTCCTGCAGCTTTTGCCTCCTTTCAAAGTGTGACCCAGTGAACTTCTGCAGGCTGTCTGAACTGCAGTGACAGCCTTGCCAGTCAGGTACTGTATGTGCTTTAAAGGCTAAGCTGTCATGTCTCACATACTAAATCTGCAGTTCAAACAGGCCTCTCTTCACATTACCCAACCTTCATCGGGGACATTGATCCATAGCCTCAGAATCTTGCTCCTTTTTCATCATGTCACCTGCTTGAGAGATTGAGACCTGGTATGGGAAGAATGGGACAGACTTCTCACTTTTGCTATTGTGTGACACCATTCCAGTGAGGATGTGACCTCATCTGTCACTTATTACATATGAGCTGGAAAAAAGGAGAAAGCACCTGCTTAGCCTGTTAGTTTAGGAAGAATCTGGGTCTTGTGACTGAGGAATTAAAAAAAGAAAGCTCTCTGGCACTAGGATTGTGATGGATACATGTATGATATTTTCTACTTTCACTGGGAAAAAAAGCCCAACAAAACAGAGAGAGTATGCAACAAAAGAAAAAGCAAAAAAAAAACCAACAAAGGAAATCACTGAATGAGTAAAGAATTATCCTGTTTGTCACGGTATGTGCTGCCTTGTGTGACACATTGCTGACACCATGCTTCTGTAACACCAAACCAAAGATAGCCCACTTCTGACAACAGTTTTTGTCATTACACTCTTTTTAGCTTTCAGATCTGTAGCCCCCAGATGGGAATACCTTCCCCCTGCTCCCTACTCTCCCTCTTGCCCAGCCCATCATAATCTGTAGGGAAGCTTGAAGAGGATAGTGGGATTTGATCTCCCTCTTTTTTGTCTGTGATTTGAATTCTGCTGCATTTCTTTACTGTTGGAGAAAAAAAGAACTTCTTGTATATTAATGTTAAGTCTGTTTTCACCCCACACCTCCTTCCACATCTCCTCTCATTCCTTTTAAAGACAGCTTGACTGCAGGTGTGAAATACGGTGTGGAGAGCCCATGCATTACTTCCTTTGAAGTAAATCAAGTTTTTCGTTATTTCACAGTCATTTTGCCTGGACTATTTACATAGCCTTTCCTAGGTTCAGGCCTGGGCTGTTTGCTGTGAGATTCAGGACTCAGATGAGCTATCAGTCCCTATTTTCCTTCTGAGGGTAGTCACTTCAGTGCAAACACTGCCACCCTACACCTGGGTGAAAACCAAACCAGGTTTGTGCTGAATGAAGAATGCAGCCATTAAGATGCTCCTTTTTCATTCCTCCACCTGATATTCCAAGGAGAGCTCCAGCTATCAATTATTTGGGAAACTGGAGCCATCTGTGGGGCACAGGGAGCTTTATCTTTGCATGCTGTGCACAGCAATGATATGAATTGAGAGTCCAATAGGAGAAACACTATTATTATTTAAAGAGCTATTGGCCGTTATTGCTCTACCCTCCACTGAGGTCTCTGCAGCTTTCTGATTGCCTGGCTGTTTGGCTTTACACTGATTTATTGTACTTCCATAAAGAGGATAACTAATGTGTTTTCCAAATGGTAATTCCACACCCAACTGGACATCCCCCCCCCCTCCCCACTTTCTTCTGTGTGAGCCCTTGGATGTTATTTTATTTCCTGTATGAATCCTGAATTGCCTTGTTCCTCTTTGGCTTCAGGAGTGTCTCCAGTCTCTTCAGGAAGCTTTGCATGTGTAGCAGTAGCTGCTCATTGCTGTGCAAAGAGTCGTGGTTTCAGATCCTGTTTGGATTACTGAACTGCTTTCCATGTGTGGCTACAGAGATGCATCCTCACTGGGATCTCTCCCTGGCAGGGGCTGGGAGACTGTGTCTGGAATCACTGTGTCCAATTCTGCCCCCCTAGTACAAGAAAAACATCAGCAAAATGGATCAAAGTCCTTCTGGTAGATTATCACCGAAATGGTCAGGGAGCTGGGCCACAGGATGTAAGAGAAAAGGCTGGGAGACTGGATTTGTTCAGCCTGAAGATGAGACCTTTTTTTGTTTTTCTTTTTTTAACCTTTTTACCTGGCTAAAGGAGGTTATAGGGAAGATGAATCCAGGCTCTTCTCAGATGTGCACAATGTTAAGAGAGGAAGCAAAGGATACAAGCTGCAGCAAGAAAAAGTCTTCATCATAAAGACAAATTCCCCAGGAAGATTGTGCGGTGCTGAAAGAGGGCCCAGAGAGTCTCTGGATCTTCAGCACTGGAGAAATGCAAAATCCAAGTGGACAAGGCCCTGAGCATCGTGCCCTAGCTTTGAAGTTGCACTGCTGAGAGCAGGGTTTGGAGCAGACAGCATCCTATTGTCCCTTGCAACCCAATTTACTCTGCCATTCTGCCTTTTGTCCTCATTTCCTAGGAAAGTGATGGGGAGAGGAAGGGAGCCTTGCCCAGCTCTCCTCTTCATGGCTACCGACTGTAAAAGATTGCTGGGAAAGGAGATCTTGAGAGGAGAGCAAATATAATTCCATCTCCCTTATAACATTACCTGATCTTACTGTCTTCCATATGTCCAGAATATTTTTTTCTGCAGGGAAAAAGAGAAATTGGGCCATGGCTTGCATTTTCAGAAGTTCCATGCAAAGGGTCTGACTGTCTGTGCAGTCTTTGCTGAGCTTGGCTGAGCTAGAGACAAGCAACTTGTGGGACAAAAAGCAGCAGGTCAAACAAACCTATGAGGAAATTCTCCCAGTTGTGAGTTCAGGGGAGAGGAGGGGATATATATATTGAATAAATCACTGTCTTTTCTGTCTCTGTGTTTGTCTGTGGCTTTATCTATTAAATGGAGCTGCTAGGAGAACCAAAATGCTCCCCAGAGTAATTCAGGATTAAAACAGTTTCCATTATGTCTTAGCTACTTATAACCACCTGAAACCATTTCCCGTCTCAGAGGCTTTTGCTATACACAGCATGTAAGTGATGGCCTGGGATGGCTGAGCAGTGCCATCCTAAATCTCTGTTTTGTCACACATGACAAGTTAGAATAAATGTAATAAGCTAGGGTGTGTTGGTAATGGAAAAAGTAGTGAAGCAAGGTCCAAAACAAGAGCAGGCCACTTCATGAATAATATGTCCACAGCTGATAGTCAGCAGTGATCAGAAAGTCATGGCATTCTGGTGGCCAGTCCATCCCCTCATGTGAAATGGGCTGCAGGTTTTGGTCTAGCCCCTTGACAGAAGCATGTGTTAGGCACAAAAGGGCTACAACCCATGTGTCTGAAGGAAGATTCAGCAGCATGTTTCCTGCCTTGAGGTTCTTCATAAGTATCTGGATGAAAATGTATTGTTGGAAGTGACCCGGTGGATCTTGGCACTGGTGTGAGACAACTGTAGCAAGTAAACTTGCTCATTCTTTCTTATCACATTGCAAGCAGAATTAGAGAGAGTATTTAATTCAGTGTTAACAGGATTAACAGTCATTCTGCACTCAAAGTTGGAAAGAAAATGTTTTTCCTTAGAAGACACTTTCCTGCTTCTTCACTCTGATGGGACCTCAGGCCAGACAGACTGGAAGCTGATCTGTCCATGACTATGCCTTATGATAAGCTCCTCCAAAAAGTCAGGTTGTTAAGCTCAAAATGACAGGTTATTTTAGGATGCTGACTAAAGTGATTACCTTTCTAAGAGGTGAAGAAAACTCATATAAAGCAAAAGAGAAATAAAGGGCTTTAGAAAGCAGTGTTCATTGACTATTGTGTTATTAGTCCTCTACTCCTCTTAGCCTTGCTTGAAGTGCAGCTCCAAACCCATCACTCAGTCCCACCTCTTCCTTTCCAGCGTTTCCCTTTTCTTGCAGTCTCAAATCTCCAATTTCTTTCGAGGTACTTGGGCAATTGTCCCAGAAGGAATCATGTGCCTCACATGTCCTCCAGCCAGCCTCCACCCAAAGCAACATCATACAGCTGCTGGCAAAGATTTTAAACTGTCCATCTTATGAAAAACACCCTGCTCTTTTCTCACAGGCGAATTAGGCTTGGTACTTGGCCTCCTGCAAATAAACCCCTCTCTGGCTGTGTCAGTGCAGGGGTACTCTGGCTTTGGGCTGGTACATGGGTGGCCATAAGCAAGTGTAGATGCTACCTGCAGGGTGGTATGGCATTGTGGAGTGCTGCTGAAGAATCACCACTGTAATCGGGTAGTGTTTGTGGTCTGCGCTGTGCCCCCTTAGTGTGCACCATGCCCGCACTGCCTGGCACTGGCTCACACTGTTGTGCAGGCACAGCCTGCTGTAGCTATCAGGTGAGAAGAGATTTTTCAAGGCACTGCAAGCAGGGAAGTGAGTTAAGGAACTATTCAGTTTGCTGAGAGTGTTTTGGGAGGGAAAGTAGGTTTGTGATAGAGCGAGGAGTGTGAAAGTGTGGTCTGTGCTAAGGATAGAGTGTTCGTCTGCTCCTGCACCTGTGTCCTAGTCTGACCCAAATCTTTTCAGACAAAGATGTGTATTTCCACATCATAAAATTAAAAATTCAGAGACACAGAGGTATCTTTCTTTCTTGTCCTTCCCACAGCTCACATCAGTGACTGTTTTCTCCTTGTTCTGACTTGTAAAAGATAGACAAACAGCCCTGTGGTCAGCCAATATCTCTTTCAAAACCCATCTAAAGAACCCAGGTCTGGCGCACTGCTTTCCTTGTACTGCCAAAATCTTGCAGGATTCCCCAGCCCCATTTAAGAAATATATAGCTATGACCATGTTTATTCATCAGTAAGTGTATGGGATTTATTTTTCCCTTTCCTTTCCCTGACCCCATGTTGAAACACACACACACATATGTTGTCAGCAAGCTGAAAAACATGCAGGCTACAGTGAGCATTTCATGTAATACCTTTATAGGATTAAATATTTGAACAGTTCCATTAATCTTGCAGTTAGCTGCACTGAACTGCATTACCCTCACCAGAGGCAGCTGGAGGAAAAAATGCCCAACCACACTGTTTACTTTCCCTTCCCACTTCAGAGTCCTCTGTAATCTAATCTGAGGGCCCTTTTACAGAGCCAACACCCCCCACTGGAGACTGCTCTGTCCTCAACATCCTTTGCAAATTGCTTATTGAAAGAGATGCTTTCTTATTACTTCCCTTCCTTAGCTTCCAGTGGGCAAGCAAGCTAGAAGCAGGCTACAATCTGATTAGCAAATGTTTCAGAGCATGAAAGCTGGAGAGGGAATGCAGGCAAACAGTCCTGGTGGATGGGATCCAGCTCCTCGCCTTTGCCATGGTGACCTTCTTCCAAATGGCATGCAGATCAGTGCCTTCTCAAATCACAGCTCTGAGAGGTCAGTCACAGGCCATGTCTCCCAACCCATTCTTAGCCCAGCCTGCTTCTGCACAGCTTCCCCACTAGTGGGGATGAGCTTGCACAGGTTCAGCTGAGAGGTACTGAGTGCTGCACTGGTTTTCATGGGTTAAGGCTGTGGCTCAGATCCATTCACCAAACTTTGTCTTTCCCTAATTCCTCTCCAGTCCTTATCATCTACAGAAGACAAAGCCCTGAATATGAGATGCAGTTCCAGTTCCCCAGCCATGCTCTATTCCATTGGAGCATGAGGGCAGGATATCTCTACTGAAGTGAATAATGTGTGCGTAGAGCAAAGTTGACACAGGTGGGAAGAGGAGAATCAGGCTTCAGGTTTGTGTGTGAAGTATAATCATCTAGCAGTTTCTGCAGGCTGTGTAATGAACCCGCTCAATGTAAAATAATGCTGTTTCTTGTGATTCTGGAACACCTCCTCATTAAAATTGTACATTTGCCTTTCTTTAAGAAGTGACATATGAAAATGTGCATATTGCATCATATTAAAAGGCAGAGAAAAATTGCAAGCACCATCTCACATTGCTAGGTACAGCAAACACTGTTGGCATCCCTAATATGAAAGTTTTTAATTTGATAGTTTATATTCCATTAGCATCCCTCATCTATCAAACCTGAAGTGCATAAATGTAGCATGGCATAGAGTACTTTGCATTTGCAAAGACAGTGCTGTGAGGTGCATAAGAAAATATTTCTTGAGGTTCTAAAAAGCCATTTTCAACATGATCTTGTATTTGAAAAGCTAAAAAAGAGACTGGAAGTGAATGGGCTGTACCGATATTATGAGAAACCATTACAGAGTTACATTTCACAGACTCTCCACAAACATTTGTCTGTTTACCTACTGACCAAATGGTTGCCTTATCTAATGATCCATCTACCCTGTTACTGGAGAGCTCCCAAAAATATCACTGACACTTGTTTAAGAGGCAAGAAAGAAAATAGCTCCCACAAACACATTTTCCTGGAGGAAAGCTGTTTCCTGATGTTTTAGACTGTGGTCAGCATATGAACAAACATTGATGTCCTTTGTTGAATATAGTTTGTTGAATTTTCTCATGAAAATTTTCAAACGCTTAGAGGTATTTAGAGATCTCTATTTGTGTGTCTAAAATGGGTGCATCTGTAAAGAGAATGATTTTTTTATCTGCCAGGTGTTGAGTGCTCTCAAAAAATTTGGCTCCTTTTAAAGGAGAGTTGCAAAAGTCCTTCTGCCCTATATCACTGCATGTTTTGGAAAATGATGATCATTGCATTTGGAGAAGATTAACAGCCATTTGGGGTAAGTACACGCTATGTATTTGATTTTATACATAATAGAGGACATTCTACTGACTCATTTGACACTGTCAATAACATAAGGACAAGTAGTGACTAAGTGAAATTAAAGCAAAAACCTTGAGACAACTATTTGTCTTGGCAGCATATAGCTCTCCAATGGGACTCTGTTGCAGAAAGAGGCTCAGGCAAGGTCAGACTTTGATAAAAGACAGATACCTTGTGTCTACTTGAGCTGCACAAGACAAAGTAAAATCACATGATTACAATAAAAACTTGTTTCCACAGAGCTCCCATCCTTGTCTTCCTCTGCCTTGTGTACAGCAGGCATGACATCAGGACCTGTATTTCATTATACAGAGCTTGGAGCATTCCCTAACGTAGCTACACAGTAGCTTTGCTTTGAAGGGCAATTATCTGTGGTACTGTGGATAACACGATTGTTTCCAACTCATATGTCTTTAGTAGTAAATGGAATTAACACCGGGGTGGTAGATGCAGTATGGGGAGGGATCACTTGATCACTGTTTGACTGCTCCAAATCATTACTCTGTAGTTTAACTTGATGTGAAGAGGTATTGCCTTAAATCATCCCATGATTTTGTTCCTGAATCACAGGGGTGGTACCTGTGGAGGTGCTCACACGGTGGTGAGCTTGCATGAACTAGGGATACTTGGTAACACTGCAGAAGGTGAACAAAGTGAGTGAACTCAGTCTTGCTGCCTCCTGACACAGTAGGGAACCAGACTTGTCCCAGAGATATCAGGAATCTCAAAGCTCCTTGGATCGACTGGGAAGCTGGAGCTGTTCTAAGCACTTGAGAAAACACCCAGCTCTAAGTCAAGATTTTGGGATGCTCCAGGAGACAGGTCTTTCCATAGTACTTCATTGCTCTTCACAGTACTATGCTTAAGGGCTCAGCCTATATCCAAGCAGGTGTCTAGGGAAAGAGCTACAGAAAAAGCTCTGGTTCAGTATTCATGAGATTTGGGACCAGGTGAGGAGGTTTGGATTTGCACTTGCATTTTGTGCTCTCTTCTGTCTCTTAAATTTGGTTAAAACAGAACATCACCCTGCATGGGAGAATCCCTACATGGATATGAAGTAGACAGTTGAGCTAAAAACCTGGATGCGAACACAGTCTGTGCATCAAAGTGGGGATTTGTTCACAACCCCAGAGCACCTTCTCTGTGTTCATCCCTGTCCAGTGGAAACAAGTAAACAAAATGCAACAGAGAAAAAACACCAATAGAAATTTAGCCATTGTGATTAGCAGAAATTTTACAAGACAAAGAGGAAAATGACAGCACACAAATCCCAAAAGGTGTTGTTTCAGGAAGCACTACAGATGCAAGTACAGAGAGCAGATGCTTTGAGACCAGGCAGGAAAGACTGAAGTCAAACAAAATCAGCTGCACTGTGCTACTTTAGAGCTATCAGGTATAGCTGAACAACTTGAACCATGAAGCCTATAGTACCTTCCAGCAGTCATCACCAAAACACCTACATGTGTGAAGAGGCTGAATCCTCCACAACTCAAGTTTATATCTTCACATCAAATGCACTCCCAGATCCCTAAAGGAAGCTCCTTATGAGCTAAGAAAGAAAGGACATCTGCCAAGAGCCATGTGTTTAAACTCATTCATGGTTGAATCCATTTCAGAGTAGGATTTGAGCCCTGTGTGTAGGGGTGGATTTGAAATCTGTTATGGGGAATCATTAAATAATTAGCTCACCATTTCTTCGGCACAAGATGCCAATCCTGGTATTGTTTGCAAGTGGAGTGAAGCATTGCCTTGTCCTCACCTCCCCCAGACCTCTCTTCTTGCAGCCTCTATGCCTAGAGTTATCAGATAAAACATACTGATACAGTCAATACCAGAGTCTGTTTTGATAGACTCAGTCTGATTGCATCTCTGCAGTGTTTGCATTTAGTAAAATACTTTCATCATACATTGTGTGCCTGGCTGAAATCTATTCTTATGGTTTCTTATGGAAATCTATTCTTATGGTTTCTTATGGAAATCTATTCTTAGCTTTCATGCAGTGTGCCTCCTTGTAGTTGCTTCTTTTCCTGCAGTGTGCCTCCTTGTATTTGCTTCTTTTCCTGCAATATTGTGGCATAGACAGAGTCAGCTTCAGACAAGAGTCCTCTTCTGGAGAAGGCAGATCCTAGACCTTTAGGTCACAGTTTCCACTTCCTTTTGTGTCTCACCTGTGGACTTCAGAGATGAAATGCCTCTGATATTTCCTTCAGGGTGTCCTCAAAAGGACACTGGAGACATCTACCTTCACCTGTGGAAATTCGTTTTTTGGAGAATACAATTGCCCTCACACAGTGCACTGACATGCAGCTGGAATGTGGCAGGCTGGAAGTAGAGTCCGCACAATGCTTCTCTGTGAAGGGAAAACACCTTTCTGGAAGGAGAGAGCTAGCACCTTTCAAGCCCAACTACCTTGTATGGAATTTAATGCCTCTGGTGTTTTTTGCAGATGTCCTGTGGCTCTCTGCCTGGGCCCTGACACCAGAAACAAGCCAGCACCATCAAGTCACAACTCTAAAGGAAATCACTCATAGTTTCAAAAGAAGTTAATTGAATTGGCTCAAAATCACAGCATCTGGTGTACCTGCTGCTGTCTTAAATACCTGCAAATACAACTGTGGACATTGTATGGCTAAAGATGCAGAGTGATACACATACATTCAAATAATTATATATGTGTATATATTTATGCATTATATACCTTTGAACTCATATGTATTTATACATCAATACATATGAATTGCATTTTTATATATAATTCTGCAGTGAAGTGAGCTTCTTTTACTGAAACCATCACCTGTGAGTTTTTCAGAGCAGAAAAACAAAAGAACAAAACCCTACAACTTCACACTGTCCAAGAGTGGTTTCTAATTACAGTCATTGTTATAGATCACTGCTGCTGAGGAATGCAAAAGAGAAAAGCTGAAAGAGGATTTCAGAATTGCCAGTAGCTTTCAAAGCAACCTGTGGACTGCTGATGTAGGGTGTGGAAAGCTTTAGTACTGAAGGCCTCGGAGCACAAGAGACAAACAGAAATAGGGAAGAGAGGATAATACACTGGCCTGTCATACAGACATTGACAGGGCTCCAAAATTAAAACTTTTCAGCTATGTTTAGTCATTAATTAACAAAGAAGCAAATAACCTGAAATGTGATCTGCTTGCAGACCTATGAATAGTTATAAGAATTTCTGTGAAGGGAAGAAAATAATCAGAAAAATATATTAGATATTTATTCAACGGTTTTCTGAAACATTCACACAATGAAGCAGAACAGACTTGTTCTCAACTGTGCCAAAATAAATCTCAGTTTCAGTGCACACAGGGAGACATAGGACCAGAATCCAGATCACTGAGCTTTTTTTACCACTCTTTTATATTGGTTTTATGCTGTATTTACTCTGAAGAGTTACTGCAGCACAGTGGAATGGAGAATGAGTCTTAGTACATTAGCTACTTTACAGAAGAAAAGCTATTTGATATTAGCTAATACTTAAATAAGAATTGACACAGACCAGTTATTCCATCCCAGAAACAGGCTGCAACTACTACCTGTCCTTTCCTATTGTTTATTAACCTTTAACTAGCATTTATTTTCTAAAGAAGGACTTCAAGGGCTGTCCCTTGAAATCAAACTTACAACAAAAGCTTTAAAATTTTCAATCTAAAACATCTCAATATAGTTGAACAGAGATGGATATGACCTGTATGGAGACAGACACACAGAGGAACACTGGCTTCAGACAGAATCTTGCATTGGACAATATGTGACATCCCAGGGTTAAAAAGAGAAAAAATGGGAGAAAAGGATATGCAGGTGATGGCAGAGCCCAGAATATAGCAGAGAAGACAGTGTCAGTGGTCCCAGCAGCAGTCTGTATATGGACAACCCAGGATGAGAAGAATTTGTGGGGCTCTGGAATTGGAGATTTTGTCTTTTTTTTTTTTTTTTTTTACCATCCTTTAATAGGTAGGATTAACCTTCCTTACTATCATCCATTTAAAAATTCATATGAGGCCAACAATGAGGCTTCTGTAGACAGTGAGGAGAGGAAAAAACATAGTATAGGATCAATGAACTTGCTTCATGAAGTACTTTTTCTTCTCAGCCAGGTTATTTAGGGAGTTGCTAACTTTTAAACAGTCACAGGTAAGAGGTAATTCTCACCCTTAAGGGATTTCTGCTGGACATGTGGATCTCCAAAGGAATTTGAATTTTGAGGCATTCTGCAGGGGAAAGGCAGAATAAGCATGGGAAAACCAAAAAAGTAGGCTCAAGAAGAGATGTGGGATTAGGCTGACCTCAGACTTTCTGAGAGTCTGAAGTTGAAACTTATACTACATATTTAAGACAAGCATTCTATATGGTTCTCTCTAAGTAATTGCAATGAAATAACAGGATGAAAACAGTGAAATGAAAGCTGAGTCTCTGCCTCATCAAGAGTGTCACAGCTGGGCTAGAAGTCAGGCCTAGAAATTGCAGCTTCTTTTCCATACCAGCTTATTACAGAGTCACAGTGTGTCCAGGCTGGGATGGGGATTGGGGACAGTTCAAAGATTTTTATTTAGCTCAAGCCTATCTATCAGTGCATCTACCAAACAGAGGCCCAGCTCTGAATGAACGTGATCAAAGGCAGATGTAAGGGGAAAACCTTTGTGCCAATGGAAGCACCTTCACTGAGTTCTGCAGAGCTGCACTTAATTTGCCCTAGTATGAAATCAAGATCAGCTATGGCATTTGCTGAGCTGCAAAATCAATGGCTAAAGATACAATACAGACTTTATAGAAACTCTGACAAGAAATCATAAAGGGAAGAAAACTTAAGCAGAACATAAAAGAAACAATGAACTGAGTTTGATACTATTAAAATATGTCTTTTTTTTAATCACAATATTCATATTAAATATTTTCCAACCGAGACAGAAGTGTTGTCTTCCACAAAAAATAAAAAAATCATTTTTGC
Organism: Chloroceryle aenea; assembly: GCA_013399075.1. NCBI lineage: Eukaryota > Metazoa > Chordata > Aves > Coraciiformes > Cerylidae > Chloroceryle > Chloroceryle aenea. Next base: position 41,617 of record VWZY01012970.1, on the reverse strand, counting down.
TGAGAAAAAAAAAAAAGGACCAGGCAGAATCTTTTCTAAAAAGAAATCTCTAGTTGGGTAAGCCACAGCAGATCCCAAGGGAACTATAGTTCATCTGACTCATTGTCTGACTCTCATATATGGCATATGCTCCACAGTTAGACTTCAGCTCCTGCTGGAAGCCTGTCTGAAGGAGATTTGCAATATGTTACCTGCCTCTGCCAGAAGGAGAGTTTGGAGTGCAGCAGGAGAGATATAGTAACCAGACATCATGATTGATAAGAGAGAGGATGATATTGTGCCTCAATTAGTGACTTCATGAGGCTCCTTGGCAGTACTATGGTATCTAAACACCTGGGTTTTCATCTAAAACACTCCTCTTCCTGATGAAAACAACTTCCACCTGCAACACTGAATTTGTTATTTTAGAATTTCATGTACTACCTATCAAGGACCCCACTGACAACATCTTTTGGGTATTGTGATTTGCCCTGTGTTTTCTCATTTAATCTGATCTTACCTTCTTTTCTCTTGTAGCTGACATTTTCTTCCATAACTACTGACCCTGTTGTGTCCTCACTTAAGTCATCAACGTTTTTCATCATTGTCTTGCCAGTTTCTTGTAAATCTGTAACAGGAATGATCATTTCCACATTTCCTTAGCTCCCTTCCCAATGCAGATACTGACTTACAGCTGTGCAAGTCTACCTTTATCCCAACACTAATGTCTTTGGAAAATTAAGTCTGGATTTAGACTTGTATCCAGGAGAGCTGAATAATGTCTGGAACTTGATATTTTTTTCCAGATTTTTGTATATCACATGGTAATATTTTAGCCCTTATTCATTCTCTTGATATTTCTTAGTATTCACTTGGTAACACCCTTTGTCATTTGGTTGATTTTTTTTTTCTGTATTCTCTCTGGCAGACAAGCTGGACAGTTGAAGGAAGTTTTAGCCTCACAAGAACATGCTTTGGTGATCTGGAGGAGCTATCTTTTATGAATGAGGAAATGAAGAACAGAGAAATTCAGTGACTTGATCAAGGTCACAATAAGAAAGTTGTAGCAAAAAGGAGGTATTGAATTTGAGTGTCCTGAGCTTAAAACTAAGGTACAGGTATATTTTTCCAGGTGAAGAAATTAATTTATCAGTAGGCATTATACTAGCAGGTGTTTTTAGCAATGCTATCTTTCAGAAAATCCTAAATATTTCACCCACAATTGACCTGCACTGACACCATTTACATTTTCTACTTTTTCTTTTTTTCTCTCTTCATAGAGGAGAAAAGGAACTAATTTTTTTTTTATTTTTTTTTAAAGCAGTAAGGCATAGAAGTGTTACTTACCCTCACACTAATTCTCTTTTCAGGTGGAAGTGACTTCTTTATTTCAGAGAAGAGTAGCACTGGAGGGTGCTGGATGGGCAAGATGACCTTTGGACTTCTCCAGGCTGCCCTCTCAGTGCAGAAGAGGAACAGGTGTATATATATATGAGAAAGTGTTTCACTGAAAGGAAAAGCAGACTGCATTAACAGCTTCTAGCAACTTGCTTTCTACTATAATTTTAAAAATTAATATGTTGCTGTGCTCTTTTCTACTTCATGTAGTTTGTCAAGGACTTTTCACATTACCTAGAAATAGCATGTAATGCTATGTTTTCATAAAATTAAACCAAATATCTTGCTGTTACTGGTTAAACACTGTCTACTTAACTTCTGAAGAAAGTAGTCTATATTGTCAAGAACCAGGGATGATTCTGGAAATCTTCAGCACAATTGTTGTAAAGCATGCTAGATATTTCAAGTGTTATGGAGGAATTCTTCCTTTATGAAATGGCTTTTGCTATATGTCTTTGAGGACTTCATACAGACAAGGTGCAGCTAAATCTGTCTGCCTGCTCTGGCTATGTTGGTGCAGTAATTATTTAGTTGGATCTATGAGATGAAATCTTTGTTGATACCTTTTATTGACACCAGCCAAGTAAGCATGCATTACTTCAAGTAGCATCAGAGTGCTCTCTGCGCTGTGCCTAAGGACTCCCCTGGATACAGGCTGCCAAGTACTTCAGGTTTCTTGACATGTCCTCAACCTATAATACTTCTCCAAGGACAGCTTGTAACATGTGGTCTTGAACTAGATACCTCCTTGAAAACCTGCCAGCCCCCATCCAGGTCCCAGTGCAAGCGGCAACTCTTCTTGGCATTATAATGTTGTTGTTCTAACAATCTACAATATAACTCCTTTCTAACTATATTATATTTAACTGTAACTATGTTTTTAACTATATCAGTGTTCTTTTCTTTTCCATCAGGGTGCATCCTTGATGCTGATATTTAGGCAATTGATAACTCTTTGTCCTTCTGCAGCTGGACTGGAGAACCTAAGAAAACACAGTGAGATTTTTTGCAATATGGGTTCCTTGAATCTCATGCATTAGGATGTTCCTTGCTATTTGTACTGATTCTGGGCTCATTTCAGTGATAGAAATGAAAACAATGTGAAGTGATATGTGGATATATACAAGAAAACTATTAATATAAGCAACTTCTACACTGAGGGTCATCATTGTAAAATGGGATGCATTTGTGCCAGTGTTGTTTGCACAATACCAGAAAGTGGTGATTTTCTCTGGACTAAAGTGTCACTTCACTTTCAGAAGTGACAATAACTCGAAGTATCTTGAATCACTGATTTCCAGAATGTGTCTGTATATATAACAGTTGAGATGGATTCACCTTCCCTCATTTCTCTTCACAATTGCTTGTATCTGGAACTTCTTAGAAGATCAACAGCAAGATTTTAAAATACTTTCTCTTTGCTTTCACTTTCCTTATTGTCTTTCAGAATAGGATTCAACAGACTGGATTAGCTAAAGGCTGAACATCTTCCCAGCCTTATGCTGGGTATCTGGCCACACACACAATTTCTGGTAGAAACTAGTCTTTATTTCCTGACCTCATGGACATAACATAAGCAAAGTTGTAAAGATTTAACTTCTGGTATCATGTCATTTGCCACTGTTTATGCTTCTGTACTATAAGCTGTTTGAGTGAAATCCGCATTTATGCTTCTGCTGGTAAAGATTTAGTATTCTGACTGAAACTGGCTAAGTTTATCTGAGAAGACACAATGGCTTATCCAAGCCTTGACTTTTCTAGAAATCTCCAGGATTTTTGTTTTCTATAGAGAACATGGGGATTGTGTTGGCTTCCAAGGCAGAGGAAGCAGAGATGGCCATCAGAGCCACACATGATCTGATCAAGGGGAAACTCCCTAATCCCTCTCTACCACACCAAATGTGTGATGACATTGTTTCCCCATGTCCCTATACTTTGGAGCAGATCAGGAAGGCAGGGAGATAGTAACAGGCTGAAAAAAGCACAATAGCTCCCGGTCTGCTGTTGCAAATTCATCACCAGCAGCAGGGATGTGTCCCAGTTCATCCAAGACATGCATCACAGTGAAAGGGACAGTAAACTCACATAAAAGGGATAGCAAGGGATGATGTACAGGTACAAGAATGGTCAGGATGGTAAGATGGGTCATGGAATCATAGAACCACGGAATATTTTTTTGTGTGTTGGAAGGGACGTTAAAAATCATCTAGTTCCAACCCCCCCTGCCATGGGCAGAGACACCTCCCACTAGACCAGGTTTTTCAAAGCCCCATCTAACCTGGTTTTGAATGGAGCATCCGTATTAGAATGTCCTATTTAGTTAGGAAAATTGGATAAACTGTCAGGTTTTAATCAACCACAAATTAACTGCTTAAAGAAATGTCTGCATAAACCATTACGCGCTGTCACTTTTCCATCTAGCATTTGCCTGAGGATTTTGCTTTATAAATCTATAGAGCTACAGGCTTTATAAACAGGGGAAACAATGTAGGGAAAATCTCCTACTGAGATGCCTTTCAGTAAGAGGGCTTGGACAGCTTGTGGTCCTGCAATTTGCTGCCTCATTTCATTTTCCCAGCCTAATACTACATAATCAATAATATCCTGCAGTTCCATGGACAAAAAGTGTAGACAATGTACCTATCTGGGCTTCTGTTGTTTACTTTCAACTGTGGATTTCATGATCTTGCAATTTCCTTACTTTCTGCTCTACTGGGGATAACACTGGATTAATCTGTCCCTGGTCCTTATAATTTGGTAAGGAAAGATTTAACAGTAAAAAATTACCAATTGTTGTGATTCTCATTGCTGGTGTAGTGCATATGTTGGAATTTAGTAGTGGTCTGGGGTTTTATTTCTTATGCACTTCATTCTTGTGCCTATTTATCACACTCTTTTGTAGGTAGGGCTCAGACACAATATTCTACATGATGATGAATTTTGAGATCTCTCTGGAAAGCAGTAATTTATATTGTTTTCTTGTAATTTCTTTTCCTGTTCCTCATCCTGTTTCACAGAATCACAGAATCATTTAGATTGGAAAAGACCCTTGGGATCATCATGTCCAACCTTTCACCCTACTCTACAAGGTCACCCCTCGACCATATCCCCCAACACTACATCTAAGCAATTCTTAAACACATCCAGGGATGGCGACTCAACCACCTCTCTGGGCAGCCTATTCAAATATCTCACCATTCTTCCCATGAAGAATTTTTTCCTAGTGTCTAATCTAAACCTACCTTGTTTCAGCTTGAAGCCATTGCCTCTGGTTCTGTCACTAATTACCCAAGAGAAGAGACCATCACCAACCTCTCTACAATGTGGTTTCAGAGAGTCATAAGGTCTCCCCTCAACCTCCTCTTCCTCAAACTAAATAGACCCAGCTCCTTCAAATGGTCCTCATATGATCTCTTCTCCAGTCCCTTGACCAGCTTTGTTACCCTCC
>VWZY01012970.1:0-36720 GCA_013399075.1 Chloroceryle aenea | reverse complement strand
CTCTGGGCCCATCCGTCCAGCCAGTGCTTGATCCAGTAGATCGTGTGCTCATCCAGGTCATGAGCAGCCAGTTTTTCCATTAGAAATCTATGGGGAACAGTGTCAAATGCTTTCCAGAAGTCCAGGTAGACCACATCCACAGCCTTTCCTTCATCCAATAATCATGTCATAGGAGGAGATCAGGTTTGTCAGGCAAGATCTGCCTTTCCTAAACCCATGCTGACTGGGCCTGATCTGCTGTTCATCCTCTATGGCTTGTAAGAGCACTTGAGATGATCTGCTCCATGACCTTCCCTGGTACCAAGGTCAGACTAACAGGTCAATAGTCACTTGGATCCTGCTTTCTGCCTTTCTTGTAGATGGGTGTCACATTTGCTAACCTCCAGTCCATTGGGACCTCCACAGTTAGCCATGGCTTCAGATAAATAATGGAAAGTGGCTTGGCGAGCACATCTGCCAGCTCTTTCAGCACCCTGGGGTGTAACCCATCCAGTCCCATAGATTTGTGTGCATCCAAATGGCATAGACAGTCTCTGACCACCTCCTCTTTAATTGTGATAACCTCATTCTGTTTTCCCTTCCTGTCTCCCAGCTTATGAGGCTGGATGTCCAGGGGATAGCTTGTTCCACTGCTGAAGGCTGAGGCAAAGCAAGCGTTAAGGACCTCGACCTTTTCCTCATCCTTTTTTTCAAAGTTTCCCTCTGCATCCAATAAAGGACAGAGATTTTCCCTAATCCTCCTTTTGTTGTTAATGAATTTATAGAAACATTATTATCCTTCACAGCCATAGCTAGGTTGAGCTCTAGCTGTGCTTTGGCCCTCCTAATCTTCTCCCTACATTGCTTCACCAAGTCTTTATAGTCTTCATGAGATACTTGTCCTCTCTTCCAACAGTCATAGACTCTTCTTTTGTTCTTGAGGTCCAGACAAAGGTCCCTGTATAGCCAGGCCCTTAACATAATCCAAACAGACTCAACCCTGTCATTGCTATACTTAATTTCTGAGGTCTCATGACATTCTCTAACATATATGGCCACTCCACCACCCCTCCTTCCCTGTCTGTCCCTCCTGAGGAGCTTGTAGCCTTTGATTGTGCCACTCCAGTCATGTGTGGCATCCCACCACTTTTCTGTGATAGCCACTGTGTCAGTTTTCTTGTGCATCATGGCTTCAAGCTACCCCTGTTTGTTGCTCATACTGTGTGCATTGGCATAAATGCACTTCAGATGAGTTAATGATTCCAGCATCTTTTTGTGAGTGTGTGCCCCATTTCCTTCCAAACCCCTCTCAGGTGCTGCCATGATTTAAAAATTTCTAGCCGTTGTCTTGAATAAAGTGGCAGAGCAAGAGTCTACCCTAGTCAAACAGTCTTTTAGCCTTGTCATGCTTCCCTTGGGCTTGCNACTGTGTGCATTGGCATAAATGCACTTCAGATGAGTTAATGATTCCAGCATCTTTTTGTGAGTGTGTGCCCCATTTCCTTCCAAACCCCTCTCAGGTGCTTCCATGATTTAAAAATTTCTAGCCGTTGTCTTGAATAAAGTGGCAGAGCAAGAGTCTACCCTAGTCAAACAGTCTTTTAGCCTTGTCATGCTTCCCTTGGGCTTGCTCCTAGCTGGTCCAGTTATCTCCCCTTCCCCCTTCATATCTAGTTTAAAGCTCTATCAATCAGCCCTGAAATCTCCTCCGCAAGGACTCTCCTCCCTCTTTTTGAAAGGTGTCCTCCATGAAATATCATCAAGTCTGGTCCTGTATAAGCCATCCCATTGTCAAAGAACCCAAAATTGTTACGGTGATACCAGTTACAAAGCCATAAATTAATAGACTGTATGTGTCTGTTAACTGGAAGAAGAGACGAGAATATAACCTGTACTCCAGATCCTCCCACCATCTTTCGCAGGGCTTTAAAGTCTCTCTTCATCCTTCTCAAACTTTTGCTTTCAACTTGATCACCTCCAATATGAAAAATTAGTAAAGGGTAGTAGTCTGAGGACCTCACCAAACTGGGAAGTTTCCTAGTGATGTTCTTAATCCGGGCTCCAGAGAGACAACACACTTCCCTGTGGGAAGCGTCAACCCAACATATTGGGTCCTCTGTTCCCCTCAAAAGTGAGTCCCCCAGGACTACAACCCTTCTTTTTTTTTCTTAGTGGATGATGTTATGATTTGAGCAGTTGACCTTTTGGACTTTGGACATACCTTTGGTGTAGATAATTCAACACCAACATCTTCATTTGACTGGTCCCTTTCAGCTAGAGCCTCATATCTGTTCTAGAGTGATATCTGGTCTTTCCCAGCCAAACCCACATGCCACTTGGTTAGTGGCACCTAGGGGGTGAGGTGGGCAAGGTAGGAGGTCCTCTGCTTCCTTGTCCTTGAGCTATCCTCCACTCACTCCCCTCATCCTGGTTAGTGTCTCTGGTCTTATGCAAGCAGGATGCAGGGGCCCTCTGTTCCTGGGTGCTACCAGAGGGGTGCCCCTGTTTCTGTTTCAGAGGGGGCAGAGCCTGGCTCCACCAGTCAATCTCCTGCTCAGCCTCCCTGATACTCCTCAACCTATCAACTGCCTCTTGCAGTTCTACAGTTTGGCAGAGGAGATCCTCCACCTGCTCGCAGCTCACACAGCAGTTCTCATAATTGCCCCTTGCTGCCAGGCAGAGGCTCTGGCATCCCCTGCAGCCTGTGGCCTGGGTTGCTACGTCTTTATGATGCAGCTCTGTCTGGGTTCCCACATCCACCCTGGGAACCGTTGAATGGATGACCTTCTGCAGGGTAGAAACCATGGCTGATCTCCTGTGCACCAAGTTGGCTGTGTTCCAGTGAATGAGACAGCTCATACAGCCACAGAGCCTGCAGATGCCTCACCATTCATGGTATCCCCCTAGTCTTTGCAGTTTTACACACAGGAACTGGTCCCTATATCTAGTGAACTTACCTTGTGAACCAGTAGAGGCCCAGCACGCTAAGTTTCTTCAAGCAGCGGCAGCACCACTCGGGCACACATAAGCACTATTTTCTCACCCTGTGCTGGGTGCAACTAGTCACAGCCCTCACGGAGGCTTCTTGTAGCCTGACTAACAGTGGGTGATGCTGGCTCCTCCCAGGCACTTCTCAACAGCCCGCCCACCAATTCACCGACCCCCACCACAGGCTACAGGCTTTTCTTGTCTTCAGAAAGTCCCCAAAAAGCGCTTTGTGTCGGCCTTTTTGCTGTAGCTCCCTTCTCCAGTGCAGACTTACCTTCCCTGAATAAATACAGTTAAATACATTTCAAACATTTTAATGCATTTACAATGTTTTTTTACAAGATTCTTCCTGGATAATGTACTGATCCATTAATTACACTTTATGATGCTTGGCTTTAGCAAAAAAATCCCAACAAACAAAAAGTAACATTAAGGTTATTAGGTGGTGTGCTTTTATTATAGAAATTAGTCTTTCATATTTTAACTGAATGTAGCTAACCAAGCTGACACACAATTGAGATAATAAACACAAGGCTAAAATAATATCAATTAAATGTAATTCACTGCATTTCAAAACATGCAAACCCAGATGTATGATATCATTAAGGAATCAAATATCACAACTTCCCTGTGGAATGAGTACTACTATAGACTCGAAGGGTCTATAGTCTCTCTCTCAGAGAGACTAAAAACTGTGTTTATATTCCCAATAATCAGTCACATAAAAATGGTGAGATTTTCAGACTAGGTTGGTTAGATTTTCACTTTAAGAGTAAGTTAGTAAAAAATACTGATGTGAGCTGCTCCTAATGAAAATAGTGAATAGTTGAATAAAACTGTACAATGACTTTTCTAGGCATGTCAGAAGCAGTCTGATTTCAAAAGCTATGAGACAAAATCAGATCCAGTGTGACAAGCTTTTCTGAAGAAAGGAACCACTTCATGTGGATATCTAAGTAGGAGTCTGCAAATAGATGTCTTCATTAAGAAGTTGAGTTTGAAATTCTGTTATTGTCCTCTCAGTAAGGATTTTTACTGAAGACATGGAGTTGTATCAAACGTTTACATGACATGTAAAAAAACCCATGTACCCTATTCAGCTGTCACTGTGTCTGGTGAAGGCTATTACTCAGTTCTGAAGAATACATTTGTTTTTTTATCCTGGTCTTTAATGAATCATTTTGCAACATGAACGTAAAACAGAAGTCAGTGACACTCAACTTTCATAGCCATAGCACAGAAGTTACCTGATCTAGCTGCAGAAAGAGTTTGTGCATTTAAAACATAACTAGTATGAATTTCATAGTACAATTTATATAAAGATAAGTTGTCAAAATAAGATAGAAACTTGTCTGTATTTATATATCTTGTTTGCTCCCTTCAATATAAAGTAATGAACTTAATTCTCCTCTTTCTTACTCTGGTGTAAAGGCAGAATAACCCAACAAAATTTATGACACAATGTTGGGCAAATTCCCACACTGCCAGTCCTACAGTCATTGAAATGGAAAGGGTTAAGAGGCTGTGGACAACAGGAAAGAGCTGCTGACCTAGTCTTTCTGTTTTCTGCATGGAATAGGCTTCTGTTCCTCCACACCTGCCAACTAAAACTTTATATTACACTCATCTTACTATATAATATGTAAACAAATTGGATTACTAGTCTCATTTTATAAATGCAGTGAAATGTAATGTGGTGAAGGGAACTCTTGCTTGTTGATTTAAAGGGAAGATATGTAAATTGCCAGTCATCTTCAATAATTTAGTCTGATATGACATTATAATGAAAGCTGAATAAACTGCCAGTAGCTGCAGCCTTGCCTTCTGCACTTATGATCTAGGATTAAGACTTTGCTGGAAAATATTTAGTGGACTTCACTGTCTATTGGAAGAAGCTTATCACATGGATATTATTAATGCTCCATTAAGAAGAATGTGGTGCTAGATGGAAAGTAAAAAGCAATTTCACTGAGAGGAGGCAAACAATTTTAAAAGCTTCTGCCCCCTTTGCAGTAGAATAAACATTACAAGCTTGCTATGAACACAAAGACTGAGACATTAGCAAGACAACAACATTAAGTTATTAATAGTTTTCCATTTTATTGGCTAGGGTTTTATACAACACAACACAATTAATTACATCTTGCCTGATACATCTTAAGCTGGATCCTGAAATGCTTTTCAGTGTTAAATAATGCAATATAGTAGACAGTATAAATTACAAGAAATTGTGGTGTGACGGATGTTGGGTGGTAAATAATTTATAAGGACTAGAACAGAGCAAGAAGGGACAAGTGATGGAGGTAAAAATAAAGGGGAAAAGAAGTTTTCACAGAAGATCTGAAGAGTTAATGTAAGAAGATGATTAAGGAAGCTATTTCAGATGGCTTAAAAAAGAAATTTGTAGACCACAAGTGGCCTCATACTGGTAGGATAGACAATTGAGTGACTGAAGTGGAAATGGTCTAATAGGTGGTTGAAAATAGTCCAAAAAATTTTGAAACAAAAAGGCCTTTGGAACAAAGCCTTAGCGTGAGTAGAGGATTGACTTCATATGTCTCCAGTGAAGGCCAGAGGGGAAAGTATCATGCTTCCTTTCCAGTCCTGGAAGAAGTCAGATTGTCATCTGGTCCTGGAGAAGGTTCCCAGCAGCCCTGTCCAATCACGCCCTCCAGCCTTGGCTTAGAGTCTCACAGCCATATGATACATCCTGAGGAGCAGTATTATACCATGGATCAGCTTATGCTGCCCTGAGCTCCAGCATTGCTGATGTAATAAAGAGGCACATGAGCACTTCTAGGTGAGTAAGGAGCTATTAAAGCCAGCTGATGTGCTGGCCTCTTGATTGGAAACGAGGGACTGCCATGACATGTTTACTACCACCACCAGAGGAGCAATCTGGGTTGCCATTGAGAAGTGTAATCAGTAATAAATGATTAATTAATGGCTTTTAAATGATCTGAGCTCAGTACGCTGTGGTGAGGATATGAATAGAGCAATTATTAAAAAATTCATGTGTTCTTGGTCATAGAAGTGATAAATACTCCAAAGTGCTCTTCTATTACAAAGTGGCAAGCAGTTCACTTGCACACTACATTTCTGGCTTTAATTGCCAATAAACGATGACCGTGCCCATGTTTGCAGGCTCCCTGACAGCACTCAGCTGCCATTTAGCACTTGTGGGCACACTGGCAGAGTATATTTTCTTGTTTGGAGACTTGTGATTTAAATGCCTGAGACGTAGTTTCAGCTCTTCTCATTTGCCCCTCCCTTCTCTAGCCTCCCACCCCCAGCTTTCACAATGTCAATCAGCAGAGCACAGACTAGGAATTAGGAGATTTAGCTCTTCTGCCATTTACCTGATGTCTAGCCTTCAAAAGATCAGAGAGACATATATTTAAGAGTTACTCTGTTGCTAAAATAGAGGAAATGATGTAATCACCCACGTTCACAGAACACTTTGATATGTAAGGATGAAAAGTGTTATCATTAATTTCTGTTCTTTGCAGACCTGAAGTGCCTGATTTGTACAGTAGAGCATTAAATCCTGCTTTTTTTTTATAAAAAAGGGGAAGACAAAGTATATACAGTTGATTCAGTTTGCCCCGTCCCACTGCCCCTTCCCCCCAGCATTGCAGAAGCTGTTTTGCACCAACAGAGAGTTATACCTACTTCACTGCAATGACAGTAGGGCATAGATTAGCAGCTTGGGCCATGATTCCCAGGCATAGATTGATAGTGAAGCATCTTTTAATACCAGTACTTGAAATTCACCATGTACCTTAAAGAGAAGGTGAGATAATTTTTTGATAGAGAAATTGCTTCTGCAGGGAAGAAGGTTTGCTCCTGCAAGCTGATGCCACCTGGGTACATCAGAGGATGCAAATGGAGCCACTGCTTGGCTGGAACTTGGGAATCCTTTGTTCCCTGTAGCTTGCTCTAGGCTGATCATCAGAGCAGTTGTGCTGAAGGTAGGGAAAAAAACACACACCTATCCAGGCAGAGAAGAGAACTGAATCCTTCTGTCCAAGACAGTAAAAAAATGCTTCAGCCATCAGAAGCCAGGGTGTTCTCGGATGGAGCTCCCTGCCCTTCCAGTACAAGCTGGTTTGCTTCTGCATGACTCAGTTCAACATTCCGTGTCCCAAGATGGCTCTACAGGGCATGTACACTTAGAGGAAGAAAGGTGGTTTCCAGTCACTCTGCAGAAAAAGGATGATGGAATAAAGGTGTAAGTCTAAGGGAATTCAGGTCAATTCAGCTTGGTGAATTGCAAAAACAGAGGTGTGCCTTAATGCAGGCTGAAAACAAGTGTGGGATTTTCAAGGCCTCACACCTTCTTCTACCCAGTTGTTCTGGTGATAGGGCATACCCTGTATTATAGGAAGCATTTTGTTTGCGCTCTGGAGCTCTTTCAGATGCAAGAAGAATGATCAGTCTGTGGGGGCTTACTCCTAAGCTTGAGCACTGCTGCAGGTTTGTCTCTACTTCTCCAGAGAATTCTGCTTTCCTGATATTTTATTCACCACCTTACCAATGGATCTTTTCCTCCTTACTTTGACATCTGGGATAAGAAAGTTTTTCACCAAAATCTTTCCACATATTTCTGCTTGTTCTGCAGAAGCAAAGAGGAAAAACTTTACCGTAACAAATTTTAGGGTAAAAATAGTCAAAGAGTGTAGCAGCAGCAGAAGAGCTATGAGCAGTTGCTTGGGGCACTGAGTGTTCGTGACCAATTTTCTGCTGGGGTTACTTGTATGCAGCTGAGACTCAGAATCATGCTCCAACATGGTCCCTGCTGTTGGGTTCTAGTTAAATAAATACTGTATATCACTAAGGAAACTATCCCTGTAGGATTCAGTCTTACAGATGGAAGTTCAGGTCCAGATGAGAGCTGCTGAGTCTATGCTGGAAACTCAGGCATCTGCTGCATACAGGTGCAGTGTTTCTCACTGGATGGCTTTTTAACATCTACTAAGAAGAAAATGTGGTGGAAGAAAAGAGTAATAAGTACTTCATTCCAAACTACCCATTCCTAAGGTACCTTAAAAAATCCTAACACTACTAAAATCAATTAAATTCCCATATAGCCACAGAAACCTGACTGTAGCAAGAAGCATGCAGCAGGCTGCTCCCCTTCAGCTGTGGCCGTGGTGGATCTCTGCCCTTGCTCCTGAAGTGCAAACTGCTGAGCAGAGCATGGTGTACAGGACTACTTCAAACAGGATTTCATATGAAGTGAAAGTCAGAGTAGTTATATAGTCTTTGGGTGGCAGACAAAGAACAAAGTGTCTTTGTCTTTAATAAGAAAAGCAGTGAATTTTTAGTTTGCCTTGATGTCAACATTTGCACTCTGGGAAACAGTCTTAAAACTAGCAGTGGATTCAGCCCAGACCTTTGGGCTGTTGGTTATTTTTTGCAGCTCTTGGAAACATGCATATTTGACAAAGAGCACTGGACTGCCTGAACAACTTTTTTGTAAAAAGTTTCAAGCATTTGGTTCTGAGACCTTTGTTTCTACAGGTTTGGACCTTCTGCCTCTCTTCTTTAAGTGCACAATAAAAACTTGATTTTCCCATAGCAAAGAAACAAATATTTTTTTATTACTTTTTTTTTTTTTTTTTTGGTGCCACACTAATATTTTAAAATGAAATGAAAACCTGTGAAAACATGGAAAATAATATTAAAATTAGGTCACTTTAACCCCCTTCTTCATGAACAGAATTTCAAAATGTTTTCCAAAGGGTGTTTGGTGTTGGATTATTTGTCATTCAAAGCAGCATGCAGTTACAGGTTGCACACACAATGGGTTAGAAAACTTGGAAATTTGGTATCAAGTTTTGATCTTGACACACTAAAGCTGTATGTCCTTGAAAGAACAGCTTCTGTCCTAGATTCTAGCCTTCTCCCATGGTGACAGCAGCCTTTCTTTATAAAGAGATTTGTAATCCTGGAATACTGAAAAAAGGAATAGCAAAAGTATTATCTGTGTGTGCATTGCTTACAGGAGGTGAGAGAAATATCTGAATATCTTAGATGGTGGGTAAAAGTCATATCCAAGTTTTGAGAAAATAAATCTTCATGGAGTGCTCTTTTGCCCTTCCAAATCCTCCTCCTCTCAGAAGGCTTTGGTCAGAAAAAGAAAATTACCAGACAGCTCCAAAAGTTGGCTCCTTACTGTATACAGCAGATGCCCAAGATACCATAGTTGCAGCTCTGCGCATATGCTGATTTCCCCAAAGGCATGGCCTTGGATGCTCTCCTCTTTGTCTTTTTCAGAAGGAGAAAGACTCAATTATTTTCATGCCAGATGCACATGGTCATGCACGCTCAAGCCCTCACACTGCAAAGCTCTCATTCCCCTCTCATTTGAGCTTCCGATCTCTTTAGAATTCATTCAGAAATCATGTAGATGCTCAAGGCATGAAAACGTGCAGAGATGCCATAATTCCTCCAGTCCTGGACATATTTTTTTTTCTTATCACCTTGTAGATAACCTTCCATTCATTTTCAGATTAGTTGCATCTTTTTCTCTTTTTCCCCTGTCATCATCTGTACCTCCCTCAGGTTTCAAAATGACAAACATTTAAAGGAAAAGAAAAAATAAAAGAAGAAAAAAAAAAAAGGAAGAGAAGGGTAATACCTTTTCTACTCTAAACTATTTCCTGTAATACTCAGCTGGACTCCAGTTTATGGAAGCATGGCACTAGTCTAGAGGTCAGACCTTGATGGCTAAGATTTTGTCCTTAATTTACCCATGAGTTGAAGTCATGAAAGACAGGGAAGCTTTCTTTGGAAGGCCAGAGTAGGGATTCAAGGAGCACAAGACAATCAGGTCTCACTGATGCTCTGCTGATATTGTGGTCTCAAAGAGTATTGGCTGCAGTTGCTTTGACTGAATAGAAAATTGCACTTCTCTTTACAGATGTTGCCCCTGGTTTCCTCACTTTCTAGTTAAGTCACCAGCAGAGGAAAATGCCTCTGGTCTAAGTGTCAACTTCACTAGATTTTGTTTCTAAGATCTCCTTCCTTTCTGTAAGCTTGATGCTGTTCCTTCTGAATGGCTGGTGCCACTGTGAAAGTACATTTGTGTTTAAAGATATTCCACAAAGAGCTAATAGGATAAGCTGGGATATGGGGAAGCATGCATAAACAAGGGTGCAAGAGTTATTACTCTCCTAAAACATTTGCCTTTATTGATGCTGTTACTGAGATAGTGTCGTGGTTTAACCCCAGCTGGCAACTAAGTCCCACACAGCTGCTCACTCACTCCCTCCTGGTTGGACGGGGGAAAGAATCAGAAAAATAAATAGAAGTAAGAAAACTTATGGGTTGAGATATAAATAGTTTAATACGTAAAGCAAAAGCTACATGTGCATACAAAAGAGCAAGGAATTCATTCAGCACTTCCCATCAGCAGGCAGGTGTTCAGTCATCTCCAGGATGTTCATTTTCCTTCCTGGTTGGGGATGCCAAATGTAATGGGTTACAACTCCCCCTGCCATAGAGGGGGCTGATTTCTCAGGCCCATGAAGAGCAAAGTTGCTAAGACACTTGCAGGAAGATCAAGCCCAGAAACTTTCTTGCTAAAGAAAGATGATCTAAAGAAGACATTGTCCCTGAGTAGAAGTCTTGGATCTTCAGAATGCTCTGATTGCATTTTGCTCACCTGAGCAGATGGAAGCTGTGCTAGAAGAAATAATACCCGACAGAGGCCCTCCAGCAACTGAAGGAACTCTACTGCATCTAGACACTGGAAGTAATATAACTTGAAAAACAAATCTTTCCTTTTTCTCAAATCACTTGGCTTGTACTTTGTTTTATTGTGACTAACAACAGGAGAAGGCACACGGCCCTGTGGCTTTAGAGAGTGGGTGAGCTTTTCTGTGATCCCTCTGAGAGTGAAGACAGTGTCACTTGCCTCTGGAAAGATACAGTCTCTCTGGTCTTCTGGGGTGTCACACACAGCTTGCATTTCACACCAGCCAAACCCATTCCGGAAACACGTTACTATGAGCCTTCTCTACTGAGGTCTGCTCCATGCTCACCTGTGATTCCAGGTGGGTTTGATGGCTTATGTCATTGTTATCTTGGTGCTCATCCTTTTAGACAGTGCTGGCAAATGCTTCTAAATGTGCAGCCCTGGGAAAATAAGCCCTTTCAGAAATGTGCTCTTGGTCTTTATTGTTTACACTACAGTAATGAGCTGGCAAGGTCAGGGCCTCCCTCCGATAGATGTTAGCTCTCTCTATCAGATAGCTAGTGAGAAACAGTCCTATCTGGATGAGATTATACTCCTACTAATAAATATGGGGAGAAAGAAACGTCTTAAGACATTCTTTTACAGAAGAAGTTCTGAATATGCAGAATTACTTCCCCAAAGTACCAGAAAAAGTTGGGGGAGTACCAGCAGGTGAATACAGATCCTTGGAGGACTAGTGTATCACACCTTTCCCATATGTATTTCTCCATAATATCTTTGTCTTTCCCTGGTTTTTGTAGACATTTGAAGCTAGAGAACATCCCAGATCCCCTGACTTCTTGTTATCATTGCAAAAAGCCCCACAACCGTTTTAATGGAGCTCTTTGTAGTGCCAGTTTTTACACAGCACCACTGGCATTCAGTTCAGTAAGTGGAACTTCCTGGAATCTTTAAAATATTGTTCAACTGGAAATACTGATTTGTCAAAAATTCAACTCCATGTTGAACTAGTTATCTTTTTGGAAAATAGATTTGTTTCTTACTTTTCAAACTTTTTATGTGATTTTTCTTTTTTTTTAATGAAAAAAATGGTGATGTGGGAGTAAAAAGGTTTTATGTTTTCATCTTATTGCACTGTTTTTAAAGATTAAAAAGTCCTGTGAGGCTGAACATGATATACACTTAATACATATCTGTTAAGTCACCAGATGGATGTCGCCTGGGAAGGACTTTCACCGTTGTTTGTTGTCAAAATTAGATATCACTTAGAATTTCACAGGACAGGTATTTAGGAAACATGC
This sequence comes from Chloroceryle aenea, assembly GCA_013399075.1. Lineage (NCBI taxonomy): Eukaryota > Metazoa > Chordata > Aves > Coraciiformes > Cerylidae > Chloroceryle > Chloroceryle aenea. The sequence continues at coordinate 24,750 of VWZY01012970.1, read as the reverse complement.
TGGTGCTGAGATGAATGCAGATGCTAAAGATGAGACTCATCTTCTCTTTTAAGCCATGACTTCCTTAGTACTTCTCTTTCAAAAACTTGTGATCATCTACTTAGCATTTCCTTAGCAGTCAAACCAATCACACATACAGAACTGCTGCACTTGGTACTGCATATATGTAAGAATTCAGCTATTATTTCCCCATTTCTCCACAATTGCCCCTGAATCCCAACACTCCAGCCTGGATTTTCATTAGAAATAAAGCCTTTTTTTAATGTTATCTATAAAATTAAATACCTAAACAACTAAGCAACCTAAATATCTAAACAACTCTGGAAATTCAACCTTCCTTTATGACACACGTATCTGAGGCTTAAAAAAAAAAAAGTTTCCTTATAAAACTTTGATAATGAAATCAATGTTCTACTGCTGGAGGTTTCTCCATTTGGTAGGTGGAAATTTTGTTTTCTTCCTTGTATTACTTCCAGTCTGAGTATTTCTGTTTGAGTTGCATCTTCTTCTTACTTTTCCCTTTCTTCCCACCATAGAGTTTGGTATTAGCATTAGTATTACTATTTTGCTGTTCCCTTTATCGGGTTTATATAGTGCAATTGCAAGTGAAACACAGAATAAGTAGGAAATAAGAGCCTGAGTATTTCCATTGTATTGCTTTATAATCTATTGTATTAGAAAATGTAGATCGAGGATTCCAACAAGGGACTGGAAGGTTAGGTATTACTCCCAGCTTTGCTGCTGGGTGGTTTCAACAATTTTCTTTATCTTCATTCACTCATCAAAAAATACAGATTATAACACCTCTCATCACTATCAAGCACTCTACTATCTACTGTTGAAAAGGGCTGTATAAGAGTATAATGTAATCAAGAAGGAGGAAAGAAGGAGAGAGTGAAATAGAAAGAAGTTGCACTAGATTACAGAGGAGATGAAGCAGATTAACCCCACTCTACCTCAGATTCGGTGTGTTTCAGGGGAAATATAAGATTTGACTCTATACAGCCTGCATACATAAAAATAATAAATTTCCACTACAGTATCCTTCTTTGGATTACATGTACTGATACAGTGGTTAAAATATCACTCTTCACTGCTTATAATGGCCATTTGCTTGTTTCTTGTCCTTGACCTGGTTTAGATGCTGAAACAAGACCACATATATTCTCACTCTAGGCTTGCCTTGCCTTCATTTGCACGCATGTATTTATTTCCTTCAAAATCAGTACCACCAAGGGAAAAAAAGAGTCTGTGAGTGCAGTTACTGAAGTTACCTAAATCTTCTGAGGCATGGGCTCAAAAGAGACAGACACAAGGCACTGCAGTTAGTCACCAAGACAGATGGTGACAAAGAAAAGAGATGGATTCCTGTTCAAATGGACTTCTAGTACTCAGCATTTTTCAAGCAATGTGTATATGTGAAATACCACATCCACTATTCCTTTTGCCAGTACAAAATCCATTAAATAGAGAATAATATATTTTTTAATGCCTTGTTGAAAATGAAGTAATCATCAAGCAGAATAGTTCTCTTTCTTGTTCCATGCCTGACAATACAAACAGTGGTTTGACCTTTGAGTCAATTAATAACACTGAAGGTGAAGAACCTGGGGAAGGAAACAAATGTTCTTGTGTGCATCATAGGATATTTGCTCATTCATTCATTTGTTCAGTCATTCCTAGTACATTTTCAGATGGGGGACCTGCGTGGTAAAGAAGTTTCTTTCCACTCACAGCCTGGGGTTTGCTCATTATTTGCTGAAGAAAATGCTTTTGCACTATATTGCATTGGTTGGGCTTGGAATGCTTCTCACAGAGGAAAGACCTGATAGGTCTCCATCCATCGCCAATGCTGGGAAATGCTCTTTCCCAGAAACTGCACTGCTTTTCATGTCTTGAATTTGACTGACCCCACTCTTTGCTGGCATGGAGCCTCTAGCAGTGGTGAAAGAAGAAGTCAGCAAGGATCTGCTGCATAGCTAGGTAAAAAATTAGATTTCCTGATGCGTTTTTGGTGGTGTTATCCCTGGGTGTATTCTCTGCACATCAGTAGCAAGCACCTAGCTCTGATTCCAGTGAAAAGCAAGAAATAGTATGTTTGGGTATCAGGACAAAGTGGCCAGCTCCCCTGTGCCCACATCAACATGCTTTTCTTCTTTCCTCTGCATCTATAACCCATCACAGTCTCCTTCACAGTCAGTCACTCATCAGAAAAGCAGACAAGAAAGTTTGTAGCTTCTGCTGTCAGCTGTCTGCTTTCCCTCATCTCCACACCCTTCACCTGTTCCCTGCTTGTACCCATCTGGTGTTTGTCTACCTGCAGAGTAGTTGGTAGGTGCTAGTGGCCATTTGGTTGCCTGGCCCACACAGGACCCCATTTCCTTCATTTGTGTTATGAACAGCTGACTTCCTGCTGGTGGTTTGGACCAATGTCTGTGTTTTGCTCTATTCCCAACTCCAAACCTTATGTGCAAGCCTCTAAGTAGAGGCATATTCTTTTATAAATGCATCTATTTGGAGGACAAAAACATTGCCCTCCTTTAGCCTCTGTATTCCTGAATTTTCTGCATATCTATAAAAATGATCTTCCAAGGAAAACAACTGCATGTGTTGAGCAGCTGTGTCATTAACTTCCATGCAGTTGATGAGATGATCTCTCTAATGGTTTGAAGTGTCCCTGAAACTTTATTTTCTAATTTTTTTTGGGGTGTATTTGTAAAGACCAAGGCAGGATTAGTTGCATGGGAAAGCTTATGAAAGAAAGGGAAAGAAGTTATCATTCATTCCTGTTGGCTTTGACACCTCCTCTCCTTTCTGTTGTTTGCAGAATAAAAGACCACAGAAGCTGGTCTGGAGAGTCATTGACCTTCATTTTTATTAAGACATTACACCAATAATAAAGTCTGCTGAAAATGCAGAGAGATGAATGAATGATTTATAAAGTCCTTGGCATAACAACTTGTGTTGCCTGGAATGAGTCAGACTTTCCAAACAGCCACCGAGGAATTATCTCCTTCCCTTCTTCCCATCTCCAAATATAAATCTGACTGGCCCAGGGGGATTATTGCCATCTGCTGAGGAGTAAGAGCTGGAGGTCTGCACCAGGTGATGGAGGATGGCACAAAGAGCCAGCTCTGGACTTAGCTGCCCAGAAATACCCTGTCCATGTTAGATTGAGGCTACTCCCAAGCTACCGAGCTTGGCAGAGAGGCAGAACCCATTGCCTCAGCCACGGTGTTGGGCATCTACTGTCGATGAATGTGAGCCACATGGGTGCCACGGGGCTGAGAGCTGCCTGAAGCCAGCTGGAGTTTCTCATACCTTGTTGTCTCCCATGTTATCCTGATCGCCCTTTAAACATCACAACTGTCCTCATTCATCAAGTTATCACTTGGTTGTCATTCATCACCCACTTCTTCTAATAGGTCTCTATGAAGAAACTGGTATTAAAAAACCTCCCAACCCTATGTAAGCTACATTATCTTGTATTTTATGAGATATGAGACATTCATATTGCTCAGCCCATTTCGTCTTGTAGCCAAAATCATTCTAAGTACTTTTCACTTAGCGGTTGGCATAGCTCCAAATCCCACAGCTGTCTCCATGTCATTGAAGCTCTATGCTTATAAACAGCATTAATATTTTCTTACCTGACAATAGATGGTGCTCTTTCTATAATTATCTATCCTTGCAATCCCTGCATATAGGGTTTTTTCACTTAGAATGAACATAACAGATTATCCTTGGTTTTGAGCATTAGAAGACACTAAGCTGCAATGGTAATAAATAAACACCTGTAAACAAATCTGATCTGCAACAAGGACTCAGAATAGATTCTCAACTTTTAAGTGCTCAGGTGATGAGTATTTAGATAGATAGAAAGATAGAAAAATGACAGAAATTATAAGGAACCACCCAAATCTCTTCCCTAGTTTTCATCAAACAAAGCTCCTGAAGATTCAGAAAAGATATGTTGTGGTATTCTGTGTTTGAATAAAAAGGAAGGAGATGCTAAGTAACATTAGGCAAATTTCTTTTACACTTTCTTTTTTTTTCCCAGTATGCATTTTAATTCTTTGTAAAGTACAGAGAAGACTTCTGTTTATTTCAGGATTTCTAGAAGTCACAATTGTAACTTAAATTCAAGGCAGTACTATTTCCCAGTCAAGTTTAGTGAAGGAAGAATCATAAAATACCTAAAATTTACCCTTCAAATAAAATACAGAGAATAGCATTTAGAATAGTATGGTGACTTGCAAGCAAATACTGTGATTTTTTAAACTTTTTTTTGGTGTGGCTTCCTCCCATTCTTGATATTATTTATACTCAAATGAAAGGCTTGAACCTGCCACCTACCTTCAGTCCTTTTCCATTCCCATAGCTTGCATAATGCCTTTAATTTTTGATCTAACTTGATTTTACACTTGTATGTCAATTTGAAGGACCTATTTATTCCTCAGGGTCTTTAGAGAAGAGTGTTTAGAGGTGGACTGAGAAGCATCTCAGCCGTTTTCCCCAGTGGATTTGAGCCCTCCAAATGTATTCCTCAAAAATGTTCATGGGTACTCACAGCTTGCAGTATTGAAGCCCTTCAGCTATTACCTGACTTCCTTTGCAAGCATAGCAGAAATGTGTGGTCTGTACCTTCTGGAGGGATGCATCTATCTGCCCTACATCAGCCAACAAGGTAAATGCCAGTGCTGACTCATTCCTCTTTCATCCTTTACTCCACACTGGGAGCCCTCCTGCTTTGCCAGGAGCACAGGTGGCGAGGCCTTGATGGTGTCTTACCCAATGGCCTCAAGTCTATGATAGCTGCACAGGAGCAACTGCCACCCACTGCTACACACACATCTCCAGTGCTTAAATCATGAGGAGAGTCTTGCTGAGGTGATGTCTTTTGTGGGTGAGGAAAAGTGGACTTTCAAGGGGGAAGTGATGCAACATGAGGCAGGAGCTTTGTGTTCTTTCTTCTTCCTTCTGTTCATCATCATTTTGTCTGACAAGTTTTACTCATCTGTTAGTTTTAGGGGCTTCAATGATGTTAGGTAGCTCATGTTTCTTCTCTCCTACTGCTTTTCTTCTCATTTGGACAAATATGCTGTCTCCCATCACTTATGCTTCTTTCCCCTGACTATCAATATAAAAAATACAAGATGAAAATATTCTTATAAAAAAGGTAATTTGTGAAAATATAAATCTAGTTATTTTTTTAGCAAATAATGGATATATTACTGACTTCTAAGATAAATCCTTAGATTAACAATATTTGAAGACATTCCCTATAAAATTAAAGGAAAAAAAACCTGCTTTCTTTCGTAGTAAGTCAACATTTCTGTCTGTCATTGTTAGAAATTGATGAAAAACAATCCAAAATCCTGAAATTAATTCTAGACCAATTGATGTTTTAGGCTGGAGAAAATAAAAATGTCTTAAAACTTTGAAGTTTTTACACTGGTATTATAAAGGGATAAATAAATAAAAAGTAGAAATAATAACCCATCAGAATAATAAACACACTATCCATGGTCTGAATTCTTACAAAGAGGGAGGACTTTTTGGGAAGAGGAACATTCTGCTGACAAATGACCAGTTAAGCTTTACCATCCCTCAGCACTAGGTATAATGTAAGGAAAAGAGTATGATGCTAGTGACTTAGTAATGGTACTCCCTCTTACTGAGTTAACAATATAACCATTGTTCCTCATACCCATAATTTTCAGGAGAAGACAGAGGTGTACCTTAATGTAAGGTCTGCCTGCAAAGGCCAAATCCAGTTTTCATTTATATTTCTGTAAACCATTAGTGTCTCTGCTGAAGTCAGTGGGATAATTAAATTTATGCCATTATAATTAAGAATATTAAGCCTGTGAGCTCTAATGCTCCATGTACACCCAATCTGTTGTAATTAGTAATCACTAAGGAGTATCTCTGAAGAAGGCTGTCCTGTTTTGAGTTAGAACAGTACTAATTCTGCTCAGTGATTTAACTTTGCAGTTCAGTCTCTTCTAAGTAGCTGCACTTTCTGGACTTAATGGCATATTTTTGAAAACAGTGTCTGCCTGTAAAAATGATAATGCTCAATGTTTATAGTTACTACTAAAGCTTGGTGTGTGTGGAAAGGCTCTTGCTTATACTTGCTCCTGTGCAGGCCACGATCACTGTTAAATCTTGTGTACCATGTGCAGGAAGTAAAAGGCTGCACCTGTGAGGAAGAAAGAGAGGACAGGTGACCCTAGATGGACCAGTAGGGGATTATATCCCATATATGTCATATTTGGTATAAAGCTGAGGGATCACAATCAATGTGTTCCTGAATCCGGTTCCAGAATCCAGCTCCTGAATCTGGTTCCTATCTGCCTCTAAGTCCAGCCTGGGATTTCCCCAGTGTCTGTCCACAGCATCAGTGACAGTGGTGATGTAATTGTGATCAGGGATGAGGGGGGCTGGGGGTGTATTGGGTTCAATATTGCTTTTGCATATATTTGTATATATTTCATTTTATTGTTATTATTTTCATTAAAGCTGGTTTAGTTTTCTTTTCCAGTCCATAAGTCTCTCACTTTTATTCTCTTTCCCTTGGGGAATGCAGAGGGGTTAATAGAAAACATCTGTCATTTGTCTAGTGGCCAGCCCGGCCCTAACCCTTGACAAAGGCATGCAATAACATTTCAGTGGTTGACACAGAGGTACTCAAATAAAGCAACAGTGAGATCAAATGACCTTTCAATCTGTTTATGAGAGACTTTGTCATCTCTGCTTCAAGACAGCTGGAATGAGTAAGAGAAGTTAATCTATATCCCAGAGAGTCTTCGCTTCAGTGAAATCCACAAATGCACACAGGCTCTTCAGCTGTTGTGGTCCTGTTGGGTTTCCCTTGACAGGTCTGAGCACATGAGCAGCTTATGTCTTTTGCGTTCTCAGGGTGGGCTCTCATCAGCCCTTCCCCAGAGAAGGATTTATCTGTAATATACTACAAGCAGTTCTTGAGCAAAGTTACTAAATTGATAGGGATTAGCACGTTAGAAAAGAAGTGTATTTTTTTTTTCCTTTGTACTGTAAATAAAGCTTATTGCTGTTTTGCATGCTTGGCTGCCTACCTTAATGCAGTAAAGTCCTGACAGGAGCTGCCATCATATCTTTCCACAGGATCTAGTGGGTCACATTACTGGGAAAAAACATGATTAACTGTCCTAGTCACACCTTATCTTCACCAAGTGAAGTTTTTAGTAGTATTATGGGGATGAATCCATGAGATGCAGGTTTTGAACCTCATGTACCTCTGGCCAGATATATCCCATATAGAAGGTCCAATCCTGTAATGATGGGTTAAGTGACACATGGACACTGCTGCCTCAGGAGGTGGGGGGAAAGCTTGAACTCTACAGGGGCTCAGATGTACTCAGAACCTTCATTAAGGCAAGACCTAAACTTGTGTCAGATGATCCCTGGTCACAATGTTCTCTGTGTGTGCTCTTAAGCTGTGGGACATGCAACATGGTGTGTGATTGTTTGGTACTGGCAGAGGAAGGCACTGTCACAGATGCTCACTGGATACCCTTGGATGTCCTGCTAACTCTGAGGACAAGTGTTGCTAAATGTTGGTGTCTGCCATGGTCTGTCTCTCCAGGTGGTGTAACACCACTGAAGCCAATGAAGCCACATTCTGGAAGAGTATAAGCTGGCACAGATCCCCTGAAACAAGCAGAGCCACAACAAATGCTGGTATAAGTCTATGATTTTTCTCCTGTCAGCTTTCCATGGGTTTCACTTAAATTACTGATCCAGAGGAGAAATTACCTTGTTTTCCCATCCCTACAGCTATCCAATCTTTGGTTATGGATTTCAGTTGCTCCTTGGAGGGTGCAGTTTAGCCCTGTACATATCTCATAGCAATCATGTGCACCACAAATTCTGCTTAATCAAATAAAGGGCCCTAAGTCAGTCAGGAGAGATGGGATTGCACTCTGGAAGGATGCAATTAAAGCTTTAATGACAAATATACCAGGTTGAAGAAGGATGGAGGAAAGGAAGCTTCTGGTAGAATTTTTAGTTTAGAGAATTGATTTTAATGACCTACTCTCAGTGATTTTCCTAGTTGTGTGAGCTGTGTCACTACTGACACACTTGCCATGATGTACAAGGTATTTAGCATACAATATAAGTGGCATAATATGTAATGCGGTTTATATCAAATAGTGTTACACTAGTACAGGAATTCAAAATACCTTCTCATGCTTCGGCATGCAAAGCCTCTTGGTTTTGTTGCTGCCAATACTGAAGAAAGTGATACCGCTAAATTGGCTATGAAAATTTGCAAACATCAAATCTATGGCTTTCTTTGGTCCAGTCTCAGAAGGGTCAAGAGTTTCCACTGACTTCATCAGTTTGAAAAACTATTTCATTGGCTGAAGAGATTTTTAACTGAAACTTTAGGTTTTCCTGTGCTCAGATTCACTAAGCCGAAATTCAGAGAATGTAATTTCTCTCCATAAATAACTTTGTTCCTAGTTTGCATGAGAAACATTTAAAAGGTCTGGCTTCTGAAAAGAAAAATATTCCATTTAATAACTATTTTTTTTTTATATCAAAAATACTGGCTAAGATCATGAGTCACCAATAACAGCATCAGTGGCTTGCATTTCAAAGAGCTGCCATAGAAAATAATGTAAAGAGTTAACCTAGTAATAAAAGTTTCACAGCCCATGCAGCTTAAATTATTCACCAGGACACAAAATCATAACCATAAATTACAATGCTATGAATGATTGAGGGTTTCTAACAAGCACAATGTAAAAAGAAACACTTTGTGAAACTGAGCCATTGTTGGACTAATTAAGAGTCTTTGAAAAGGTTCTAATATCTGACTCTGAATTCCCTCATCTCTGCAGGTGTCTTTGCAAGTTAACGTCAGCTGCCAAAAACCGGTCAGGCTTGAACTGATGTTCACTTCTGTTGCTTGTTACTTAAAGCAAGCCCATGGAAGCCCTTTTGGGTAGAAGCTGCTTCCTCTGAAGAGGAGCAGGAGACAGGAGCACTGGGTGACTGGATGTTGGCTGACACAACACCCAGCTGATGCTTGGTGACACAGAGATCTGTCTCAAGCCAGGGTGAACCTCCATGAAGAAAGCTTTTTATTGTTGCAACTAAGGTAGGAAAATGAGTAATTTCAAAAAAAGAGTGAATTTGTCCAACAGGTCTCAAGGGAGACTGATGAATCCCAGCCTTCTTCCACTCTATTTCACACCTCACACAGAGCTGGAAGTGGGTCTTGGGGAAAATAAAAGCTTTGGAGTGGGAATAATCCTCATGTGGCTGCCTGAGAGCAGAATTCCTACCTTCAGGGCACGCAGGGAAAAAAAACCCTAATACAGAGGCAGAATTTGTGCTCCGGTTAGAATGAAAAACCAATAATGGGCAAGACACAGGATATGTATAAGAGTTTCCAGCCTTCAAGACCCAGAAAGTTTAGGAATATTGTGAAAAAAAAAAAAGAAGAGAAAAGGTATATTTTGCTTAGGAATCTTATGTCCCTCAAAATGGTATGGAAAACCGACCTTAAAAACACTGAGGAGAAATTGACTCTTAAATGATAGGGGGTTTAGCATTATCAGCGCTGAATAATGTCTATCCTTGTGACGCTTGTATTGCTGTATTATAAAATGTTACTGCTTCTACTCATGTGATTTTGAATGATCTCCCATTTTATCTGAAATAAAGAATATCTGTTGGCAGCTTCCATGTCTGTGGCAAATGATTGTGACTTCAAAACCCACATAAAACGTTGGGAAAGTAATTTAAAGACCTAGGAGTTTGTTTTATCATTTTGGGTCCTGACTAAGATTTGGTTCTGACAATAAAGAGACAGATTTTCCAAGGAGAATTAATGCTAGCAGAAGCCTTTGGCTGAGAACGTGAGTGTTACCTGCAGGCATGAAACATTTAAACATTCACTCCTTAATGGCATTTAAATCTTGAAGTCATGTGTCTATGTTCGCTGTGCAGACTGTGAGGAGAGATACAACATATTAGTTTCCAGATACAGGTCACGCTATGGAAAGCTTGCAGCAATATGCATATCCGAGCTGTGATCTGTACACAGTCTAGCTGTGGTATCCAGGTACTACACTTGAGATAATACACCCTATTTCTTTAGCAGAGGTGAATAGCAGAGTTGTAGTGCTGTGCTATGACATTTAGCATGGGCCTGTTGCTCGTATTGGGTTAAGCCATGAGTACACGGGAGCCAACATAGGCCCCAGGAGCACAAGGAGAGTCCAAGATACTCCAGGGGTGACACACTGGCATGGCACTGACAGCCAGCTGATGGGAATCTCTAAGCTCAGAGTCAGTCTGTTCAGTTGCACTGGGGTATGTATATTCATGACTTGTTCAATTTGGGGAGCTGTCACCTCTGTGGCCCTGATGGAAGTCCCTACTAAGTTTTGTATCTGTACTCTAGGACATGAAATAGATGCGGTGTTTCATAAAGTGGTGATAGTGCAATCAAAATTTCCTATGACCCTGGCTTGGCCCAGGGTGTTGAGATGGAGATGTTCATTTTACAATTTCACAAAGCAGAAAATAAAACTTAAAAATTAAAAGAAGAAAAAAAACAAACTCACAAACAAAACCAAATCCTAAAAAACATTAAATGAAATAAAGACTACAGTCTGTTATTTAAACAGATAAAAGTGCCAAAATCAAAATAAACAGAAATAGAAGGGGCTTATAAACTAATCCTGCCAAGCCCACTGCTTATTTCCATCCTGCAGTGGTTTCAGTCATTCAGTGGCTTTACCAATGGCATGGTTTGACAGTGAACTATGTGTAGCCCTCTTTTGGTCCCTGACAGCCTGATGCTGTGATCTGTCATGGAGATATTTTGTCCTGACAGTTTAGGCAGGTGATGTGTCTAGGGAAAGCTGAATGAAAAAATAAGCTCAATGAAAAGTGTTAGGCAGTCTTAAGTATTGGTGCCATTGTGACTTTTGCACATAGGTTTTAATGCACTGTCCCTTTGGAGAGGCATGAGGACCTTTGCTGTTTCAGGGGCTGGTGAATGGGCTTGTAGGTAGGCCTCTATCCACTCAGTCAACTGGAGCTAACTCACAAGATAAACTGCTCTTGTCTTAAAAAGAACAATATCATAAATAAATAATCAAATGAAACCTGAGATGGGTTCTAAATCTGTCCAAGCAGCATTTTTTGAGTTTCTAAGCACTTTCATGTCACATTGGGAAAGTTTGCTCTTCAAAAATGGCTTCAATTTAAATTTTAGTACCTAATAAACAGCCTGACCCACAGCTCTGTTCTTTAATAAAGCAGATAGGGCTGTTTCAAGTGTCAGCACTTGGAAATTTGTGATTGTGATATCAGAATAATGTGTCCTTCTTGTCTGAAAATGAAGTTTCTATAAATGGATGGGAGGTGAGCAGCTGAGCCCCAGGGCTTAAGAGGCTCTGACCTGTACTAGTGCTGAGAAGTACTCTGTGTGTGTGTGTGTATGTATGTGAGGAACCTGAAATAGTGTTATTTACATGCTAAAGGCATGGGGAGCCCAGATGAAGTAGAGTTAATAATTTAAGTAGATGATAAAATAACCCTAGTGGTGGGTAAATTGTCTCTCTGGGGAAGTGGAGGTTGTTTACTATATTATATATATAGTAAATATATATAGTTGTTTACTATATTACTATATTAGGAATGGCTGCAGCCTTATGAGCTTATCTCAGAGCAGCACAGGGGGTGGCAGTGGTGCTGCTGGAGGAGCTGAGGGAGGATGGAAAAAGCCTGTCACAGGAGAATAGGGTTATGTGCGTTAGGGCCTTGGTTTGTGGACATATGACCTGTTTAGGATGTGGTCCTGGGGAAAACAATGAGAAAGCAGTGGGGTTTATGAAGCATTAAACCTGAGTGTGTGCGATAGAGATCCCAGGGCAGTTTGTGGCAGCTGTGGGTGGGTGGTGTCTGGAGGACAGTCCATGAGGGCCAAAAGCAGCAGCTGGAGCAGGAAACATGTGGCAGGTCCATGAGGCACTGGTTCAGGCCTTGGCAGAGTATACAGGTTGAATTTGAGGATGTGTCAGGCAGTTGATGTGGGGTAATCACCATGGAAAAGTGAATTATGGTCCTGGGGTCTTGATCACGGCAGAACTGGATCGTTGAAGCTGCTTAGCGATGGCATGAGCCATGTCTGAGGGCTGGGATATTTCTCTGTCAGGAGAGTGAGGGCTGAGCATGCTCTGCATAAGAAAACCTTGTGTTTTCAGTTGTACTGTTCTTTTATTCAGGAAGAGGAGAAGCAGCAGTACCAAGCTTCATTCTCATTCATCCATTGTCTGTGTGTTAAAGACCCTGCCATTTTTGCTCCATAAATTCCACAATGGTCTCTAACTCCTTGCCAGCAGCCAGAAAGTTATTTGCTGAATCAAGGCTTCTGCACTGAAACTTCCAGAAAAGTGAGAGAACAACATGACATCTCTCACTGAAATGGCCTGCCAATTCTGAGCAGCCAATTGAAAAGGAAACATCAAGACAGAGAGCTGCTTAGTCCACAGCTGGATAGGAGAGGCCGAGAAAGTAATTTCCCTCCAAGGACTCTCTTCCCCAGGCTTGCTCTTGTCCTTTCTTTGTTCCAATACCTCCCTTTAATATTAATATAGACAATGAAAGTAGGCAGACTAAAAAGACTCCTTTAATATACTACTCCAAGTACCCCCAGAGTGTAGTACAGATGGTATTAGTGTCGTTAATTGCTTTGCAGTTTTTATTGAAGATTTTGACTTCTTTACATGGTGTAAAGTTCACGTCAGGTCTGATGAACCAGATGGCAATGTGACATGGACTAATGCTGGCATCTGCTTCTCATTCCAATTCTCAGACCTTGTGCTCAGAGGGGTAGGTTCTGGGAAGCTATGGGCCAGGGCAGAACCAGGGACAGGGGAGCAGGAAAATCAGAACAGCTTTAGGAGAGGGGAGGTTGGTCTCAGTATGTGCTGGTATCTAGTGTATTGGGAAAAAAGGGGCTGGGATGGTAGTAGTGCAGAGAAGCCCTTCACTGCTGGGAAGAGCATAATAAAGTGCACTCCAATGCTTAAATTAGTTAATCTCTTTCCCACATCCCCTCCTTTCACAATAAGCCCATTCCCTTGTTGCAGTCTTTCTGTCACAGCCTTTCCATTCAGGTGAAACAAGAAGAAAGATTTTCCTATTAAAATTCAGCAGAAGTGTCAAGGCTTAGCTCCTGGCAGAATAAAAAGTGCCAGACAGTGGCAGGGCAAACATATTAAAGAAATCATATTGTTTTTGGAACTGTAAAAGTGACATAGACAGTCCTGTATAGAAAGAGCTAAAATGCATGCTCAGGAAATGCACTAAAAATGTACCACAGCAGTGTATGTGCATCACTGCCTGATGCTGAAGAGACAAAAAGCCATGGGACCATGGGCCATCTATGTGGCTCAGTCCTACTTTTTCCATTTTCCTGAGCTGATGAGGCTGAAGGCTGAGCTTCTGACCCCGTTGCTTCCTCTGCCATTCTCCCCCAAGATTTCAGGGGACCATAATGACAAGTATCAAGAAGTTCTCAGGCAGTAACTGCTATCATGATACTGTGTGCTAATACCCTCTCTATTGCCTACTGGATACCATGTTGAACCTACTTCAGTGGTGATTGCTTCCTACCATCTATTTCTCTTCTGTGGAGTGCAAAAAGAAAACACTTGCCCAGCACTCTAACAGATGATTTTTCATCTTCTCTCAGCAGAACAAACCTGGGCTTGGGGTTTCCTAAAAGAAGAGATCATTGTGTTGCAGCAGTCAGAAAGGCACAGACACATGCTTAAAAATCATCATCATTCTGTTGAGTAAAAGCTTCTGGATAAATAAAATAAGGGGCTGATTCCCATCTCCTGGTCATCTGCAGGGGTCTAATGAAGTCAGGGGACTTCAGCTGTGGATCTATTTCAAATTCCTTCATCTGGTTAAGCCATAAAATGAGGTATATCCTGATACAGTAACTATATAATGCTACTGTGGCTACTTCTGTCTCCCCTTACCTGCCTGATCCCTCTTTATGCTGGGGAGATGATATCAGAGGTCAACTAATGAGTGGACCTGACTCACATTTCTTTCTTTTATGTGCTGAGGATGTGTGTGATTCATAATTGGAAGACAATCTCTTTCACAGTATTTTAAATGAACCGTCTGCATCTCAGATGATGCTTGCAATAAAACTCCTCTCTCCTGAAACAGTTCTGCAGAGCACTGCCTACCTCTTTGCTCTGAGTGTGGGAGAGATCTGTGCTGAGCCACTTCAGGTGACTGGCAGAGTTCACACCAGCCTGGAGCTGGGGCAGCAGAAAGAAGGTTCTGGCTGCAGCTACAGATCACTGAATTTATGAAATATATCTAGACATATGTGTGGTTAATGAAAAACAAAACTCACTCCATTTGTTCAGCAGATTCACTTCTCTGTTCCAGTCTCCCAGATTCAGAGGTTTAAAAGCAAATGAATGAGATGTAAAAGTGAACTGAATCTGGCTCCTGCATCCTGCTGAGGATCCTTCCCAGGATTTCAGATCATAGAATCATAGAATGATCAAGGTTGGAAAAGACCTTTAAGACCATCGAGTCCAACCATTTTCTCTAGAAGTCCACCACAAAACTGTATCCCCAAACACCACATCTATATGGCTTTTAAACACAGACAGGGATGGTAACTCAACCACCTCCCTGGGCAGCTTGTTTCAATGCCTGACAACCCTTTCAGTGAAAAAAAAAATTCCAGTTTAAGTAAGTCAACTTTAAGTTTTCCAGTAAGTCCAGTTTAAACCTCCCCTGATGCAGCTTAGGAGGTTAGTCAACCTCAAACCCATGCTGACTGGGCCTGATCACCTAGTTGTCCTGTGCACGGTGCATAATGGCACTCAGGATGATCTGCTCCATGACCTTCCCTGGCACCGAAGTCAGACTGACAGGTCTGGAGTTCCCCAGATCCTTCTTTTGACCTTTCTTGTAGATGGTAGTCACATTTACTACTCTCAGTGCACTGGGACCTCCCCAGTTAGAATAAGGGAGAAAGATATGAACCTTTTTAGAACCCTCTTCATTTGAAGCATCTATTTTTACCGTTACCTTTTTTAAAACACAAAGCAAATCCACTTACAATTTTTAAGGTGTTTTCTTGTGAGCAAAAGGTTTATGAGACTGAGCCGTGTGTATTCAGGCCATGTGCTGGCAATACTCACTTTAGAGAGAGCCCACTTCCCTCTTGTTTCCTCTTTGTCTGTTGGGAAAGCTTCTGCCAAATGGTCTGGTACTAAACATTCCTCAGATGAGTGATCCCAGTCTCACCAGTCTGAGTCCATTACTTTCATGGTAGTTATTCATCAGTAATGAACCATGCAGTTAACTTACTGGAGACAGCATAGATAATTGAAGATGAAATGAGAGGTTCTTTTACTATTATTATTTTTCCTCCATTTGCTTTCAATGCCTCTTTGCTCCTCAATGAGATCTGATAGTTTTAATTACCTCTGAGAACAATAACTTCACAGATGCCCTACCTCTTTGTCTGAAGCAGTTTGTCTAGAGGTGAGTGATATTGTATGTTCAAGTCTCTGAAGGAAGCTGAGGTTGTCCGGGATGGTAAATTCCTGTTACCCACTGGAACCTTGGAGTAGTGAATTTTTAAAACCATTTCCATTCTGGCCAATCTGTCATACCTTTCTGTCTATTGTAAGTATCCATTCTTCTGTTATCTGGGTGCCATACACAGAACAGTGTAAGCAGAAATATTAATACCCCTATGAAATATTCTTTGCTCTAGCTCTTGCATGCATTTTGGGTATGGATATTTTTTCCTCCTTCCCTTCATTACCCCACCTTTCCTGTTTGCATCCTCTGCACATGTTTTAAGTCTTTCACAGGTTATAAGTCTTTAGGCAGATGATATCATGGACAGACTAGAGAAAAGCTGAGCCCAGACCTTTTTGTTCAGACCACTCTCCCACAGCATCAGACTAGATGCCACAGTAATGGATGCATTAGGAATCTAGGAGTGTGTGAACTGAACAAACAGCACTCAGCTGTTGCTATAATAACACTACTATTTATTTCACAGAATTATGATTAAATGTTCCCAAACATACAGAAAACCTTTCATGGGGAAAGATGGTGATAGAAATTAATAATTGATAAATATACATTATGTGGAGACTTGCAAACTCTTTCCATTTTACAGAGTTTCGGATTTGTTTTTGTTATTTTCAGAGTGCACTGCAATTTTTTTAGCATACATTCTATAAATTCTTTGTGTTGAATTTACCAAAAATTAAAAAAAAAAAAAAAGGCAACGATTATGAATGAACCAAGAAATAAAAATTCTTGATGATCATTTCAGTAACAATTCTGAGTGTGATCAAGAATGACATCCAATACTTCATAAGAAATAGACACTGTAATATCATATTTACTTTTCAGTGTGTTTAAACAAAAAAGCCATCCACCAATTTAAAACTTGCCTTTGCAAAAATTCTAATTAGTTCTGCTATATGTTTGAGAACAGTCTTGTATTAAAAAGCAGAATGACTTGTCCTGCCACCCCAGGCTTGACAGGGTTTACATAAGTTCAGAAAGGGTTTTAAAAAAAGCACTTTTTTTTCATCACTTCCACGTCCTTTTTTAGCCTTTGCCTTTCTATTCAGAAGGACACTGGCTTTATATCTTATGATTTCCAGATTCACCCAAGATGCCATAAATCTCAAGATGAATTTTATCCTCAGAAGACCTGTAGCCCATGCCTTGTCTTTTCAAGTGCTATAACTCCTTGGCTGCCTGGAGGACTTAGGTGGTCCCTTTCAGTTGAGAATTAATGGGAGCTGAGCCTTCAAGTCCCTTAAGTGGATTTGAAACTTGCAACCAAGAGATGCAGAGAAGCATCCCAGCTTGAATACCAGGCTGAAACTGCTTTTGTCTCACCAGCACTGCTGTGGCCCCCACTGAATGCTACTGCATGAAAGTCCTGCTGATCTCCTCAACCTTTTTTTTTTTTTTTCTTTTCTGTATACATTATTCTAAGGGATGGCTGCAAAGCTACGTGCTGGCCTCTTGCAGATGTCAGGGAAGTTTCTATGCAGGCATGGAAGGATGCATAGGATTGCTGCTGCTGGTAGCCAGTGAGGACAGGGATCACCAGCAGGGCTCAACCATTGTCATGATCATGGGTGTCAAGCAGCAAGATCACATGACCAAATGCATGGCTCTAGGTTATGCCTTTCCCATTTAAGTCAAACCTCTTACTCCTCCCAGTGTAATTTTGGAGTCAAGTGGAATGACTCCTTGAGCTGGAAGTTGCTGTTGGCACAGAGGAGTCACAGCAAATCCAAAAATCATCACTAAAGAGGCAAAGTTTAAAGTTCAGAGGTGAGGAAGCATGTCAGCTTGTACTAATCTCCGGGGATACAAGGAGATGCTTCAGTCATATCTGGGCAATTCAAAAGCTTTTGGATAGAACATTTTCATCTTTGTTGAGGATTATTGTTCTGATGGAGCCAGGGAAGACAAATAGCCAGTGGCTGCCCAGCTCTGCCTGTTTGCTCTGGCCCAAGACTCATGTCTGCCTCCACTGCTGTTGAGGTGGGAGCTGGCTTCCAGGCACATGAACAGTCAATGCAGGATATTTTTATAACAGTCATGCTTGGTTTCTCTACAAATTAACTTTTTCAGGAAAATGCCCCCCTTATAAAATATTGTTGAATTTTCATCTGATTTTGGTGCAGTGCTTTTGGGGGAAACACCATAAAATAAATAGACAAATAAGATCTAACACTAGATGACACACTAAAATGGTTGAAAAACATTTGTCAAGTCTCTGCTCCCCATGTCTCTGGAGCAGCAAGGAGTGTGACAGAAGGCCAAAGCAAGCTGAATTTGTTGCTGTGTTTGAGCCATCACTGCCAAGAATTAGGAAAGATTTTCCTTAAAAGTACTCTGCTGTTGTGGAAAAATAACAGTCACTTGGTAAATTCAGTGTGACATGTGTCTGCTCCCTTTCCAATTATCATGTCATATTGTCTCAAATTTATGAGCCAAAGGAGTCTGTCACCATGCAGGATCTTGTAGGGCCAGCAGGCTTGTGAAATGACCAGTTATGTTCATGTCTCAGTGCCTGAAGATGTTGGACTTTGGCACGTACTTTGACTTCATGTAGGAATAGCCCAGTAGCTGTCACACCATCTTTCTTGTTCCATGTGGGGCATGTATGTTTTTGTTATCTTAAATGACATGAAATTTAACAGTGAGGTAAATATGAGGTATGTTTTCTTCCTTCCAGGCTGACTTGAAGGGGATCAGATTGGGAGATTAGGGAGGCTTAAAGGGTGGAAGTCATGGTAGTGCTTCATGGGCAGAGAGAAAAGCAGGGAATAGTTGACAGGGAAAGCAGCATAATAGCTACTAAAGGGGCAGAGAGGGGACTTCAGGAAAGCAAAATGTTTGTAAACTGTGTCTGAGTCAGTGGGAGAGATGATGGATGTAGGTTGTGACAGGGCTTGGCAAAAGTATTTGCAAGTTAATAGTGCCAACTTGCCCCAGGAAGATGGTGGTGATCGCCCTAGGAGTATGTGCTGTAGAGAAAGGAAGGTCCCATGGCTAGGTGCTTTCTATGATCAGCTGATCTTCTGACACAGAACAAGAACTGAAAGTAAGTCACTTCGCTGTCAAGATGTGAGAAACCCAATAGAGGATGTGTTGGGGGAATGAAGTATTTATTTACCCTGGATGTCTCAGAGCAAGAGTAGTGCTCTATCTGTCAAGTCCTGTCCTTGCAGAGCTGTACACATAGCGGTCTACCTGTTACTTCACAGGCTCTTTGTACTCATTTCCTTTTGTATAATGCAGCAGGAGGTGAAGTGTTGTAGCATGAGATAGGACTGTACATACTAGAGCAGCCTTGTGCATGGGACACCATTGCAGAATGGAAAGGCAGCACCTGCTCTGAGTTCCTCTCATCCTGGTGCTTGCATATGGTCATATTTCTGCTCAGCTCTTTTATTTTAGAATGAAAAGAATCATGGAATGGTTTGGGTTGGAAGGGACCTTAATGATCATCTAAATCCAACACCCCTGCCATGGAGAGAGTAGACTAAATTGCTCCAATTCCAGTAGACTAAATTGCTCAAAGCCCCCTTCAACCTTGTTTTGAACATACCCAGTGATGGAGCATCCACAACTTCCCTGGGCAACCTGTTCCAGCATCTCAGCACCCTCAGAGTGAAGAGCTTCTTCCTAAATCCTAATCTAAATCTACCCTCTTCCAGTTTGAAGCTGTCACCCCTCATCCTATCACTACAAGCCGTTATAAAAAATCCCTCCCCAGCTTTCATGTAGTCTCCGTTCAGGTACTAGAAGGCCTCAATAAGGTCTCCCAGTGAAAATGGGACAATTCCTTTAATTCAGCAGTTATAAGATGAATAATTAAAAACCAAACAAACAACAACAAAAAACCAAATCCACATCACAGAATAACCAGTTATATACTTCTGTTCTACTTTGAGCAGTACATGCAGAAATGCGTTCAAGTGAGACAAGCTTGGGGTGAATCTTCCCTTGGTAAGAGGTGACTGGGTCACTGCAGACCAAGGAAATTCCAAGGAAAACAGAGGAGACAGAACATGTTTTGATACCTAGGATGGACCCAACTTTATTTTTCTGAGTGATACTTGGCTAGATGTCATGAAAAGGTGAAATATTATTGGTTAAATGGGGTTACACTGAGTTCTAACTACTATTTTAAGATCACTGTGTTTACTTCCACCTTGTGATCTGCTGTCTTTCTCAGAGCTCAAGCAGCTGGAATCATGTTAATGTTTGATTTCCTCATCCTTCATTTGGAGAAAATTTGTTAGCTATGTGGTGCTGGTAAAATCTTGGAAATTCCTAATCCTAAAACTTGCATCTGGGGAAGATAAATAAAAAGAATGCCCAAAGACAGGGTTTTTGGAGATTTGTGTTGGGTCATTTGTTTTGGGTTGGGTTTTTTTTTTGGTGATTATGATTTAGCCTGCACTTGTGATTTGTAGTTAAATAATCTTTTTTTTTTTTTTTTTTTACTTAGATACGTCATCAGTGTTAACCTTGGAGCTGGAATCTTATACCTCATTTATTTCACTCAAGTGTGCAGTACAAGCACTTTTGGGCTTCTCCTCCTTGCTGAGGGTAGCTGCATGACTGTTTAGGGGAGCAAAAGAAATAGCCTATGAAATTGTGCTGAAACTGTAGACAATGTGATGAAGTATTGTAGAATTTGGCTTGGAAACACTGTCTAAAATGGATGTCACACTTTCTGTGTAGCCATCTGCCATCCATCACTGTCTTACATGGTAAGCCTTCCATCTAAAATCAGTGGCAGGAGTGACATTCCTAATGAGAAGCAGAGTCTGGCTCTTTTCGCCCTTGTGGGATCAGAAGTCTGCTTAGGGCCAGATGTTTGAATCTTATGTATTCATAAAAGGACAGGAAACATATTGAAAAGTGAGTACTACTATGCTGTGCATTCATCAGTTAAACAGAGTACTTCCACCTCCACTCAAACACAGGAGCCAGGTTGTTTAAAGGGACAATGGGAATGAAATAAGTAGTCAGGACTTTGGTTTTGCATTGCTGTAGGACACACTTTCCCTAGCAAGACATAAGATGCGTCCTAATGTCAGGTCAGTATCTCTGCTCTGTTACTATGCAAAGAATGGTACCTAGTAAGTCCACTTGTCAGGAGGGAAGGGTGCAGCTTGTTTTCAGGAATACGTTGCATCTGGAGACCCAATGAGACAGTCAAGCATGCTTCAGAGAAAAGTGAGGACAGCAGACTGTGCATCTTCTCAATTGTTTGGCTTCTTTCTTTTCCTTTCTTTACTTTTTTTTCTTTTTTTTTTTGTCTTGTTTTGTTTAGCACAGGCAGCATTTTCTCTAACCCAGCAGTTAATTAATACTTGGGTTGTATGTGACTTTCAAACTTTTGATAGTTCCTAAATGGCTCCTCGTAACCATCAAAATCCAACCAGGGTAAATCAATATTTGCTTTTATATCTTCTGTTGAAGGACAAGATATGCCAAAGCAACATACAAACTATGTCTCTATTGATTTGTTTGCTTTTGTCTTTTGCACTGTCAAGGTTTTAAAGCATTCTTTTGTTTCAAAGGTACTCATTTCTAAGTTCAATAAACACAGAATATTTTCCAAGAGAGATCTCCTGTTAAAATCTGTGCATTTGCCACTACTGGCTGGTGGTTTCCTTATCAAACTGATTTAATTCTAAGCAGAAAAAGAAAGAAAAAATATCTCAATTGCTAATGATGTTAAAAAGAAGTCAAAAGAGATAGCTGTTTACTTAAGTTACTTTACTTAAGTTAAGAGCAAAATAAGCACTTCACAGAATTCCAGAAACAAGAAATGGAAAAGGTCAGTAAGGATCCTCATGATCAAGGCTCAGCAACTACTGAAAGACATTTCTGGTAAATCTTCAACAGACTAATGATATCTATGTAGAAATTGGTGAAACGCACCCTTAGGCAGGGATTCAGCATAAAGCCTATGACCTAGCCTATGACCTACTGTTTATATTATTTAAGTTCAGGGGCATGAGATCTTCATTCTTTAAGCCTAATGTTTTCTTCAGTATTTCATGATATATCCAGAAGCATGATTTTTAAGGATATTAGAAATATACCCATCTGGAAATATTTGCTTGGGAATGCTCTCTCTCAAACAAACCACAGAGCCTGAAAAGCAAATAGTCATCTTGTCCCTGCCTCATTAATCTGTAAGATGATGGCCATCGTGAGTCACCCTGACTCAAACAGTAAATCCAGAACTCCTCCAGGTATTTACTTCTGTGACCCACTGCATTGCCTAGAGAGGCAAGTGCTCCTGAATATCCATCAATGAGGTTAACCTTGAGTGGGTTAAATGGCTCAGAAAATTAATATAGATATATGTAAATCTGAGTTCTCTTTCCTCTACAGCTCATCCCATTCAACTTAAAGACTGGGAAAAAAATAAATTCCTGAGTATCATATGACATCCACGCTGGTTTTGAACAGCAACCCCAATATGTATTCAGCATGGGTCAGAAATAAAATACTTTCAGTTTCTATTTTATAATGAAGTTTGCATTCAAACAATGCACGATAGGATTAATCAAGGTGCTTGGCTTTATCTCAGTTCTTTGCAAATTTAATGCATATTTCCTAGGTGTGAAGAACCACACATACCTCTCATCCATAACCACTTTCTCTTTTGCTCTCAGGAGGTAAGAAGCAGCCACTGTCTTTCACCTGGGATTTGATTTGTTTGCATTTAATGAAGTCTTGAATTTGCAACTGCTTTTTACCTCATAAGCCTCACAATGATGCTCATTACCTGAAACTACATAAAGAACTAACTTATCTTTCTTTATAGTGTAGCATCAAGGAAGAAGACTTTTTCCCATGAATGCAGACTAATATTTCCTGAGGGTCTGTCCATGATCCATCTGAATCTATAACTATTTTTCTGTAGCCCTATCAGTCCCTAAAATAGCAGTGGTTGGGCTGAGAAGGCTATTGTTCTGCTGACATAGGCAAAAGTACAAAAACCCAAGAATATCTGTCCAAACCCTGACCAAAGGACCATTAAGATACACATCCTGACTCTGGCAGAAATCTATAATGTGTATTCTCAACCAAAATGACCCCAAACAAGCAAAAATAAAAAAAAAAATAAAAAACCCCAAACCAAACCAAACCAAAAAAAGCATAAGTACATTAGTCTTTAGGATAGGTCTTCGTCTCCTGTGCTGCAGAACGAGAATATCGCAATTAATAGCTTTTTAAGGTATTTAAGATCTTTCTGTGTATTTGTCTACCTTTTTTCCAGCCCTTTTGTACCTTTGACCTCCATAAATGTTCTGTGGCAATGAGTTACACAGTTGTACCATACACTTTGGGAAAAAAAATCCTTTTGTCCATTTTAAAGCTTTCTTAAGGCATCTGCAGGGCATCATTGTATTGGCAAGGAATATCATGTTTTCTCAGGCAATGTAGTTGTATCTTCCAAACTGGTTTGATAGCTCAACATAATTTTGATTTCTACTACTTAAATTCTATCTTACCTTATAAATAAAAAAAAAAAAAAATCAAACAGATTTGTAGTACCAATCTGGTAGAGATTTAAGGAAAGGAGACTTCTTTTTTTCTAGGGATCTCAGTAGTGTTTCAGCTGATGGGACTAAATCTTTTGTATCACATATGGAAGTTCAAAGATGTATGGATAAAACCTAGTTCTGTGTAAGCCTAGGAGACATTTTCCCTTTCTAAACTAGCATTTCTTTTTCTGTCCCTTTTTTTATCCTCTTCCATTTTTCCTTTTCCCCCTTCCTCACCTTTCCCTTTTTCTCTAACTCAGGTCTTCATTCTGCTCCAATATCTTCTAGTTTAAATATAGGAGTAAGAACCACTTTATTTGATGGCAGGTGGCATGCTGCGGGAAAGAAAGGCCATGGAGCAGCCAATGTCCTGTCCAATGAGGAGCTGGTGAGAGGCTAAAAAGCTACAATAGGTCTAAGACTTGGCAATTATCCCTGTTTTTTCTATGAAGCTCAGATTGGCTCCTCCTTCTTGTGAGGCAAGTATGATATCTGGGAGATTAGAAATACACCGAGTAACAAATCAGCCCCTGCATATCTCACACTTATGTGGTAAAGTGAAATGAAGCCCACCAACAGAGCCCATCTCAGAATCCCCAGCAGCAAAGATAGAACAGTAAAGTGCTCAGGTAAGGGTGGCATTTACTGAAAGACAAAATACTTTCTGCATATTTCTACTTTCATCAGCACAGTACTAGCATCAGGACAGTGGTGGTAGCTCCTGGATCCTTCCTTTGTCAGGTCAGTTAATCATCTGTCTATTTTGTGCAAGCTGAATGGCATTTATTCCATAACTGAATTGATTTTTGGGGCCCTGCTACCTTATCCTGGTCTGTACCGTTCACCTCACCTCAGCCATGATGTGTCACAAGGAAAGATATGGCTGTGTTTGCTATGGGAGGGGCATGCTGATGTATCTGATGACTAGGAGGGTGTCTGTTAGGAACAGGCTGCCTAAGGGGCTATGGACACAAGCAGGGTCAGAGCAGCATGGAAGTGTCCCCAAAACCACCTTTTTCATGCTGGATATGTAGTAAGGAGCTTGAGCTGCATTCAGAGTAGGTGTCCAACTACACGTTCACACACTCTTCCAAACCTGGGTTGGGCTATCATCCAAGTCCAAGAGGCCCATGCTGACCTTGCATAATTCTGATGACTTTCTAGACTGATCTGCTTCTACTGTTCTGCTTTGATGGAATGATGCTTATAGATAGGTCTGTCTGTAGACTGGCAGCAGACAGACTGCCCAGCCATCTACTGCCTGCTGGTCTTTGCAAATTCCTCAGTCACAGCATGCCTTTACACACAAGGACAGCATCTGCTTCCTCAGTAAGATGGCTATATGTAGTCTGTAATGCTCTCCAAATGTTCAACAGATCAAATATCGAGGAAAAAGGAAATCTTTCTGGGGAGGCTTAAAGTGGTAGAACTCAGTCCACGTAGCTTTGTAGCCTGTCCCTAATGATAGACAGCAGTGCTCACATAAGACATTACACAAGAAAGTCCAAAGTGAAATTTGACTCCAGCATCTTCTTGGCTTCTGCCAGTTTTTGTGGAAGAGTGGCTC
>VWZY01012969.1:49967-74907 GCA_013399075.1 Chloroceryle aenea | reverse complement strand
ATAATGTATATAATATGTATATAATATAATAAGGTGCACTTCCTAGTTAGTTCCTTCAGAAATTAGACAAAGGAATCCTACAACAACAATGAATAGGTATTCTGACTTACCATAACGGACATGCAAATCACAGACACAGCAGTAAAACCTGACACTTGTACAGTGACTTTATAAACAACTATAAGGTATGTCAATTTAACTCCATACTTGATAGAAACATGTTATGGTTAAGAAACAGTTGATCAAATTTTTCTTATCCCCATAAGGAAAGGCTGGTGTCCAATGCTTCTTCATAGGTCCTGCTAATGTTCTTAGATTATGTTAGGCCAACACTGTCTAGCCTGTTAATTTCTTCTCTGTGCAGTCCACAGCAGATACTCTCAGTGTAACGTGCTAGGGGTTGTGCAAAACTTGTTACTTCTTTTTAATCACAGATGTCATGTTGTCCACTACAGATTGGAATCAGTCCTTACTTCATATTCCTTTTCACTCGTGATAAGTTTCAGAACTTCCTAAATCTAGTTTAAGTTATTGCTAAAATGGTTAAAGAAAAATAGCACATTTATGATTAAAGGGTAAGCTGTTCACTAGTTTTTCTCTGGCCAAATGCCTTCACAAGGCTCTCAATAGCACCTGAGTGATAATACCTCAATACCTCCCACTGATTTTGTAAAGAACTTGTAATTTATCATCTGTTGCAAATACTTTCAGAAATCTTCTTCTATAATCAATGCCCTAGATACAAAGGAACCAGATCCAAAAGTTAATTGAGGGATCTAAAAAAATTTTCAGCCTGAATTCAAATCAGAATTTAACAGATTTCAAACAGTTGTAATTTTATATGAAAAAAAATATTAAAATTCACGATATATATTTCCATTTCTACTGTAAACTTTCTACTAACCTTAAGTTCTGTGGGGACTTTTTTTCATTCTTAGAACTTCCCCAGCTCAAAACGCCTCTTCGTGGTGTCTTCTTGTTTTCAAAAATCTACCAAACTTCAAAAAGTGCTGAAAAAATCTTTAAAAAGCCCCAGTGAGCAAATATACTTTGTGTAAACGTGAGTCATACTAGAATTACTAGGTTTGTTCTTACCTTCTTGCTTTAATCAGAATGTCTCCGTTTCGGAGCTAATAATGCTTTTTTTTTTTATTTCAGCCTCTCCTGCCCAGTACTCTGTGCTGCCACTGAACTCATTGCTTTGCTCCAAACTTTAAATTCCATTCTATATTGTAGGAAGGCAGTTGTTGTTTTGTTACCTGGTTGGTGTCTGTGTGGTGAGTTTTTTTGTTTAGTTGGTGTTTTTTTGGTTTGGTTTGGTTTGTTGTTGTTTTTGTTTTTTTTTGTTTGGTTTGGTCTGTTTTTTTGTGTGTGTGTGTGTGCGCTTTTTTTTGTCTGGCTGTATAGGAGACTCCAATTATCATTCTCAGCCTGAGTCTGTTATTTAGAATAGGACATTTCTCTCTCCTGCACTATATTTGTTTGAAGTGAATACTGCAATGCTTCATACATTATCACACACAGTGTCTAAAGATGGAAGCCCAGTTTTCTGAAAATGAAGTCTACAACTACATCTTACAGTCTTAAATGTTTATTTTAAGTCTTTTTTTTTTCTTACTAGCTTGGTTTATCCTCCAAAATAAAACTGACTTATAATTGAAACACAAATTATATATCTCCTGATTTATTTTTTTTTTTACGTATCTTACAAACTGATGTAATATAGTTGGAGAACATTGTAAAAAGGTGTGCAACCTCTTACTATTTTGAGCAGGATTTGATAGCAGATAGAATTTCAGGACTGGATCAGTAACATCCTTTAACAGAGCCATAATGATGAAGAATATTTTCAGGAAGAGACTAGTAACAGTACAAGTAGAATTAGGCAATCAAAAATTACTGAACACTGCCAAGCTTTCATGATCAGAAGATACCAAAGGTAACGAGGCAGAGGCACCTTGTAGATGAGCAGAAAGTGAAAATGGGAACATTTATCAAATCTCTAACAAGCTTAAGATCACAGTTGAAATAATAATATATTAAAAAAAAATATTATATTGGGTCTGACTGAGCTGGAGTTAATTTTCGCCATAGCAGCCCTCCCAGTGCTCTGCTTTTAATTGAGTGCTGGAAAGGTGCTGATAACACACCTGTGTTGTGGCTACTGCTGAGCAGGGCTTGCACAGCACCAAGGCTGTTTTTCAACACTTCCCCTGAAGTGGGATGGAGTGGACAAAATCGTGGGAGGGAACACAACTGGGACAGCTGATACAAACTGACCAAAGGGATATTCCATACCATATGACATCATCTGACTATAAAAGCTAGGAAAAGGAGTAGGGGAGCATAGGTTTATCCTCCAGAGCAACTGCTATGCGTTTGGAGGCCTGTTTCCCAAAAAGGGCCAGACATAGCCTGCTGGTGGGAAGTAGAGGTTAAATCTTTGTTTCCTCTTGCTTCCTCGTATGGCATTTTTTTGCTTCTTCATTAAACTGCTTTTGTCTTAGCCCACGTGTTTCATCTTACTTTTCTTTCACCTGGTCCAGCTGAGAGGAGGGAGGGAAGTGATACAGTGGCTTGGTGGGCACCTGGCTTCCAGTCAAGGTCAAAGAACCTGCTTAAGATCACAGCTGAGGCAATAATATAAAGAAAGATGGAAAAATGTCAGAACAACAGCAAACTTGTACTTTTCTTTCATTATTTTATGACAGCACTGGATTGAAAGACAATGACACTTGTCAGTGGGAGTTATAATACAAACTCTTCTTCTATATAACAGCTATGTTTAGTGTTGCTTAGATTGCACACTGAATTTTGAATTACAGAACTATTTGCTTCTTAGCATCTCCTGAAAGGGAATATAATGTATTTTAAAGGAAAACTGGAAACTCCTTAAAAACACAGGATATCCCTTCAAGCTTCTTTCTGATATTTTAATTGGTATTATGGTGTATTTTGTCTCTTGTTCTGGACAGTAGCAAATGTAATCCATAACGAGGAAAAGCAGGGAAGACAGTATTTTTTTAAGAATCTACAAACACATAGAATAGCTTTTCTTCCGTCTCATTTTGTGACTAAATAAATTTTTGTTTCTTTTCCAATATGTGAAATAGTACTAAGGTTCTGATCACCAACACCAAATCTGGTTTAATTCCTTTCTGTTCAAAATCATACACTACTATTTTTTGAAGAATGCACAACAGAAATTTAGATTATACTTCATAAGTTGGGACATCAAATAGGTACATATGTAGATACTGCATTTTCTGATTAAAAACAAAACCAAAAAACATTAAAGAGTTATTCAAGTGAAAATGACATTTTCTCTTAATTTACCTTCATGAACTTGTATTCTTAGTTCATAAATGCTGATAAGATATAGGTCTTAAAAGATGGGCTTTATCCTCAGATTCCGACATTAGAACTTCCAGTGTCTACAATAGAGCTGTTAATAGCCTTTGGGGAACTCTGCACTTTTGGTTTTTTTTTGGGATTAACAACTGAACTTTTATTTAATCTTATTTTTAATTAGCATTGGTCACAACCTTAAAAATGTCAATTAATATTTGCTCTGCAGTTTTAACAGAGGCCCTTTGAGGACTACATTGAAGGCATCTACCATTTTACTAGGTGATAGATAGTGAATTGCACTGAGTACAAGCATACCAAAAAATACCCTTCAAAATGAATAAATTAATGATTTTTAAAAAAACCTTTGTCCACGAACACATTTTGATGTAGGAGTTGTCTATGCACATGAGTCATTTACTCGTGATCCTACGGATCATGACCTTATGTAGACATTCTGAATCAGCATACACTTTCAGACATATATTTACACTACCCCTCTCACTTGTAATCACACCAACTTGCTTTTATTTTAAGAACCATGCCTCAAAATAAAACATAGGCTTAAAAATACTGCAAGTTTTTAGCCACATTTTTTTGGATTTGCATTATATTTCAGGTTAATTTTTACAGAAATACTGCAAAAACTTATCACATACCAAGCAGCCTGGTGCAGATCAACATAGTGTTGAAATCCTTTGTTTCAGCCGAGATTCTGATATGTGTTTGATACTCTTATTCTCAAACATTTGGACTTTTGCACAGGTCTTAAGTTGTGTTGTCTAGCAAACACTATCATAAATTTGCATAAGAACATAAATTAGATTAAGAAGTAATATTATAAGGAAATACATTAAAAAGGAAATAATCATAGATGAGAACACTAAGATGTACTGAATAATCCCACAGCTAACATTTAGATGCATTTAAACACAAAATGATGAAATGGGACTAGCTTAGCACTAGTTTGACTTCAGCCTATCAGAGTGAGTTGCACTTTCTTCAGGTAACTTTACATTAACAATTTTATGATAAAAATATGTCTGACATAAAACTCTGAGAGTTGACAGAGGTTGATATGGTCTTCAATATTTTTTTTATTTGTCACCCTACCAAAATTTTTCACTGAACATGTATATTAAATGTAAAGCAACTTATGTAAGTTTACTTTTTATTTTTGTTAGCTGTCATGGACAACATAGTTATGAAGATGACAAACTGATTTCCTTCATCATTCTCATTCTCTTGAAATAAGTTCTGAATCCTGGCTGATTTACCACTTCCCCACAAACAATTTTCTTCCTTTCCCTTCTCCCAACTTTATCTGCTCTAGCACTTAATTTGCTGGTTTCAGATCTGTTATTGTTGTTAGTACTCTTTAAGATTTGACTGGAAATTTAATGTCTCCACTAGTTCATCTGTGTTACTTCATTACATTCCAATGAAATAATCAGGATTTATAAACTCATATACACTTCTGCATATCTGATGACTTGAACTTTTGATAGAATAACACTGTGTTTAACACTATTGCGCAGACACTAATAGATAGCATGGCCTACAAACTCAATAACAGAAAAGCTTGTGTGGGAAGATGTAAGGAGAAATATTGTGAGTATTGTGTCTGAGCTGAGCTGTAGATGAGATGTCTAATCAGGAGTGAAACTGGCTAAACTGAGAAAAAAAAAAAGAAAAGAAACAAAATACCAGCCTGAATTCAGAGTACTTGGT
Source organism: Chloroceryle aenea (assembly GCA_013399075.1). NCBI lineage: Eukaryota > Metazoa > Chordata > Aves > Coraciiformes > Cerylidae > Chloroceryle > Chloroceryle aenea. The sequence goes on along the minus strand of VWZY01012969.1, from coordinate 69,828 downwards.
ACAAAAATTGGCATTACACGTATACATGCTTAAAATACTTTACAGCTACCATCCAACCATAGTCTTGTTCTGTATTGGAAAATGTAACTTATTTATGTCAGTTCTCATTAATTTTGCCTTCAAATACTGTTTAGGTTAGAGTTAATAATAACAAAAGAGGAGACAATTGTGTTTCATTTTGATACGTACATATTCAGACATACATTTTCTCTTACAAATCAATTTACCTAAACAGAATATGAAACTTCAGGTAATAAAGAATGTTGCATAACAGCTTAGCAAAATAAACTGCTAGAAATATATGATATCATTCTCTCTTGAGTTCCAAAGTCCATATCTGTAGAAGATTCAAGAAAAACTATTCCGGAACAATTTAGGCAGAGAGAGACCTTCAGTTCCCAGCTTCCATCATTTCCAATTTACTACTCCATGTTACCACCCATGTCTTATTTCTTAGTCCAAGCTTCTCCCTGTCTAGCATTCAGTCCACTGCTAGTTGAGTCTGTATCTTCTATCCAGTGTGCTGGTTTAACCTACAGCTTTATGTCATACCATTCTTATCTAGTCTAATTTAACAGCTTTTGATAGCTCCTAAATTGAGAGAAATCAATGTTTTTAAAGCAAGTCATACTGCCTGAGTTGTATCTCTGTTTCTGACCAGACATATTCTTATGTTCGGCCACAGTAGGTGATATTGTTATACCTCCCACCGAAAGTCATATTAACAGGTATACAGACAAGAGGTAGAAGGAAGTTGTTCCCCTCTGTTTGGCACTTGTCACATTACATCTGGAGTATTATTTATAATTTTGTTCTCCTCAGTATAGAAAAAACACTGGCATTGGGATTCAGCAGAGGGCCACCAAGGTTGGTAGAAGATAACTTTAGAAGACCAAGTGATATTTTTTTTTTTTTTTTTCTTTCTGCAGCTACATGATGGAAGTGTATTGTGATGACAGAGCCAAAACCAAACACTTTATCTGCCAAGTGAGATCTACTATTGTGCTTTCCTATATTGGCTAAGGGACTTTCATATCAGGAAGATGTTTTCTGCAACTTAGAAATTCTCAGGATGTTTTGTATTTGCTAACTGAATCTCATACCATACCACAGATTTAAGCACTACATAGAATCATAGAATGCCTTGGGTTGGAAGGGGCCTTTAAGGGTCATCTAGTTCAATTGCCTGCACTAAGCAGGGTTATCCTCAACTCGGGTTGCTCAGAGCCTCAACAAGCTTGACCTTTAATGTCTGCAGGGATGGAGTCTCCCACATGTTTTATTTTGCTCAGATACTGTAACCTACCATTTCAGGATCTGGTCAATATGTTCTCTCATGTATGGGGGATTTATTGACATACAAAGTTGTAATGGACTCCAAACAGTAAAGCCTTCATTGACAAAGTGCACTCTCACTCACCTTGACCAAATTCAGTTTTACCTGCAAATGCTAGAAATAACATTCCTGATTTTAATATTTCAGACTTGAGAATCTTCCTAAAAGATAGGCATACTTAGACATTTAAATAGGAATTTCCATTTATTTTGGTTTAGCATTTTTGTTTAAGTACAGGCAGTTAAATGATTGAAATATAAATTCTGAGACATGATTAATGTTGTTTGTTATTAAGGAGAAATCAAATAACAACACTTCTATTTGATTATTTAGTAATAATATCAGGCAGTGATTCCATTTTGCAGTATATTATTTGACGTACACTGTAGAGGTTTGATTTCAAACCTCTACAATGACCAGTAATCACTGAAGTCTCTCAAGTGGTGACTCTGCAAACTAAGCTGAGCAAAATACCTAAGCTATCTTCTTGCTTTTCAGGGTCTTCAGAACAATCTCACAAATTTGCATCAACAATGAAATCAGCATTCAAACATGCATCAGAGGCCACCTTCCCAAACTGCCACACAAGTTTTCTAAACAAGGACTAACCTTAAAATAAGATTTACTTGAGCATGTTTATCTCCTAATAGTGTAATAGTGCTTTCTAGAATGCAATTGCTAGATTTTATTAACAGTGACCCAGCCTAAATTCTCCCACAGAATTTCTAGTCAAATCTTCAACAACTTAGGTATTTTGTATACCTCACAGTAAAAAAACCTAAGGAAACTGCAAACAGGATGAACACAAGACATTTTTTAAAAATAGCATAAATTAAACATGAAGAATGGGAAAGAATGCATGAAGAAAAATATAAGGAACAGGGAGTAATTCTAAAGAATTTGAAGCATTTGCACAGTAGATATACACACACGTACCTGTGAATATAAAATTTCATATTTCTTACTAAAACATGTATGCTTCACATATTATAATCATGAAAGCAATTGTTTCAGGGAAGTAAATTCTTTAAAATAGGTCAAACAATTTATATTGTCTGTGTTTTCTTACCTTTTTTTCTCACTTTAAGTTTGTTTGTGGTCACAGGGATAATTGAAATTTTCTGAAGGAATAAAAAGCTGATTTATAAATACATTTTAGATTCCATGTTATTTTTTGGTGGAGGAAAGTTAGGGTTGGGTTTTTTTGATCACCGTCAATCTTACATAATCAAAAATCTGTAACAAGAGGTTTGAATAACAGCAATAATAATGAAGGGTAGGACACTGAAATTCTTCCCTTTTACCTTCTGGTTTTGTTAATGTGTAAGACAAAAAGCATCTGTGCATGGTTTTGCTGTGCTGGATGCCAATCCATATTCTGCTCTAAATAAGGCAGCAGCTTTCCTAAAAATGCAGAACTGGGTTTATAAAGTTTAAAGGTAGTTAATTTAATAAATGACACACTAAATAGATTTATGTGTGTCTTTATTATATGACTTCAACCCTGGAGTGATTTATGCTTTTTGCTTCTGAGAAGGGATCTTTCCTTATCAATTTCAACAATGAAACCAGATGCCACATCTGGAATGTATTTCTCATGAATGTCATGTGGCTCTATGATCTACTGGCTGATGTCTTTCATGGTCTTCTAGCTGATTCCACTTTTGGTAGTGGTTATTGAAATGTGTGTTGTGCCAGTTCAAGATTATGCTTTTGGACTGACATTTCATTATCACAAACCCATTTGAATTGCCACTGGCTCAAAAGACACTATTTTGTGTATCAAAGATCCTAGAAGACTACATATTTGATTGCAATATATATTTCTATATTTCTTGAAAGACATTTCAAAACTTACTGACTTTCAGATGCTAATATTCTATAACATATAGAAATAAAGCACATCTCATAAATGTTAGGTATCACTCTGAAATTTATTATAATCAAATGACTGTAATAGGAATTGATCCATAAAAATGGTATGTTTAAAATAGAATAAATTCTTCATGCTTTATGCAACTTTTCTTTGATATCATCACAGAAACAGATGTTTCAAAGGTTCATATAAATATATCTAAATAAAGATCAGGATCAATTTGCTTTGTCTTTACACATTGTTCTTGGCAAAATACCTACCTGATATTTTTCTAAATTCAGAGGTTAAAAATGTTCCTATGTAGAGTAGGATTCCCCCCCCCGTGGGAGCTCTTAATATTCAATAGAAGTAGTCTATAATTAGATTAGAAAGAACTACTCTTATTATATGCATCTTCTTCTTGATTCTTATTAAAGCTGGGTAAATACTGGATTTCTCGGGTCATTAGTGAGATCAAAATCAACTGGAAGAGTGAACAGTTCAGAGAAAAATAAATAAGTAAATAAAAATATATGAAGGTTTACTTAAAATAACCAAAAAACCCTCCCTGTATATATCTGACCGTAAAAGATCTCATATCTGAGATTCCTTCTCTCTCAGTTGAAAGAAGAAGAAAACATTCATTTCCATCATTTAAAATGAGATACGGAAGCCAAAGAATCATTACTAGGAAACAAGTAAGCAGTGAATTGAACTTTTATCATGTACATTATAAATAAATAGAATAAACATTGCAAGACTTCAGAGCTCTCAAAATCTATCCAGGATTTGAGTAACTGTCTAATAAAGCCTCACATGCTATCAGAAAGTCCCTGTGTTTTTGAATATAAAATAAACAAAGAATATAGAAATTTCCTGCTTTCTTCATCTTTCTTCAGGCCTTAGGAAAAATGCTGATTTATCTCATCTTGAGTATCTACAGCCTACCTCACTAAAAGTCTTCTGAAATTTATGCAGAGAGATATTCAAGAAAATGTAAAGTTATGACTAAAATTATTCTATAAAAGAATATTTTTCACCTGTTTGAGGTTCTCATTTCTGCCTACACTCTCCCAAATCAGAGCTCCTATGCAGTTTGAGCAGTTTTCCAAAGTGTTATCTGGAGGATTTCTAAGAAGATGAACTAAGCAAATAACCTAGAAGTTATTTAATCTATTCATCCATATGAAATGAGCTCATTACTGTAATTATCCTCAGATCACAGGGCTTATGAACATAACTCTTATTTTATCTGAGAAAATAACAAGTTCTAGACTGTCATAAAAGTACAGATTTCCTTCATTTTTCAGTAAAGTTTTATAGCTTTGCTATTCAACACTCTTCAGTGTTGCTTATTTTAACTTTCTAGTCTGTTCAAGGCCTCTCTGACCTTTTAATTTCTCATGGTCTTTTTAAGTAAGTTCAGAAATATTTTAGCCTTCTTCTCCCTTAGAGTTCACTACATTTTCAGTGTTCACCTTGATCTTGCAACCTTGTCAAGTTTTTGTTTCCTCTACTGATCCATATGTCTATGCTTCTCTCCATGTTCTATCTTACTATAAGGCACTTCACCACACTGAGTAACCAGAACAATTAAGGAAAGTTGCAACGTTAGCTTTTAAAAATAACAGCAAATAGGACACATAACTATTTCTATCAAATCAATATTGTAGCTTGCTTTCCTGAAGAATTATAGAATTACATTGAAAGAAACTATTTTTCAAAATTTCATCACCCATATAAAAAATACATTCTTGGTAAAAAATAGAAAGATCCTTAATATTTTTCATATTTAAAAAAAACAGACTACATTTGAATTTTTGTTCTCATGAACCAGCTTTAAATTAAGGAATTAAATTGTGGATTATATGTCTGCAATCTGGTTTTTATTTTACATTACTTTAATTAGATTTTTACCACCTCTAATGCAAATTCTAATATGAATGATGACTGCATACCTGCATTTTTGCATTAATCACTTGATGAAAAGTACAAAAATGATTAATTTTGTACCCTGAGAACAATATTTAATTAATATACTGAAAGTATTACTTCTGTATAAGTGAATTCATTCTATCGAAGATAACTTAATTTCTTCAAAAGTGATTGTTAATTAAATTGTCTTTTACTTTGTCAGTAGAAATTTTAAACATTAACATTCTGAGTTGACTGCCTTATCTTCTAAACCACACATTATTAAGAAGATTGTGAAAGAATAACACCATACCTGGATCAATCCTTTCTCAGTGAAAAAAATCTATCACAATATCACATTTGCATTCTGAGAGTAAGGTAAAATGGAGAGTCAGTATTTTTTATTAGGTCAATTCTATTTTTGGAGGGAAAAAAAAAAAAAGACAGGCTTACAACTGTTCTTTAAATTTGTACCATATGCTGAACTGTATAATAACTGCTGACCTTATATTTTTATGACTATATGTATTCAAGAATCTCCAGAAAGAAAACAGTCCCGTTTAAATTTGGTGCTCAGTTTCTCAGAATCTTCAAGTCCACCGACTTCTGTCCATTCACTACTTTTTTAATGAATTTATGCATCTTCTCCAAGGGATTGCTTCATCGCATGTTAAAGATGTCAATATATGCTTAGCAGTTTGGTTGGCTAAAATAGTTTTGACATTGCAGTTTTTAGTTTTATGTCTTTAAAAGCTTAATTTCTACAGCAATTTTAGGCCAATGCAGTGATTTTAAAGCTTGGGAAAATATAAAATCTAATTATAAAAGCTGTATGATTAAAACAATGTGGAGATTGGGACCATGGAATTAGATTTAGGCTAATGTATCTAGAGTCCATCAAAAGACTGTGGACGGCTATGTAGAGGGTGCTATATAGAAAATGATGTGCAGAAAGTTAAATTCCCAAATATAGCATTTTGGGATACAAAGCTTGTGCTGAACATATGATTCCTATGATTAAAATTTCACTGCATTTTTAGTGTTTAGATTATATACTTCATCTACTGGGTCTGTCTGAAATAATTTTCTTCATGGTAGACCATATGGTGCTGTGTTTTGGATTTGCAATTAAAACAATGTTGATAGCACAGCAGTGTTTCAGGAACTGCTGAATGGTGTTGGCACAGTATCCAAGTCTTACTCTGCCACCCTCCCATGAACAAACTGGGGATGCAGAAGAAGTTGGGAGGGGACACAATGACAGGCCCTGGTCCTCATGGGGGAATGAAGCCAGAAGCTGCGTGTTTTCCTTTTTATTGTTCTAACTGTGCTGACCACTAGGTTTTATTTAATTATCCAGAAAAATCTGTACACAAAGAATTTATCTGAGTCTTAGTTTCTCTGAACTAAATTAGAAAAAGGAAAATCTCTTTGCATCAGCACATTTCTGACTTTAATTTAAGAGTTCCTGGTGCAAATCACTTTTCTACAAAAATGAAATGGGAATGATTTTCTTTTATATTGATTTTAGATTCTATGGCTTAGTACTTTATGCTTAATGCTGTTCTATTGCTTGATGCAACAGAACAACATTTTTCAAGACCAATGAATGTATATGCATGTATAGAACTGTGCATTTTGAGTTATTACTGTGGTTAGCATAATATGCTATTTTGATTATTGGATGTGTTATTTTCTTTGGAGTGGTATTTACATATACAAATATTAAACTCCATTATAGGCATCTTTTTTTTTTTTTCCTGATGTATTTAATTCTTGTGAAATATTATTTTCTGAATAGGTGTTTGTGTCCTACTTGGAGAAAATTTTTAAAAGTATAGCAGTATGTAAAGTTAAAAAAAAAAACAAAAAACAACCAAAACCACACCACAACCCTCCTTTAAAAAACCCTAGAATGTCAGTGACCACGTAGTTGAGAAACAAAAGTGAGAATGCCAGAATATTGTGATGAAGACACCTCCTGTAGGAAAAGATTAATTTAGAAGTTGCCATTTCGAAGGTGCTATAACCAGTAACATTCCCTGAAGGTTTCTTTAGCCATTGCAAGCATGTCCATTTGATATGTTGATTTCATTTCAGCATTTCATAAATACTATATTTGTTAAATTCTGTGAAAAGGCACCAGGAGCTTTCCTGTACTGCCTGGTGTGTGTGCGATTTCCTATATTAGCTCTCAAAAGCGCAAAGGACGAAAGTTTTAATTGTGCACAGAGTAATGACATTCAAAGAACTTTGAATAATGCCAGACACAGAATCCTTCTCTATATACTGTACATGTCAGCATTGGAATGAGACTTAGAGGCAGGATCATGTGCTGGGTGTGCCTCTGGACTCTCACCCTACACAGCAGCAAGAACGTCCATGCAATCAAATCGCAACTATTTTACTTCTGGAGGTCTCTGGCATCCATAGAGTTAAAGATTCACTTTTCTTCAAGCTCTTGACTAGAAAACTGCTCAGACATAGTATATTGCTTTCAATGTATAAATTCCATACATAAACTGCCAATTTTATTTTCCTATACTACAAAGCATTTTAAAGGCCTTCAAATATTTCTTCTTGATAGTTATCACATTTTTGCAAGTGTATAGATTCAGCCACCAGCTATACAATGTTCTTAATTGCTTACTACTGTATCTGTCAGTACAATAAAAGCATAATGATATTGTGATACATAAACACAACAAGAAGAAAAAAAAAAAAAGAAAAATACAGAGCACTCTTTCTAATTATGCAGGAATAACTGTATAGACAATAAAGCAGAAAATATTATCAGTCATTAGCATAACGCCTTTCTTCTAAAACATCCCTAAATATGACTTTTTATTTAACTCCATTTCCCAAGGTTTAGGATGAGACTCATTGTCAAGGTTTTTCACTTGCAATCCCTATTCTTATTTTATGTTATAGATACATGAAAAATATGTGCATGATTTGGAATGTCTTTCTGCAGTTCACCAATACATTTACAGAGTGATAGAAACAGGTTTTATTTCCAATAGAATTCTTGTCTGTTGGAGATACAGCATTCATGAAATAGATCAGACTCTCTTACTTAACCTTTTTTGCTCCTATACAATGTGTCTGATTGAATTATGGATACTTTGTAAATGCATACTTGGTATAGGAGAGCTTACAAAATATACAACAATAAAATAAACATAATATGTTTAGATGGAGTAGATTAAAACTATTAAGTCTAAAGGCAAGAAAATCTGAAAAAAATATTCATGTAATGAAGGAGAAATCTGTAGTAAAGCCTGTGAAATTAATTTTATAAATGTGAATTTATTGTATTGAAACATTATTTTTTTTTATTTTTATTTTACTTGCCCTATTGTAAGCAGAGGCTCAAATATCCTGAGAAAGCAATAAACTGTACCAAATAAATTAAAACCTTCACATGACTGCAGTAAGAGCTATAAACACTCTAGAGTTTTGAACACTTATCGACACACCTATAAACCTCTCAAAAAATATTGTAACAATATTTTTCTTCATTCAGAAGGTAGTTTCTCTTAATAACTAATTTTCACAAGGATTAAGAAATTTTAAGTGGCTTCTTCATACCCTGCAAATTCTGACAAGTAAAATAGATTTTTGACATCCAGTAAGTAACTCCACTGTTTCCACTGAGTAAATGGGGTGTCAGTCAGGAATAGTGTCTCATTTAATGAATGTGAACTCACACACAGACAGTAGTGTCAGCGAATAGTTTTGTATACTCCAACTGATTTAGTACCTAGCATCTGAAGTAGTAACATTTTATTGAGGTACTGTAATAGCAATTTTGTTAACTACCCACAACTGTCACAAATATTTTCAATCAACGTTTTACTTCATGAAGCCCAACTATGTAAAACTCATTACAGAGAGCAAGCCCATGCAAAACAAGGTTGTGTCATGTTTCATTTGTGAGTACAAAATTCATCTCAGTTCTCTGCCACTATTCAGAGCACAGGAAAGACTTTGGTAACATCTAACTATGCCTTCTGGTGAATTTATTTCCATTCTTCCAAGTTCTTAAAAATAAAAACACAGAACCTATCAAATGGGCTATTATTTTCCAGCTTATCATATGCTTTTGTCAAATATATTTTACTTCCTTTTTTAATCTTTCTGTAATAATGTAGGACTGCATCTAATAAGGGTGAAAGGCACACATGCAACTGCCAAAAATGTCTAGTCATCCCACTTCTAAGCTCTTCTATTTTTGAACAATTGCTTTCTGTCTGTATTGTCTACTTGTGCTTAACTATCTTTTCTTCTGGAGACAAAAGATAAAAAAAGGAAAGGCTGGAAATTTCCTGACAAGCAAAGAAATCCTTATATAAACCACACTACCATTTGGAGAAGGAATTTTTCTAATTCGTTTCTTTAGAGAGGGACTGGAGAAAATCTCTAGAGATCCTCCTAAAAAAATACAATTAGGAAAAACAGTCAGTAGGTGCCCAAAGAAATAATGAATTGCTATCCATTTCCAAAGGCAGGAATGTTTTCCGGGTAAATAATTTGTCCCACAATTCCTCTTTCAAGTGTTGAGTTTCTTTGGGTAGAATAAATGAGAATTATTAAGATGAGCTTGTCAGGTTTTTTATTCCTGACTTGCTCTGACTTCTGTGGTTGCCCACAGAATCTGTTATTTATGGTTTTCACAGTCTATATATATTTTCAGTATAAATTGTGTGTATGTCCCACAAAGTGAGGGATTTGGCACAGCTTTCATAGCACATCTAGATGGCTTTTTTTGTCTAATATCCTGAAAACAAAGATCACTGTTTCATTTTACTTTCAATGCATTTCATTAGAGTTGAAAAAAAAAAACCATTAATAAAAATTAGATAGAGAATGATGGTGTTAATGGACAAATCTCAGTCACAATCATGATTAGAACATAGAAAAGACAGAAAAAGTGTATGATGTGTGAGTAGAAATCTTTTGTAAACACACCTACTTATTTATGGAATTTCACAAAAGGACAATAGTTGATCTATGTCAGGGTTTGAGGAGTGGGACAGAGTATGTTTTAAGTGGTGCTTGAAAAACAGTTGTAATTACTGGTTATGCCACTTCTAAAGCAGTCTGTAGGAATCATTACAGGGGTGCAAGTAAGCCTATGCTGTGTCTTCTTTACTTTTCCTGTACTCCTTTTTACTTATCAGTGAATCCAAGAGAGTTTGTGCTGAATTTAGAGCTTTCCACTACCAATTTCCTTCAGTTTTTTTTCTGAAATATGCTTATATAAAAAGGGATCTCCTTACTATCTCAATTTTTTTGAGGTGGAAAACTGTGTTTCATTGTCAAAAACATTGCCAATAACATTTCATATATATAACAAAGGTATTTAATATCCCAGTGCACTGGCAATGTAGTGCATATGGAAAATCCTCAGAAATAATTCCTATTCTCTTATTTGGATTTACTAATTCCCTCTGAATCATTTATTTATGTATGTTAATCCTAATCATGTGACCAGACAATGAATACAGGAACAACAGCAGGTACTACCTTTGCATAGTCTTTCGTGGCTCAGTCAAGGAAGAACATCTGGTAGACCAAATGTGCAAGTCTGATTTAAATGATATCAAACTCAGAGACAAGCTCAAGAGAATCAGAAGAGATACCCTCTAGGCTTTTCTATCCAAGAACTTGGAAATAGGAAATATTCATTAATTAGTAAGAATCTAATATCTTGTGTTATTCCATACCAAAATCAACAGCAACACTATAGATTTCCTTTATTTGCAGGGCTTTGTGTTTATCTTAGTTTGTTGCGATTAAGGCTTCTAAAGAATTTCTCTGTTATTCCCATAATTATCTCCAATTTCTTTAAAGCTAACAAATCATCATAGATCTTTAAAAGTGACAACACAGAGAAACCAGAACTAAATTATTGATGCATATACTGGGCCAAAATATATCTTAAATATGATATAAAAACTCCAATATATTCAGCGGGACGTGACTATTAGTAAAAAATTTGTGGAGAAAAATAAAATAAAATCATGCCTCCACTACTGGATCAACTGTCTATAGAAAACTGAGTAGTAGAAGCTTTATAGACCCAGAAGCAAGAGCTGAGCAGCATAGTCACCTCATTTAGGACTAAGGAATCACAGTAACTGTAGAGTGGGTCAACGACTTTTGTTATCTTATATAAGGTAGGACATCTGCAGCAGAGATCACAATGTTACCTGTCCCTAAAATATGTCTCAGTGTTTACAGTACAAGATTAAGGAGTCTTGTAGCTAGCTGCTAATCTCAGGAATTGTCCTGGTTTCCTTTTCCCAAACTTTCAACCACTATGCTCCCAGTGTTTTGCACTGGCCCATCTGATCACACAGGGAGCCAGTTCAGGGAGGGAAATCACCAGGGGAAGAAGAATGCATGGATGGGCATCAGGGGAAGAGGAACAGCCACAGCATTAACGATCAGATCAGCAGATCATCTAATCACACTCTAAGACTTTAGAATAGATTTGAGGTTAGGGATGTGACTTACACTTTAAAGTGATTAAAAATTAAAAAAACAAGACATGGTTTGTCTGATTTAGTTTTTTTTAATTTTTTATTCTTTTCTATGGGAAAACCTAATTATAGTAAAGGCAATGAATCAAAAAAACACAGACAAGAAGGAGAAAGATCCTTCTTTCTGCACAGAAGTCAGTCATTTAGTTATTCACTTTAAAATACTTGACTTCAGTTCAGGTTCCCTTCTTTGATCCCCAGATCTACACAGATTTAAGCTCCAGCCCATAGGATATATATGCCCTCCTGAGTGCATGTGTGGCAGTCTATTCTCACAGAAAGGAAGAGTGGGTTAAACTGAGATACAATGAAAGAGAAGAATCAGGCTTATAAATAGAAAGTGGAACACTGAGCAGGAATACAGCAGCCAGCAGCCTACAAGGGGAGAAGGTAGTTAAGATGATTTTTCCTTAAGCTAATAGTTAGGAGAAGAAGGAGCAGCTGTGAGAGAGAATGACTCATAAAAATAAGGTTTTTAGAACACTGTCCATCAAGGCTTTTGGTATCTTCATTCCTGCTCTTTATCTGATTATTTATGAGTACTTTCTCACACACACACAAAATGTTAGATTTTCTTAACAGAGTATTTAATCTGAAAACTAATTTGTGCATAAATAAGGCCATAGGATATTGTTTATTTCCTTGTTTTCCCACAAACTTGGGCCCTCAGGTAAGATAGCAGGCTAGAAACCAGTTGTTCAGGATGCTGTCGTGAAATCTTTCCATCATGTTCTGTCAAATTAGCTTGCTCCTGTGCTGCAAAAGACTTATTTCTCTTCTCCATGTCTTACCCAAATAAAATGTGCCCGTTATACCGAATTGTACAGTGTGTTTTAGTGGAAAACTGGTATTTGGAAGAAACTGGAGGGAGTCCAAAAATCTCAGTTAATTTGAATGTTCTGATTCTGACTTAGTCCCCAGACTTCAGAAGTAGAAGATTAATTATTAGATGCCCTCATTAAATTAGATTTATTGTTTATTTTGTTTTGTTTTTTTTTATAAGTAACTGTGCCTTCTTAATAAAACAGAATGTTAAAAAAAATACAAAACAATGTGTCCTAAATAATATTTGTTGTAACATTAGAATAAGTCAGAGCTACTGACATTAAGTTTGTACAAAAAGATTAAAAACCCACAATATTTTAAGTATGACATTGAACACCACTGACCAGGAAAATGCATTAGCATTTGATGAACAAATACATAAGTGACTTTAGTTTACCACTGAATAATAGTTAAGTATAGGATATTTTGTTGTTTTAAAGATTACTTGTCTTTCTATTTACCAAAATACTAAATCTGCAACAGAACTTAGATAAGCAACTCTACATAATTTGAAGAAAAAAAACCACAATTCCTATATCTTACTCTCTTTTTTTTTTCTTATATCAGATTTCTTCACTCTTAATTGTGACTGATGCACATGCTCTTTTCCAAAGCAGTTGTGGGACCTAACAATTGTGCACTGCCTGTACAAATGTTACCAGCAGCAGGTCGTGCATTAAAGCTTACTTGTTATGCAGTCCTAAGTCTATGAAGGTTTTTTTGAATCTTCTTATATTAGATTTGAAGTGTATCCAAAGCAGAAGTTTACAAACAAAATTCACAAAACTTCCTGAGACAGAAACCTTATTTTTCTTCTTATCTAAAGGCCCATTTGCGTTTCTGTGATGATTAATTTTCCTGCAAGACTTTTACCAGGATTTGTTGATTGAACCAAGAAATTATAGCCATATCGATATAATATTAAATATAATATACTAAATAGTACAGATAAAAGACAATAGCTCCTCTTTTCATTGTTCTCTTGATCAGGTATTTTTAAAAATACATGTTCAAAGTAACACTGACAATTAAAAAATACACACTTTATTGATCTTATTTATTCATTTTTAGAATAATCCACTAATGGATTTCTCTAAGGGCTGCATATCTATCAGTGAGAGTTCACACACTTGAAATAGATGACAGAGAATTTTATATTAAGGTTACCAGTTAAAACAAGAAGCTTTTCTTGGGGATTTATTTCACTACAGTTTATTGTTTTTCTGTGATAATTTGTTCAAAGTATAATGGGACACATCTTTGCAACATACATTTATTGCACAGGCAGCACAGCAGGAATGATTATACAATTTTTAAAAAGTACCAAAATATCTTCCCATGTCAAAGGACACTTTCTGTGAGTGACAATTAGAAGAACCTGTCATGACTTCAAGAACTGGTTCTTCAGTTGTCAGGAAGAGAGTAAGACATCATAATATGACAGTCCCCTGGGGTGCCCAAATGTGTTAAAGGCTTTCACTATCCCTACAGTAGCAAAACAGACTGTTTTAAATGTTGTTAAGGCCATAACCCTGGAACAAAACTTCATTTTCCCTGTTATGACCAGAATTCTGAAGTAGAGCAACCCAGTCCTATCTGTGGAAAAGGCCAGTTCAAGCAAAGAAATACGTTCAAAAGGCTTTCTAGGTTGTGACACCCAATCTAGAAGACAGTTTGAATCAAACTGGTTCTCATTTAGCAGGTATTACTCAGTGCACTTTAAATTACACATAGAAATAAAAGCAGAATGAAACTTCTAGTAGCTGAGTAGGTCATGAGAAAAGATTTTTCTTAAAGTGGTATCTCAGAATCCCTAATAGCATGATGTCAGTAAAAATAAGGTATATATATTGCATCAAATTGATGACACTTCTTGAAAATAGCATGGGAAATCTCATTATAACTTTAATTTTTCAGGTGATAAAGGTCATGTTGTAAGTGGTATTCGCTATAGCTTTTGTGAAACCAGCAGATTTTGTAGGAACTGTATTAAAAAGACTAATCAATCTTTTTCTATCATCCTCAAGGATTTTAACACACAGAGAAAACTTGAATATAAGGGAAAAATTAGTCTAAAGAAGACCAATACTGAAGAAATGGAATGAAAATACATTAAAAATCATTGATTTTATTAAAAACACTGTGCACTTTGATGAAGTGCCAGACTGAATTGGAGTATTTAGATAAAATATATGTTCTGCCAGGGGTGTTGCAGGGTTCTCATCTGAAACAGTTCCTTAAATTTAAATAATATGCTTTATTTTTGACTAAATAAGTATTAATTCCTAGCACTTTGTATTTCGGTTATACATTTCTTATTCTTGAGAGAAAATTATCCTGAATTGTGATTTCTTTACGATATATTGCTTTGTTGGACTATAGCTTTTTTATATGTCTCATCTCACAATGATTATAATCGAATTCAAATCTAATAATTAGTAGATTTTTGTATTACTTAATATGCAGCTTTTTCTATTTCAGTGTCTTTTTCAATGTTACCTAGTGACAGCATAGATTTTTTTCTCTTTCTTTCAGCCCCAAACACTCTCCTGGCCTGATGGGACTACGAGCACCACACTTCTCCTAGAAATGTCTGTGGGGTGCTGTTGTGACTTCCTTGTAACCCCACACAACCTTGTTTAGCTTGACTTTAGGAGCCATTGCCCTCTACCACAGAGACATGGGATGAGTATAAGACTGAAGGGTTAGAAATCAGAAGGATTTTATCTTTAATGGTTGTAAATGTATTAGTGAGTCTTCCTTCTATTACTGTGGGCAGTTTGTTCTAGTATTGTTTGTTAAAGTCTGTTGTGTGTCTGCCTCCTCCAGCTCCTCCTCCTTTCAAATACCCTTGCATTGTTGTAAGCAAATTAGAACAGCTCTTTGTTGTGATTTGATTAGATTGCTAAGATTGTAAGAAGGCCGAGTAAGTTCTTTTTTTTCCCCAAACAACCTTTTGACTAACACTTCGTTCTACCTATTTGTATAGAAATCACTGATAAGAACAGATTTTAAATTCAACAGGAAATATGGTATAGGATCAGGTACAGAAGTAGACACCCATACTCAGACATTTATTTAAGTTACCTATAATGCCTAAGGACAAGCCTGAACATAAATACCCAGTGGCATTTGAGATGCCCCAGCATACATATATATATCCTTGACCTTTTTCTGTCATTACAGAAAGCATGAGTGAATCCAAAATCTTGTGCTGTATATGCAGGTTCCATACATCTATCTTTGTGCCTGATAATGTAATAGATACCACTGTTTGGGCAACTGAATGAAGCTCAAGGTTTTCACTGATTGTAATAGAATCTTAGTTATGCAGCTATCAGATAGAGGTTTAAATATAAAGTGAGCAGAAAATTTAAAGTGTTGTGATTAGCTCTAAACCTGACCATCAAACAGGAATCTGAAAGATGTGCAATAGCCCTAGAGTGTTGAGGGATCTACAGAAGCAGCAGCTGAGGTTTACTGGCTTACAAAATCTACCATCCCCTAGGGTCTGGATGTTCAAATGGAGAAATAGTGAAAGAAAATACATCAGCTGATGTCACCATTTTTGAAATATATGTTGAGTAAGTCAGCTTTCTGGGAAGCCAAATCATCATATTTGTACATCCATCTCTCAGATATAGGCTTTGGTTAAATTTTATTGTAAATACCACAAGTAACATTCAGATAACCTGGAACATTTTGTTCTAGAAAACCTGAAAGTATTTCACAGAAGAGAATACGCATTCTTAAAATCCTATATTTTACATAGCATGTTTAAATTTTGACTAAAATTAAGTTTTTATGGCAAAATGTTTGCAATGTAATTACCTATATGTATCTGTGAGGAATACAACCAAAAGGTGGCAGTACCGCATCCAGTAAATACTGGGTCTGTATTAGATTATATTATTGGTGGAAATCTTATACAGACCTGTTTATACCAATTCTGATTCAAATATGTTTATGTTTTTTGTTTTGATTTTTTTTTTGTACTGTCTGACTGTTGCTTGCTATTACATATGAAGAAGCACCAGAAATTCTTTTTTTATTTATTTTTTTCATATTACTTGCATTAAATCTTTTAAATTCACAGTCCAAATGCATAAAGGGTATATATAACAGGAGAAAGTGGAATAAATGGGTAAAAGTTAAATACAGATTATCTTCAGGAAAATGAAGTGAAACTGGATGGCTGAAATTCTCCATATCTCAGAAGATTTAACAATTCTGAAATGAAAAAGGTTTTGCTTGGGTTTTTTTAATACTTCTATCTGGAATAGCCAGTCCATGGTTTTGGTATGCTTTTTTTAACCTGTCTTTTAATAAATCCAACAGAATTTCAGAATTTACAGAACATACCTGTATTCTTTTGCAGTAAAAAGAACATATTAGTTTTTGTCAGGACTGTTGAAGTCAAATAAATTAACAAAATTAACTACAGTTGCTGCATGTAACACTTCTGAATCAAAATAAAATATTGCTACTACATTGCATTTTTATTATGCAGAAAAAAGTATTTATTTAAAACTTGAATTTTCAAAAAATAGAAATATCAACATAAATTTTACAATATGAACTTAAAAAAATTAAATATTAACAAGATCCAAAAAGGAGATGTTGAACAACACATCTTCCTAACATCTCAGAATGAAGTTCCTGTAGCATTCCTATGGAGCTAGACCTAACGTGTCTCCCTACACTTCTCTTTCAGAAATGCTTCTACAAAAAATAAAGAATGATTCTCAAAGATTTTCACTCTAGTGTGAAATAAATTACATAGAACAAAATATAGCATTTGAAAGCATACTCTCAACTACTCCACAACTGGTTTTGTCTAATTTCTTTAAAATTTTCAAGTTTTTGAAAACTATTCAGAAGTCAAAACATATTACTCTATTTGTACCTTTTATCTTTCTTATCGCATGCAAGTATTTACTTTTCCTCTTTCTCAGCATTTCACAATGCTAATTAACAGCTCACTAGTTAGTTTATTCCTGGGTTTTGGCAGCTTCACCATCTATACTGTATAAATGCAATTTGACTCCTTTGAAGTCAGCATTTTCCCTCTGAAATATGTTCTTGGTTCTGTGAACACTCCACCCCAGGAGCAGCTCCCATTGTGAAATATAGAGGGACCTTAGCTGGAACTGGGTCCTATCCAATCTTCTCAGCTGTCATGAACAGTTACAGCAGACTTTAAATGCCCAAACTCTCCCATATGTTGTCATTTATACTCTTCTTAAGTTAAAGAAAAAATATCTTACAGTCACCATTCTGGTGACACAATATTATTTTGGATACCATGAAATAGAAAAACAAGCTTAGTTCTGGAGCCATGGAGGAATCAGATTTGGGGCCAAGTGCCATGGACATGGCTAGGCTGCTTAAGGAGTGGTTAAGTGTGAGTGGTCTGATTACCAGCCCTGTCAGTCTGCACAGACTGGTGATCAGGTCATCAGTCATGTCCTAATGGAAAATAGAAAAGGAAAGTTAGCAAAATATTCAAAGTACTCCACAAACACATTTTCCCCCCCTACTCAAAACATGGAGTATTTTTCTATTATACTTTTTGAAATCAAGCAAGTGAAACAATATGGGAAACAATGAACATGGTCAAGGACTCTGTAGAGAATGCCAGAGGACAATTAGCACAGGTTAATGATTTAGGAGACCCAGAACCAAAGGAGAGAGGTTCAAACCGAGTTGCCTACTAAGAAAATAATTATGTCTAAGTAAGCTAGAAATCCAGTATTTCTCACCACATCAGTAAAAAAATCAGTCTGACGGACAGTAACCCTCTATGTTCCCAGAGAAAGATTTGAGTATTTTTTTAAGAGGAAAAAAAAAAAAAAGACAGTCACTATGTTTCTCCTTCTGGTCATCAGATATCAGAGGAATAAGAAGCAAGTTCAGTTCTTCCATGTCTCTGCTAGTAGTGACAGAAAGAAGAGGGTTGTTTGAAGTATTTTTTTGATTTAAAGTTTTATGAGCAGCAGAGGAGGATACTGAAAGTTTCAGACGGCTTTTAAAGGACAGGTGGAATTTAACCTGACCTACCATAGGAAAAAACCTCACAGGAAAAAGGAACTAGGAAAAGTCAAAATCACATGTGAAGCCAGAGGATGATATATAAAAGATGGAACTATTAAAGCTAATTTTATCCCGTTGAAGCTGATTTCACAGAAATGTCTCCATAGTATTTGGAAAGAGGCTGCTTGTGAGGTAATATAAAAAAACTCTAAAGCTAGGCTTCTGTTCTGAATTACTTTCTGGAGTTACTTGTCTCTTGCAAATGACTATAAAGTGTTATGAGGGAATTTAGTGATTTTGGGTTGAAGTTCACAATCTAAGCGGAATTCAATTTCCTCAGTAGAAGAAAAAAAAAATAGACAACATTTAAAAGGCATGTGGAATTAAACCCGATCTAAAAACGTTTTCTTGTTCTTAACAACAAAAACATACAGAACCAAATAACTTTGCCAGAATATTAAAGACACTGAGAGTGCTGAGAAATCCTGAGCATATTACTTGTTCAGAATATATTTTGTTTCTCTCATATAAAATAGCAATAATAATAATAATAATTTTTAAAAAATGTAATATAGTGGAAAAAAAGATGAAAAGATTATGAAAACATCTAGCTTGTATTACATGTGACAATTATTCCTTCTGTGTCTGTAGGACTGGTATCAGCATTTCTCTGAAGCTTCACAATTCTTTCCTAACACTACAGATTTTCTTTGAAGAGGAGCACGCTATTCCAAAAACATGTATAATCCATACTGAAATGGAATTTTCATCCCAGGTTGTTTTAATTGTTTCATTTTCAATATTTATTAAAATTGTGTCTTACAGCAGTTCTCAAAAGACAACTTTAAACTTAGAAATTTTTATAAAGGTTTCATGAGAAAATCAGTAGTATGTAAATTTACAGAAATAATACACTTAAAAATTTAATCTAAATCAGAATCTATTAAAAATCTAGGTAAAACTACTTAAAATTAGTTATGATCCTTGCTACTATATACTGCTAATTTGGATATGTTCCTCTTTATTTTAGTGCAACCAAAATTCTACCATCAGGACACTGTTTATAGTATGGTCACAGATTTCTTAGTCTATTTCAGGAATAGATTCTCTGATGTAATCATTTTATTTGGTATTTTGTTTTTTCCTGGGTTAGGTGTCCCAGTGCTTCCTCACTTAGATTTCTAATTTCCTCTCATTTTATTCACATGCATCTACGTCAAGAGGATGCACACTCTCCAAGCAGAGATACTTTACTTTTGGTTTTGAAGTAGTGCACCCCACCCCCCGCTTTGCAGCCTGAGCTGAAATACTCTAACATGGAAAGACTTCTGTCATAAGGAGAAATTTCCA
>VWZY01012969.1:10248-39534 GCA_013399075.1 Chloroceryle aenea | reverse complement strand
TCACTGAGTTACTACCAATAACTGACAAGACACTTTGTTAAAATTTTTAAGAAACTTTTGCACAGATTCCAAACAGTGTTTTTGTTTCTACTTGCTTAAAGTGTTTGGCATGCTTTGCTCATTTTTTCCTTTCTTATTTTATAATTTGTTAGATACATTGAATGTAAAAACTATATTGTACTGTCCGCAAAATATTTAGAAAATACACACTATTCTATAATCAATCTTAGATATTATTTCCAAGAAGCTGCTCTCCTTTAGAAATGCTGACAGACCCATGGTAAATTCTTCTCTGGTCATTCAAAGTAGATTGGTTTCTACAGCATCAAATGTATGTTTTCACTAGCTTTAGATATTATTAGACAAGATAATTTAGTAACCAATACATTTTTTGTTTTTCATAAAGCTTGCTTTCATCACAAGTTTGCAGATTGGCTTCTTGTGTTCTGATATGTGAACGACATATATATATGTCATACAATTATATGTTCATGTTTATATATATGCATACATATACATAGAAATATATATTTATATATAATTAAATATATTAAATATTTAATATAAACCATAAAATTAATATTTGTTATAATATATTTAATATGTTAATATAACTGTATTAAATGTATTTTAAGTATTTTTCATATATTTCAAAAGTATATTTAGTATGTGTTTAACAGCTATGAAATTTTAACAGCCAAATGGCCAAGGTATTTGTAGCTGTATTCAAGAATTAATAATATTCATAATTTTGCTATTTATGTATTTACTGAAAGTTTCCTTTTTTATTTCTGATGTTACTCCCTTTATATTAAAGTAGTTGTAATTTTGACTCTATTTTTCCTCCATAAAAGTTACTGATGGTTGTAATAAAGGAGACATTAATAAAGCTGATAAACTGCAAAACTATCTCCACTGTGTCATTGTATATTAATATTCATTGTATATTAATATTCATATTGTGCAATAGCATTTTTATTTTTGGAATAAAACTTGACAAATTTTAAGAGGTCATCCCATGCAGAGATTTTTTTAGATTTTGCATTATAATTTTTGTTTGTTTGTTTTGTTAGTTTTTTTTAATGAAATGCCAACATAATGAAAAAAAGGTGCCACTTTTTTAAGGATGTCAGTGACAGTATTCTATCTTCCAGATGCATTGACTTTTAAATTAAGTTCTATGACAACTTCAGGTTTGAAATCTGTTGTTATAATCATCATTTTAATAGCACACTTGGCATATTTTATCTTATTATATAATTTTAGACTCCACAACTAAGTAAATCAACCATAAAAATAATAATTTGTACATTTTCTTGTGTGCTTGCGTATAAAACCTCTAACAGAAAATGGTTCTGCTGTAGTACGCCTTTCCTGAATGAATTTTGAACTGATAGAAAATTATACTTTTCCATCTATGATTCCTTGCTCTCCTCAAATACTTTCTACTGAAATTAAGCAGACAAGACTCAATTTTGTCTCCCTTCAGTTGATTTTATTAGATTACATCATGTCTGTTCACTCAAATAGCTCAACATTACGGAACCCAGCACACCATTCAAAAAAACCCAGTCAAAAATATTTCTAGTGTTAGAGTGACATCTTCCATCAACACTTTCTTGCTTACCTCTACAATTTCACTGCATTGGCATCAGAGCACCAGATTCAGTGCATTTCCGTTCTCAATATGGCCATGCTGAAGGCCCCTGTGAAGATTCTGAGGTACCTGCTTTTAATGCATAAGGTTGATGTCATCAAAATAATTATTTAATGATTATTCATGAAAAAATTACACTGGTACAGAGCTGTGGTTTAAGCAAAGTCTAATGACAATCACTGATTTACATCAATTTCTTTGTTATCCTTGCCTCCAGAGTTACTAATTATTTTGAGTCTCACACAACATGACCATATTCTTAGAGTTAATTAAAATCTTAGATATTCTTTTAGTTTCATACAATTGTTGGGTTTAATTTGGCTGTCATATCTAGTTACTTTAAGCCAGACTGGCTTCCATTTAACAGTCTGTTACTTTACAATAATCTTTTTTTTGGAAACAGAGTAGTTCATTGTATTAAAGATATTTCCACTCTGTCATTTATCTCTAATAGAAATACAGACACGAGCCAGCTCATGAACATATGCACTACCTAAGTCAAACAGGACTGTAAATTTAGAGGGGATAGCATTGAGATGGGAAAGATAAAGATGAGTAGATATTCTGCCCTTCTACTCCCCACTGGTGAAACTTCACCTGGACTACTGTTTTCAGTTTTATAGTCATCAGCACAGGAAAGACACAGATCTTTTAGCATGGATTGAGAGGAGTACCACACAAATGAGCAGAGGTCTGGAACACCTCTCCTGTGAGGACAGGCTGAGAGAGTTGGTGTTGTTCTGAAGAAGAGAAGGCTCTGCAGCCATCTTATTGCAGCCCTTCAATACTTAAAGAGGTGTATATGAAAGAGTACTTTTTAGAAGAACATCTTGTTGCAGGATAAGAAGGAATGATTTTAAACTCAGTGTAGATTTAGACAAGGTATAAGGAAGAAATTTTGTACAGTGCAGGTGGTGATACACTGGAATAAGTTGCCCAGAGAGGTGGTAGATGCCCTATCCCTGGAAACATTCATGGTCAGATTGGACAGGGCTCTGAGAAACCTGATCTAGTTGGAGATGTCCCTGCTCAGTGCATGGAGGTTGGACTAGATGACCTTTAAAGGTCTTTTCCAAAACTAACTGTTCTACAATTCTATGATCATTCTTAGTAATAGATCTGTGACATAGAACAGCTGTTTGGTAGACATGTGCTGTGTTTTGTAAATGTTAAGGTAAATTAGGAAGCCAAAATTATAATCTCATCATGATTTTCTGAGAATGAAAAGAGAAATCATGCTACCTTTTCTAGCCCTACCAAGAAGCTTCATTTTGCCACAGACTACAAAAATGGAAGGCAGGAGGGAGACCACTCTATAAGTTAGCTCCATCTGCTTCCCAGCCAGTGTCTCAAACTGTAAGCCAAAATTAGCATGTCACCTCCTAGCAATTCATAGAAATATCACTAATTAAAATATTATCAACATGTCATATTTGATTTAAATCAAGTAATTATAGTGCTGTGCACGGAAATAGATCTGAAAAATATGCTGTAAAGTACATTTTGAACCTTTTCTTTTCTTTGTTTAATACAAAGTAAAAAAAAAAAGTTTTATAGTAAAACCACTCCATTAACAGATTCAGTTTTGTTTCCACTGTGTAAAAACCTCACAAAGTACTACAAATGCTATCTTAAGAAAGTGGGTAATGAAGTATATGGTGTGGTTTGGAAGTATATCGAACTAGGAGTCAAGAGCATTTCTATCTTAATAATTTTAACAGATCATTAAAAATCACCTATTTCTTTGGAAATACTTCTTCTCTGGATTATATCCATAGATAGTGCAAATATTTGGAAATAAACACCCATATTATTAAGTAATTAAAGTTCTGACTCATTTTAATAAGCTTTTGCACTTTTTTTCATTTAAACAATTTAAAACATGAAGAATGAAATACTTTTCACAATAAATGTAAGAGTTTAAATATTATTTAAACTTTATTAGTTACATAATCTTATACCTGGTAGATAGTCTTGATGCCCAAGATCACATCACTGAACTGAGGCTTAATTTAGATCTGACACTAGGATTTAAATTAAAAAAAACCCCAGTGTTTAAATGTAATGGCAATGTGATTCAGTTTCCAGAACACAGGCATATACTATTACATGAGATGCTCCTGAGTAGCCAAGACATCTGTAAGATTCTGAAAATTCTGATAGTAGAAATTTATTGTTTCCTAAAGCAGTGTCTGGAAATTAAATGAGATATACCAGGACATGTCAAATAAGACTAAATGTTCCTTCTTACACAACTGAAAATTACCTTCTGGTACAGCAGTAACTTACAAACCTTGAGATAGGCTTCACTGATTAAACATAGGCTAGTTCATGACATTGAGCAATTTGAGTTTATATTGATGTACTGATGGGACTTTGGGCAACCTGGTCTAGTGAGATGTGTCCCTGACCATGGCAAGGATGTTGGAACTAGATGATCTTTAAGGTCCCTTCCAACCCAAACTATTCTATGATTCAGCACTATCTCCTGTGTGGTCCTGGCAGATGTGACCCTGGGACTGTAAGGGACTTTCATACTGGTAGAACAGCAATGGTAGACTATTCCAGAGCACATACAATGACAGAAGACAGTAAGGAGAGGGAACTGAATCCATTTTGTAGTTCACATGTGCATACTTGTGTTTAAATATCTATGGCTTGATTTAGTTGCCTAGATGAGAATTTTAATAGTATTTAAGAAGACTCAGGTAGCTTGAAATGTTTCCCTGAAGGTGAAATATATATTACCTACAGAAGAACAAATTTTTTAAATATTATCCAAAGAACATCTGAGATATTTTAAATCATCTAAAGCAAAACCAGATTTCTCTAGTTAGGACACTGAACTGGTTTTCCTGTACAGAATACAACTCTTGTATTATGAACCTAATTTTACATGCAAATTTGCATCTCTGCAATATGGGGTTCATCTTTCTATTTAATACTGCTTGTGACTATACCAATAAAAATCTCAAATTTGAAGTCCATTATTTCTTCAGATTTTCTATTGTTTTCTAATTAAATCAAATGAGGTATTTCTGAATATTTATTTATTTCTATGTGTGTCCTTTATGATTGTAAGATCATTTGCACTACTCTTCCTTAGGTACCTCTTTGCCTGCTCAAATTTTACATTTCTGTGAGCAAAATCGCATCAGCTGTGTCATAATATCTCTGAAAGCAGAACAATATAATTGCCTTTGTATACAAATCTATTTCTGATCATTGGTCTCTTGTGAAAATCCAGTTTTTGGAAGAAGTCATTATGCTTAAGATCAACTTGTATGCACATAAAGTGACTTTTCTTCCAAGTCTTACATTTAGTACCAAGAAGAAAACAGGATGTAAGTTTTGTATATTCTGCTCAGCCCTGAATGACTAAGAAAAACATTGTAGATGAATGATGAATGCTTTTGTGTAATTAAAATATAACCATATAAATGCAAGACTTCAGTCCTTGAAATGAGCTGACATTACATAAAATGTAAATTAAGAACATGCACAAAAGTCAAAAGGGAATGAAAACAAATAGAATTTCAAAATAATCACTTTAAATGGACTTTACAAACTGTTTTATGACAATGACTTTTTTTTTTTTTTAATTATTATCCTATGTAAAATTCACATAGATCAAACTTCTAAAATTACTGAGCTAAAAAAGTACTACATTCAGTAATACATTTTTGGAGTAAAACATAAGTTTTCTAATCACATCTTGATTTTGGGTGGTAGAAGTACCCAGGCATGCGCTGGAGAAACTTTCATAGACCACATTGAAATTCTGCTGGAGAAAAATATTAATAGATAGATTTTAAATTTATCTGTCTATAAATGGGAACAAAATCACAATGATATATTTAATTCATTCATCTAATATGTTCCTGAAGTCTTCAGGTTAATGGACATGTGCAGAATTAATACTCTAACCACTGAGATATTGACTGTTCTGGGTTGCACTATGACTCATCCCAATAATAATTGTAGAGTTTCAAGGTTTCTTCTTCAAATAAGTCTTAAAAAAGTGGCGCATTCCCATGAAAAAATTTAATTTTAGGTAATTGAGAAGATTAAGATAGGTACTCTTTCACTGAGATGATTCATATAATATATGTGAGTGAAACTGGCCTCATTTTGCTGTCTTCAATCATACAGGAAATAAAACAGTAGGAGGTGATGTTTCAGGATTCAGAAGTGGGAGCTGTGAGCCAGATGAAGTAACAATTTCTGTATAAACAAAGCTTTGGAGGTAGCCTAACCATTCTTTATTGACTAACATAGATAGAAGAAACCATAGAAGAAAGTCAATATTTATAAAAGAACAGAGCTAGACATCATAACATACCTTTGGCTGAATTCGAGGGAAAAGTCAAGAAGTCTAAGATTTTCACCTGATGTTTTCAGAAAGTAAAGAAAGCTATGACCTTTTTCCTTTTATTTGCAACTGACATTTTGGAAGTGTGGCAGCTTCCGTCCTCCTATACTTAGTTGTTGTCTTTCACACAGATTTTTTTAACGAATGTTAAAAAATGCTGCTTGAGACATGCCAGTGAATCACATTTTAATCCCCTCAGAGAAATAATAGGTAGAAAAGAAGCACTTGGATACAAGCTTACCGTACACTTTACACTACATATTGACCAAATAACAAAATAAATCTTAAAATCTGTAAAATCACACTACTAGCAACACTATTTTGCTCTCCATCATCTAATGAAATTTTTTTGATAGACAAGATAATTGAATTTTGAGTGGAAATTTACTATTTTCTTCCATTTGTTTTTCCAAAATTTCATACTTTATTTTTAGTATGTTTACTACCTTTTATTTCCAGCATGTCCAGAAATATATCTGTATTGTCTCACAAAAGCATATTCAAGAGTGGTCTGTCTGTCCAGTCTGGCTCAACATGACCCAGCTTTGATTTAAAATCTCTTTTGCTACCAGCATAGTGATATACTTGAGCAAGCAGGCTAATTTACTCAATCATACTGAAGTCCAATGTAATAATGAAGTTTTTGGATTCATCTGTATTGTGACATGTCAAAAGCCATAGAAGCATAATTAAATAAAATATACTTTCTTCATTGTACTTTTACCTTTGAAAGGGGAATACCAGAAACTGACAACACCACTCCAGAAAAGAGCCATGACATCTCCCATGTCTTTCAGCCAATACTTTTGTTGGTATTCCCAGAATGATGTTTCTCTTTTTTGGCAACAACAGAAAAACATTGAGTGTGTTGAAATATTTGAGGAGCTTTCACGTTACTTTCTGAAAGCTTACTGTATAAACATTTGTGTAACTGATTTTGACGTGAAATCATTTTTCTTTTTTATTGTTTCTTAAATTTTCCAAAAATTTGTTACCTTATATTTCCCATCTCCTTCATCTAAGTGAATGGTTTAATTCATACCTCATTCTCATAGAATAACAGAATCATAGAATCTTGGGGTTTGGAAGGGACCTCTGAAAATCATCAAGTTCAAACCCTCTGTCAAGGTAGGATCACCTACAGCATGTTGCACAGGAATGCATCCAGACAGGTTTTGAGTCACTAGAGAAGGTGACTCCACAACCTCTCTGGGCAGCCTGTTCCAGTGCTCCATCACCCTCACAGTAAAGAAGTACCACCAAATGTTGAGGTGGAACCTTCTGTGCTCAAGTTTATACCCATTGCTCCTTGTTCTGTTTCTGGGCACTAGTTCCCTCAGTCTTTCTTCACAGGAGAGATGCTCAAGTCCCTTAATCATCCTCATAGCTCTCTGTAGGACATTTCATTGATAAAATATAGCTTGTAAGACAATACTATGAATGAGTTTCTTCTTTTTTCCAACAAATTATTTTTAATTTAGACATTAAAATTATGGACTAATGTAAAAAAAAATCCAATTGGGCAATTTTAAATTTTGGTATGGCCACTTACTTAAAGTGTTTATAATTTTCATTTTCATCATCTAAAAAAAAAATAAATTGATGAACAGCATTGGAAATAAGACAAAATACTTTGAAGTATGATACTGAATAATCTTCAAGTTTGGAAGCATGTTACTAACAGCTATGGAAGTATACTTTTTCCAGCCAGTTGTGCATTTGGCCTGCATATATTTTCTCTTCATCATATATCTTTTACTTTAGATGTCAAACTGAGTGAGAAATTTGTATTATGGATTGGGAGCTATCACAATCAACAATTTTGAACAGACCTTACTTGGTCTTCAGTAGACAATCAGTGTTTTAGTTCTTAGTGAAATGACATCTTTCCAGTACTCTCTTTTGAGTGGAATTAAAATATCTGTACTATTGGCCATTGGAATGATATTCTTTACAAAATACATTAAAATGACATAAGAATTTTCTGGTCATTGTTTAAAGCCTAACAGATTCTCTTAATGAAAGCTAAAAAACATAATGTTCTGCATCTGAAATGAAAAATGTCATCAAAAGCTTCATATATTACAATGGCTGTACATGTTATATTCTATGTTCTAGTTTATGTCCATTGCCCCTTGTCCTGTCACTGGGCACCACTGAAAAGAGATTGGCCACATCCTCTTGACACCCACCCCTTAGGTATTTATATACTGGTAAAATCTCCTGTCAGCCTTCTCTTCTCCAGGCTAAAAAGATCCAGCTCTCAGTCTTTCCTCATAAGAGAGGTGCTCCTGTTCCTTAATCATTCTCATAGCCCTCAGCTGCACTCTCTCCAGCAGTTTCCTTTTTCTCTTGAAATGGGGAGCCCAGAACAGGACATAGTACTCCAAGTGTAGCCTCACAAGGGCAGGCTAGAACAGGAGAAGAACCTCCCTTGACTTTCTGGTTACACTCTTCTTAATGCACCCCAAGATACCTTCTTGGCCACAAGGGCACACTGATGTCTCATAATTAACTTACTGTCCACCAGGACTCCAAGGTCCTTCTCCATGGAGCTGCTTTCCATCAAGGCAACCCCTAACCTGTACAGGTGCATGAGATTCTTTTCCACATAGGAGCCCTCATAGTGATATAGTTTGTACTGGGAGCTAGTAAGGTGTTGATAGCACACCATTGTTTTGTCTACCGCTAAGCAGGGCTCACACAGCATAAGGCTGTGTCTCAAACTTTCCCCTCTTCATCAGTAGGTTGGATGTGAGTAAGACTTTGGGAGGGGCCATAACAAGGACAGCTGACCCAAAATGACCAAAGTGATATTCCATTCCATATACATCCAGCAATAAAAGCTAAGAGAAAGGAGGAGGAAGTGGAAGCATTCATTATCTACAACATTTGTCTGTAAGAGCAAACATGATGTGTATTGAAACCTTGCTTCCCAGGAGGTGGACAGACATTGCCTGATGATGGGAAGCAGAGAATAAAATATTTTGGTTTTCCTTCCTTGTGTGTGCAGCCTTTGCTTTTACTTTATTAAACTGTCTTTATCTTGACCCACAAGGCTGTTAGTTTTTTCCATCTTATTTTCTTTCCAGTGCTGACAAGGCGAAGAGCAGTTTGGTTGGCCACTGACATCTAGCTAAAGGCAACCTACTATATGGTACAACCTATCTCCCCTATCATTGTTTTTGGGTTTTATTAATCTCATCTTAACCCAGAATTTGTCCTTTTCATACTTATTTGTTTAACATTTCATACTAAACTTAGAGGTTACAGCCTTCTCAAGACTCATGTGAACAATGGTACATTTATATCTGTTATCCTAAAATTTCAGATCCATCCTTTTACCTGTCATTGTAGTAATATCTGAAATATTGTGGTTTTTTCTTACTCCTTTATTTTCTCAACAGAAATTTCTTGCCTCTCAGTAATCTGCTGTCCCCACAGATTTATGTGTTTTGATGAAATTAAAATTTTTAATTTAAAATTTAAAAAATATTTATATTTTTTTAAGTTTGTCTGTGTTTTAAAATTACTTCCGTTCTATTATTTCTCTTTTTGCAGAAGTCACTGCTTCAACAAAACAATCTTTCCTTATGAAATAGCAATGCATAATTAAAAAAAAACCAAAATTTACATGTAATCATTCACTGAATCTGCTTGAAATTTCCTGGTTTCTGGTGTTAGCACATGGATTTGGTTCAATACCCTATTATAGTGGTTCAATACTTCTAAAAAAAGAGATGTCATTCTATGTTTTATTTGATAGTCTTCTCAAAAACATTATTCAGCTTACTAAATTATTAAAGGAAAAAATATTAACTAAAAATAAAATGAACTTTAAGACTGTAAACTTAACCATGGACAATTTGAACACTGAGTTCATATTTTGTTTTTTATGATCCTAAATTGTTAGTCAATATTTATGGGGATAAAACAGTAAACAATGAAGGAAAAGAAAAATGTGGTAGGATGGTTTATAACTGGAATAGTTATTAATTTAGTATTGCTAGTATGTGCTAGCATTTTGTATTATATGGCAAATAGTGAAAGTATAATGTAAACTGTAAAATATTGTACTGAGTCTGGCTATGATAGAAATAATTTTCTTCATAAGCAGCTCATATGGTGCTGTATTTCAGATTTTTGACCAAAAGAGTATGTGCAACATGCTAATATTCTAGCTTTTGTTGAAGTCTTTTCACAGCATCAAGACCTGTCTCTCACTCTGTCCCATCCATCAGTGACAGGTTAGAAGGTACAGAATAGGCAGGGAATGGGCACAACTGGGCAGAAGACCTGAACTAACCAAACAGGTATTCCATACCATGTATTGTCATGCTCAACAATAAAAGGAAAAGAGTGGGTATTAGAGACATTAGCCATCTTTTGTTCACTAACTGGCTGGTCATCCATCTACTCATTGGAACTGGTGAATTATGGCCTTTGCATCTCTTGCTTTGTTTTCTTCCCCCTTCTTCCACTTATTCACTGCTTATTAAAGAGTTATTATTATATCTGTTTGGTTTATATTNTATATATAAACATATATATATAAAGATGTGAAAGGCAGAAGTAAAAAAATGAAGTTTTTTAACCCAAAATAACCTTTATGTAGTTTAAGTTGAAGGGTTTTTCAAAGGTCATCCAGTCAAAATACCACCTGGCGTGAGCAGTAAGGCACAAAAAGCTCATAAACCTGTGTGTTAAAATATACCGTGTGTAGGCAGATAGCTTCTATGGTTATTTGGAGGTGGATGTTTAAATCCCATTCTAGTCAGTGAAGATTTTGTCAGTATATTCAGTGGAGTTTGGGCAATTTTTCAGCTGGTGAAACACAAATGAATATTTTTAGGGTAAACTAACAACCTTCTAAATTGTATTAACTATAGTGGGAATTTTTGACACCCAGCTTTCAGGCAAACACACAACTTCAGAAACTGAATGCTACATATGTGTATAATCCAGTGTTGAAGTTTATTTCTAACTCTTAAAAACTGTGTCTGTGTAATGAAGTTTGCTTTAATTGCAGCATACCTTTTATTAATCATAATGATATTTTATCTCCCAAATATTTCTGCATATAGAAATTAATGTACATGTAAAACATGTAAAAAATACTTGAATTGACTGTTTAAGTTTTCTGAGTCAACCACTGATAAATTATCAGATTGTTTTGTTTCAGGCTATCTATTTTGCTTTAAATGTGGTAGGTGAATGTTTTACAAGAGGATTTCTATGAAAACTTCAAAGATTTAAAAGATATCTATCCTTAGTTGCAAGTGGGGGGATTACATTACTAATATGCGTGGCTTAAAATACCTTTGTGTCAATGATGCTACTTTACCTTGATAGTGCAGCAGATCTTTCCCAAAAAACCAATCATTTTTTCTGATGTAAACTGTTAAATAATTGAAAAATCTTTACTTAAATTCTTACTTCTCCAACTCTCCTGCTTATGAAAAGGCAGATGCTTCCTCCCTCTCTTATTCCCTTCTTCCCTTCTCTCTTCATCTCTCCACATCTCCTTCTTGCTTCTCTTTCCCTTTCTCTTCTCCTAAAGACAAAGAACTCGCACTGTGAAATTGTGGTTTTAAGGAAAGTAATGAAGAACTGGGAATGAACTACACTTGTCAGTTGCATTCTACGGCTATGATGAGCTAAGATGTGCCAGCTGTACAGCTTGTCCACAGCTGTTGTCTTTCAAATCTTTGTATAATATCCATTTTCTCTCCAACATTTACAGAGTTTATAACTGCAGTGAGAGTTGATCAAAATTACTCTAGTATAGAACACTACTGGTGTAATAGCTCTTAGTTTTAATCTATGCATAAGGGAATCTATGCCAGAAATAATTCTTCACATAATGCTTAGGACTGCACAGATGTCTGTGTTTGATCTAAGAAGGCATAATTAAGGAGAAAATGCTGACAGAAATAAAATTTACGTACCACCAACTAAAGCAGAAAAAAAGCATGCAGAGGAAGCTGAAATGCTAATGTTTGTGGAGGAGAACATACAGGGAGCAACACATGTAATTTACGTAGTTCTGTAAACTGTAAAGGCCAACTGAGGGGTGAAAACAAACAAACAAACAAAGCCAAATCTCAAACAAAAAATAACACACCACCACCATAAAAAATACTTGAATAGCATCAACTGATCAATACTGAAACTTCTCCAGATATTTTTTTCTGTGTGTCAATCCTCATACTACCAGTTCACAGGAAACTGGGAAAGGAAAGCCTGTTCAAGAGGCAGATTAAATATAAATGGGAGTACATATAAATGTGTATTCATGTATCTGAGTTTAAACTTCAGTGCTAAAACCTAAACACTAAGAAATTTTGGACAGATGGAGAAACATAACATACTGTCTCAACCCATACAAGGAGCATCTGTTTCTTTGTTTAGATTTTTCTCATACCCCATGAGATATATTGCAGAGTCACAGCTGATCTGGCAGTTGCTGAATACCTGGCTTCTGTGCCAAAAATGTATGTAGTCTGACATGCTCCTGAAGTCGAGGAGGAGCCAGACAGTCTGGCTTTTGTCTATTATGATAGATAAAAAATAAACCAGGGACAAATCTCTGACTCTGATATCTGAGGTGAAACAGATTCACTATAATTCCCATTATTTTAGGTTGTAACCTCAATGGCACATATATACTACAGACGTAGCTGGAATGCTTTAAGTCTCTCCCAGGAGGTAGATAAATAGAAAATATGTAGTACTCAAAAAGTGTTCAAACTTCTCATTTGGCTATCTTTTCTTCAGAAGTATGAATATGCTGTTTGAGACTTCTGTAGTCTTACTGAAAACAAATCAACAATTACAGATGTTAACAAAATCATGATGTTAATGCTTGGAAGGGACCTTGAAAGATCATCTAGTCCACCCCCGCTGCCAGAGCAGGACCATCTAGAACAGGTCACACAGGAACGCATCCAGGCAGGTTTTAAATGACTCCAGGAAAGGAGACTCCACAACCCCTCTGGGAAGCCTGTTCCACTGCTCTGTTTCCCTCACTGTGAAAAAGTTTTCCTTTAAATTTCTTTGGAATCTCCTGTGCTAAAGTTTGCACTCATTGCCCCTTGTCCTATCATTGGTTGAGACTGAGAAGAGTCTGGCTCCATCCTCCTGACACTCACACTTTACATATTTATAAACATTAAGGAGGTAATTACCTTCCTCATTGAAATCTGCAAAACTTCCTAAGAAATGTACCAAGTCCCTTAAAGCAAAAATTTCAGTAATGGTCTAACTGCTTCAAGATATGACTTAAATGAATCTTACAGCGTTACAGTTCCTTAACCGAGCTTAATCAAATGATACAGTTTTTGAAATAGCTGACTTAAAACCAAACAAACCAAAAAAAAAAAAACCACAAGGAAAGTGTTCATTGAGTAGTAAGCTATAAAAAATTGTCTCCCACATATGTGTTTCCTATGGTATCTGCTCAGCCTACTGTCACTCAGAGTTTTGCATGAAATAGATGGCCACCCATAATTACATCTGCACCATACCCTTAGCTTTTACCAAATTATAAAGAACTATTAATTGTAACTGCAGCATTTTTTCTTCATGACACACTCATGTGCACTATTCTTTTCTATGTCATGAATTTTCAAGGAGCTGTAGAAATATGGAATACTGCATCCAGGTCTGGCGTCCCCACCATAACAAGGACATAGATCTGTTGGAATGAATCCGGAGGAGGGACACAAAGGTGATCCAGGGGCTGGAGCATCTCTGTTATGAGAATAGGCTGAGGCAGCTGGGATTGTTCAGCTTGGAGAAGACTCCAGGGACACCTTAAAACTGCCTTTCAATACCTGAAGGGATCCTATAAGAAGGCTGCAGAGGCACTCTTCACAAGAGTGTCCAACAATAGGATCAGAGGAAATAGTTTTAAACGAAGGGAAAATAGGTTTGGATTGGATCTTAGGAAAAAGTTATTCAATATGAGGATGCTGAGACTCAGGAATAAATTTCCCAGAGGGGTTGTGGATGCCCCTACCCTGGAGGTGTTCAAGGCCAGATTGGAAGAGACCTTGAGCAACCTAGTCTGGTTAAGAGGTGTCCCTGCTCGTTGTGGGGAGGTTGTATTAGGTCATCTCTAAGGTCCCTTCCAGCCTAAGCCATTCTATGTTTCTATGATGTAACACTACTTTTTTTTCTGTAATTAATAACGAACTTCACAATAGTAGAGAGGCAGGGAACAAAATAGGCAAAGGCAAACTTAATACAAACTAGCTTTAGTGGAACAAACAAATAAATGAAATAAAATAATTCTTATTCCTTAAAAAATTGTTAAGTACATAGTTGGTTATTAGGCATTGTAGAGAAATTGTATTTTCTTTTAATTGGTCCTTTTTTTTTTGTAAACAGTTAAGAAGGACAAACAGTTGTAAGCTTCTTTCTATCATTATAATTCAAAAATGAGTAAATAAACAATAGTAAATCTTTTGCATTTTAGTCTTAAAACTTGTCATTTTATGAACAGTATTACTTAAACTAGGCTTCATATACATTTCAGTTATATACTTCCTGCAGTATTTAACAACTAGCCTGCTTTCTCTCAGCTGTTTGAGAGGCCTTTATAAAAGTTGGAAGAAATTGCTCAAGTACAGAAGTTATTCATATAACCAGGAGGAAGGGAAATGTGGAAAACTAACATGTAGTTACAAGTACCCAGGCAAAGTTATAGCTCATTCCTAAATCTAATTTAATTTAATAAATAAGTGAAACCAAACAAAAAATAATCCATATAAAAAAATACCCTCCAGAACTCACAATGGGTTACAGTGACATATCTCTAATTATCTTAGCATTTCATGCAAAAGGTGCAAAACTATACTACTTCATATTGGAGATATGAATTCAGAATTAAGAAGAAATAAAAAATTATTTTTCTTTTCAAAAGTTTTTCCAACTGAATTATTGAATAATTATTTTCTAATCCTATTTATTTAATCTTGTCACAGATGAGAAAAACTAGGGATCTATCTCCTGATACACAGAAGCTCTATGGCTTTGTGATTTTGTGCAGAAACATGCTTTGTATTAGATACATATCTTGAGCTCTTCTCTAAGCCGAAGGGAGTTTGAATTAATTCACAAATGAAAAAGTAACTGAGAATACAGGTTGAGAATATAGCTGAGTGTACTGAGCTTCTACTTTTCATGCAGCACTTTAATAATGGGGACTGTTGGAACTGATGAGGAATTTTTCATCAAGCATCAATGTGTTGAAATTTTATTAAGAATGTATTGATTACAGTGATCACAACACCTATATTTTAACAGAACTAGAGTAAAACAGCTCATGAAAAAGAAAGGTTACCACTGAATAAACAATGGTTAGGGTACTCACTAGATTGCGATCCTCTATTCAAGTCTCAGACTGATGATTTAGGACAAAGTTTGAGCTTGAAGTAATAAATACTGAGTCTGATCTAGTCAACAAAGATTTCCTTTGTAACCAGTACAGAGAAATTGGCATTTAATAATGTGATTTATGTTAATATGAAACACATACCTAAAATATATCTAAAATAATCTAAAAAGATTAATAATATCCTGGAAATAAACTTAATTTACTGTGGAGCTTAGGGGACATCTGATTTTTAGGAGATTATTTTAGAAGGATGAATTTATGTGATCTGTCTTCTTCTGACCAGTCCTCTTCAAGTGTACCCATTCTGAAGGCTGTTTAAGCCCTCACTAACTAAAAATTGGTCTACTAAGTGACACCAGTTACCTGAAGTACTCTGCCTTTCCTGATTATGTCTTATATTGAAAATGTGAGATACAGAGTTATAACTTTCTCTCTTTTATATTTTTTTCATGGATGCATATTGAAAGGTCTCATTTTTGTCTAAATTGGAACAAAAATATCTTTAAATTATAAATAAAAAAGTAACATAGGGATTTTTTTTTCTCTGAGTTCAGTTTTGAAGGAAAATTTGAGATTAAAACAGACAATTTAAAGATTTAGAGAAGAGTTCCAGAGAAAACTGGCAATTGTGTATCTTCCCATGGCAGGGGGTTTGGAATGGACGGTCTTTGAAGGTCCCTTCCAACTGACACCATTCTGTGATTCTATCATTGCTCATTAAATTTCATAGAATCATAAAATGCCTTGGGTTGGAAGGTACCTCTAAAGGTCATCTAGTCCAACTACCCATGTAGTAAGCAGGTTCATCATCAACTAGATCAGGTTGCTCAGAACCTTGTCAAGCCTTTGTATTTAAGCATAAATGTGTGTTTAATTTACCTAAAGGGGTACAGTAAATTTGCCCATCAGAATTCAGTTTAGGCACTCATATATTTCAAAATAGGATGTTATAAAAGTATTGCCACATTCTTTACTTAAAGACCTTCTTATATTAGAATTAAGTATTTTGTAGAAGGGTACAGGGAGAACTTTTCTCAGAGATACAGAACAAGTGACTGATCAGCTTTTGGAACTCCTGATGTCATGGCATCTCCAGAAATTATAGAAAGGACAGTGCAGATCATTTGATAATCTTTTAAAGGAGCTGCATTCCTCAGTGTTTCATTATGGGAATTCTTTGATGTTTCTGTGCCAATAATAAAAAGGATAACACAAATCAGCATAAACTGTTGCTCTTTACACAGACTGTAATTAATTGATGATGATTTTAGTTATTTTTTTTAACTTGAAACAGTCAAAATATGGCTAGTATGTCATCCCTTGCAAGACTAACAAATGAATAATATATTTCAATTCTTAGAAAAATGATCTTCCTTAAAAGAAAATATCTTTTTATAACATAATACTTTCAAAGACATTATATTTTAAAATTTATCATGATTAATTTTAAATCATGATTAGTACATTCTGGTGCATTACATTAACATATGAAAAAAAAACCAACTTTAAAGGATCACCTGCAATTATTTAATTTTCCTTGAATCAGTTGAAATTAAAATTTCTGAGATTAATTTTCAAAGATGCAGTCTTTGTGGTTCATCAGCACGGACAGCTTAAAGGGAATTCAGCTCAAAGGGAATTCAGTCTAGGTTCTGCCTCAGACTTAAATTTTTCCATTAAGTAAAATGAGTTTTGATTTAAATCTGCTATCAATAAGCAGGTTTGTTGCCCAGAAGACTTAGATGCAAAATTGTTTAAACTGAGACCTTCATATTAAAATACGAGTTATTATAATGCACCCTCATAGAATGTGTTTGAATAAAAATTAATGAAAGAGTCCACAGAGGAGAAAAAGAAAAGGCTGCCGCTTGGGTTTGAAATTAATTTAATGTTTGCTTAATTAAATTAGAATTTTACCTTTCTAATAATCTCTTTCCCTTTTAAAAATTTACTTTATAACTGGAATGAATGTCATATTAGATCAAAGAAATTAATTTCTAGTAATAAATTTGGTCTTTTCAGTTTAACTATATTTTTATATACAACAGCTTTTAAGAAAGACTTCCTCATGTATTTTCAGGAACTGATTTTAATAAATACTACATGACTCTATAGATTAC
The DNA here is from genome assembly GCA_013399075.1 of Chloroceryle aenea. Taxonomy (NCBI): domain Eukaryota; kingdom Metazoa; phylum Chordata; class Aves; order Coraciiformes; family Cerylidae; genus Chloroceryle; species Chloroceryle aenea. The sequence goes on along the minus strand of VWZY01012969.1, from coordinate 21,985 downwards.
TACTGTCTTTTCTGAGGTTCTATGATATGCTCTAACTTCTTTATAAAGGAAAAAATAAAAAAAAAAAGAAGAGTTATCCCATTCAAAGAAAAATTGTTTAAATCTCAGATCAGGCCTGCATGATTAATTCCTAATAGAAAGCATATTTTTACTTGATTACAAACAGCTGAAATGGCCATAAGGTTGAACCATCAGACAGGGAATGAATTAATTGTCCCATGTATAACAATTATGTGAACAGTCCCTTAAAATATTCAGCATAATTTCCAAGTATGAGGTATTTTGTCATGTCAATTTCTTAGTGGATTTTCCCTAGCTTCTAACTTAGTTGAGAACATCACTGTGTTACTGTTTTCTGTAAAATTTCTTCCATCACACATATTCTAATTAAAAGTCAATGGTAGTACAACAAAACAATGGGTACAGTTGCATAGATTGTTTCTCAGCCTTATTGTTAATATAGGTAGGCTTATTCTTATGTGTCTATGATTTTAATTATACTTTTAATAGTGACTATAATATTGAATTTAAAAAAACGATTTTCACGTTCAGTGGCGATAGTCACCTCTACTTTTTTAATAATAATCAAAAAAAAAAGAGAAAATAATTCTTTATATTAGTTTCCTTAAGAAGAAAGTGGTTTTGAACACTAATCCAAATGTATACACTTAATGCAAGCTTTCATAACTTTCCCTTTTCATTATGGTTAAAAATGTAGTGCTTTTAAAAAAGAATAATGAACTTTATAATTTGATTACTTTTCTATTCTTGTGCAGCTGTTTATTGCTTACAGAGAAAAAGATTTTTATTGTTAGAAAGCTTATAAAATGCTTTAATTTCTCTTTTCTCTATCCTCAGGAAAAAAATATAGTTCTCTCTAATTGCAGCATATTTGCATTTAAGTAGTTTGACATACTTCATATCTAGCCCTCAATTTTAATTAAAGTAATCTTTGATGTTAAAAAGAGTGTGAACTAAAAAAAAAAACTCTGGGAGAGAATAAAAAAGCGTATTGCTAAATGTCGAAGTGTCAAGTAGATTGGAAGTTACAAGGTCCTCTGAAGGTAAGGTAAAAATGGAAAACCTTATCTGAAGAGATTAAACATAACTAAAATTTAAAATGCATAGAAATATAAGAATAGATTTCAGTTTAAAAGCACCCAAACAAACAAAACTTAGATGTTAATTTTGAAGAACAGAAAACTTGCAGAAAGACACAGTTCTGGAAGATGTAGATGCAATGGTAGGTAGCAAAATAGAGTTTATTATGCTTTTGTGGTAGAAGAGAGACCTATAGGTTTTGGAATATATACAGTTATATATACAGTTTTATCAAAAAAAATAATGACAAATACGCTTACAGGTAAATTGCTTATCAACCATTACAAATGTTATTATATCTACTAGAAAATAGAAATAGTATTAATAATTTGGGAAAAAAACCAAACCAAAACAACGACAAAGATAGAAGATTTAATACTCCTTACCAAGATAGTCTTAAGAGATGGTTTCAAGGGCAATAGAAAGAGTCTTATAAACACTTGAAGTTAGACTAAAATCAATACTTTCTTGACACTGGGGAAGAGAAAAAAAATCAAGGTCACTGTGTAGAGTGTTCTGAGTTTTTTTGTCAGCTTGGATTTTCATAGCAGAAGAAGCAGCACTTATAAATTAGTAGATTTCTATTCAGCTGATTAAAAAATAAGACCAAGTAACAAAATAATTTGCATCCTTATTTCCTATTAATGTACATACAGGAGCATGGAGGCACTACAAATTCCAATACTAATACTATCTTTAAAGAATAATATGTACCAAAGAAGATGTATTTAACATACTACCTTTACCTTCTTGTTTAAGACTACAGTAGTTTTAGACTTAGCAGGACATTCTGAATAAAGGTTACATCAGGCCTTGTGAAGTTTGAAGACCATGTAAAACTAGAGGTGCAAGCAGACCCAAACAGAAATGTATTCATTCCCCACAGTCTTTACTTTCAGGGTCTTCCTAGGTGCTTTCTTTTCTCGCTTTGTATGAAAGCCTGTTTGCTACCATTTTACTCAGTCAGTGTGCAGTTATTAAAAGTTACTCTCAGTTTGCAAGACAGAGCACTATGACCATAACCTCTCCTTTCAGGGAAGCCTTTTAATTCACATTCAGTTCTCTTCTTTTAACTGAGGTTGGTCCTACACAAAGAAAAAATAATATCTTCATGCCCTCAAACATAACCTCTTCATTTTTCCCTATTGCCTGTAGCATTCTATCCTTGTCCCAAGTGTACAAGGTCAAAATGATGTTCCCTCCTAGACTGTTACTCACAGATGACCTCAATGTGGGATTCCTATGGCATTTCTGATCCAGATTAGATAGGCTTTCAAGTTGTGTGACTGAACTACAGATTAAGTTTTCAATGAAAAAGATGGTGTCAGTAATTCATGTTCCCTCTGGATATCTCAGAAGCTTAATATCCTTCCTCTGTTGTGAGATGTCTGAAATTTCAAGTCATCTTTTCTGGTAAGGTTTTTCATAAGGATTTAGTCTGCTTTGGAGGTTTTTGTTTGTGTCCCGTTCTCTAGAAAAGTTTCAGTTTCAATTCAATAATAATTTACATAAGAAATGTAAAATCTAGAAGTTTGTCTTGTACTCTTTAACTATAAATAAGCATGTCACCTTAGCCATATTTTTCTATGAGTATGTTTTCATTCCCTGAATATTTATTAGCTATGCTGTACATGTCAGAAACTTAAGTTTCTTCTGTTTTGAAGCACAGCTCATAAATATCAAACAAGCAGATTTAGTCTGTAGCTTGATTTGGTATACTGAGAATTCAGATGGAATAACTGACTAAACTGATTATTTTTTTAAATTGAAGATAAGAAAACAAGATTGTTCATCACATAGAAATTAGTATTAAGGACTGCATGACCCTTAGCTATGCATCCAAGGTTTTGCACTTTCCAATGCACTCATTCATCAGTCTTTTACATATTTTTTTTTTTTATAAAATAGTTTTTAGGTAAATAAAATCTTTAAAATAAATAAATAGATAATCTTACTGAATTACCTGAACATATAACACTTTAGAGTGAAGTCACACTAAAAAAAGCAAAGCTCCCCAAAGTGAAATAAACCATATCTCACACCTTCTTTTCTACTGCGCTTCTTAACCCTGACAGAGAGGATGAACCAATAAACATGTTGGAAACTAATTAGACTTAGATTATTTTAGATAAATACGTAGAAACACAATCAAAGATGAAATGTTTCCAAAGGAGACGCTGATGTGATTTCTTTCTTCCTAACCTTGAGAATTACACACACACTTTTATAGAGAAATCTGTATCTAAATTGAGGTTAAAAAGGGATAGTCCAAAAGAGGATATTTATCTCACTTTAAAAAATCGTGAACAAGCGAGTCTTCTGTCTGTGGTAACCCTGGAATGAAATTTAGAGTTAAAGGGGATGATGAAGCTGCTTCTATTTGTAAACATTTTATTTCAATTTTGTGTCCATTCATTCTAGTTTAGATTAACTTTTTTATATTAAGTTTTAAAAAAATCTGTTGGGCTAGAACAGAATAAAAAAACACTCCCAAATCCTTCCTGCAGTCTCACCTATTGCTAAAAAAAGGAATTTTATTTTTAAGTGAAAAATAAGAATAAAAAAATGTTCCTTAACTATTCTGAGATCGTAATTTTAAAATACTAAATTAACAAAATTAAATTTATAAAAATCTAATTACTCCAAATAGAAGAGATATTTTGTCCTCAGAGTTTATCATCTATAGAAGTCAAAATAATAGAAATCTTTACTTGAAAAGACAGATGTCTTGAAGAGATGCCTTACCCAGCATTCTTTTCAAAACAGATTATAATGAAGACTGTCCTGGTTTGGGTGACAACAGAGCTGGTTCTGCTCAGTGATTTTACTTTTCAGCTCAGTTCTTCTAACTAACTGCACTGTCTGAAGTTAGCAACCTGTTTTCACAGGCAGTGTCTGCTGCTAGCAGTGACACCCCATGTTTAGAGTTACTACCAAAGATTGGTGTGCAGACCAAGGCCACTGCTGGATCTTGTGTACCACATTGCGGGGTGCAGGTAAGTGAAAGGCTGCACGTGCAGAGAGGAGTGGACAGGGCAGGTGACCAAAACCTGACCAACAAAGTATTCCATCCCATATATTTCATAAAGCAGAGGGATCTGGAGGGTCTATAGCTCGCTCGCTCACTCTCTCTCTGGGGGCTCCCGGTCTCCTTTCCCCTTTTGGACTGCTTTGCCACCTTTGCTTGGCTTGGCTCAGGTCCTCTTTTGGTTCCTTCCTCAGAGCATCCAAGGAGGACTCTTTCCGTTCTACCTTCCATCCCAATCGGCGTGTTCCTGAATCTGGTACCAGAATACAGTTCCTGAACACAGCTCCTATATGTGGCTTTGTATATATTTGTATATATTCTATTTTTATTATTATTGTTTTCATTTTTATTAAAGCTGTTGTAGTTTCCTCTTCTAATCACTAAGTCTCTCACCCTTATTCCCTTTCACTTCCCTTTGGGGAGGGAGAGGGGTTAACAGAGATCATCTGTTATAGGTCTAAGGGGCCATGCTGACCCTAAACCTTAACAAAGACAAAATCAGATAAGCCATGCCATTGTCTGTCTGAAGGATGAAAAAAGTCCACAGACATTTTTCTTATGCAGCCCCTATGGACAATCTTTTACAGTGATGGACTTTATACCAACCAAAAAGATTTTTCCTAATCTCAGTTTCCCAAGCAGTAACTTCTGGCTCTGGACAACTGCTACCTTATCTGCCACTACTGAGATGAATTTCTCTATGTTATCTTCGTAACTGCCCTTTAAATAACTGTAATGACAGGTTATCACCCTCCTCTTTATCAGATCAAAGAAGCCCAGTTCCCTCTGCCTGAACTACTTCATAAATCATGCTCTAGGTCTCTGAATGTTTTTGTAGGTGTCCACTGAACCCTGACCATTTTTTCAGCATTCTTATTGAGGTGTTTTTTTGGTGGTGCCAGGTAAGATAAAACTGGACACAATGTTTCAAAGGTAATATCCCCACTGCCAAGCTAAGAGGGATAATAATTTGCCTCAACATATTGGTTTTCCTTTTCCTAATGTAGTCCACTATACACTATGTTGTATCTGCAATGAAAGTACATTTTGGGCTTACATGTAGCTTGATGTCTATGGTAACACTGGGGTTCTTTTCAGCAAAGTTATTGTTCAGCCATTTTGTTCCCAGACTGTACTCATGCAGATTGTCACTATCCAAGGTGCAAAACTGTGGAGTTCTCTGTGTTAAATGAATGTGCTTAAGTAGGTATAGCTCTCAAATTTGTCAGCATTCCTTCAGGTTGAATGTCTATGATTCAGCACTGCAGTAACTCCACTTAATTTTAGATTCATTCAAAATCTGTGAATGGTGTATTCATCTTCATTAAACAATATGGGACACAGTATCAACTACTGGAACACTGCAGGAGTTACTGGATGTCAACTCATTTATTACTACCATATGAGCCAAAAGACCATGAATGTATTTGTTGCTTGGGTTGTCTTTTATTTTCTGTCCAGGTTATTTGTTTGTCTTAACAATATCTATTTTATGTTCATTCATTATTAGGAAATAGCAAGATAGAAACATGCATAGTTTTTAGTTGGTTTCTTAAGACATATCAAGTTACTATTATCTGCTTATTAAGTTCTTATGATATTGTCAGGGAAGAGTGCTAGGGTACTGAAAGCTACAGGGCTACCAGAGGCTTCACTGGCCAGAGCCTATCCCACTGCCTCCAGCAAGGGTGAAGGGCATGCTGAGAAGGCAGATGGGGGCAACTTCCACCTCATGACATCAGGCATCTTCCTAGGGATGGATCAAGGCTGGACTAGGCTGTCAGTCTGAGGGGAACCATGGTCAAAGAGAGATCCAGGATGGCCTGAACACTTGAGTGCAACCATGGTATTAGTCTCTGAATTCATCTTCCATGGGTGGTAAATAGAATTACTGTGCTCCCTTGAGAAAACAACAGGTAGTAAGGTTGCAGTGCTAAATAACTCAAGGTCAAGGAGCAAGTTCCATCATCAGACTGCTGACCAGATCCAATGTTTATTTGCTCTTTCATCCCTTTGCCTCAGCTTGAAAAGCACTTTTTTTTGTGTTGTGTTCCTTCCCCGCCATGACAAATCTATTTACAGAGCATTATCTCTAAGCAACATGGACATTGACTGTCTGTCTTTGGACAGCAATCAGACCTTAGCCCTCTTTTGCTTTGTAAGGTAGACATAATTATATAGACTTCCTTCCACCATCTTGGATGTCCAGTTTAATTTGTAAACAGATAACAACAGCCACTCCAGTCTATCCAGATCACTAACAAAAACTAAAAACCTAATTCCAGAGAGAGTGAGAGATGACCCTACTATAAATCTTCCCTTGAAGACAATTTAATTTTTTATTTATTAAGTGAGGTTAACCTTTTTGTTGCTTGATTGTCTTAAAGTTCTGTGCAGACAATGAATTTTTAGTTACAGGCTTAGGCAGAGGTAGAAGGTGTCTTGGGGGGCCTAAACATACCAAACAGTTTTCTAAAATAGTAGGCACATCCAGATAGTGTATCCACTATTTCATGTGTCAACAGGAAAATAGCGACACCCTTGTATTAATGGCTCTACTTTTAAACAGTTTGTTGATCTAACTGAGACAATAAATATTGCAAAATCTGTTTCAAACTAATTTTATACAGAGGGATGGTTCCTATCAGGTCACATTCATCAAAGTTAATTCAAATAAAACAAATGGTGTAAATGTTAGTATGAAATATTGTCATGCTTATGCAATGCAAGTGGAAAGCAAACATGAAACTAAATTGTTTTAAAAAAACACAAACATAAACCACTCAAGTTTCATAATTAATACTGTTGAAAATATTATCTCTGCATCCTTCTTCTGTTGCAACAGTTTGAAAATGTCATACTGATGCTGTACCTACTGTGTGACTGAAGTGTTTGTGCATAATACACATTTTCCTACATATATGTGGGTCTGCCCAGAAGCAGAATTTGCATGAGCAAAATGTATCAACTGAAGTGTGCTATTTCTGTTCTCAAATAAGTCACACGTTGCTCTGTATAGGAGTCAGTTGTCAATTTTATTGATTCTTCATCATACATGAAAAAGAATATATTCTATGTCCCATTGTATAGACTAGATACACCTAAAGATTCATGGAAATAGGGTTATGCTGATTATGTTTGATCCTAGATTTTTGGAATCATTTCATAATCACTCCAGTGCAAGTTTCACTCTCTGCCTTACTCATTTTTTTCTGTTTTGCTTGTGTTGGTATTACTAAGTGATACCTTCATCATCTTCTTTCCTAATGATTCTTAGAATGTCCTGACCATTCCTTGCCTACTTTGTGTCTTCCATCATACTTTTTTTCCATAGTTCTCCACCTGTGGTCAGTAGTGATGTAGCAGTAGTATCTTCAGGAAGATATCTGGACCAGATTTAGAAATAAGGTCTTACAGGCAACAGGACAGTAATATGCTGTTACAGCCTTTTAATGGTAAAGCAGTTTCTTCATAATGAATAAACTCAATTTTCCCTTATTTATTTTTTCACCTGTAAGTAAGGTCATTTATAAAATATAGCACATTTCTAAGCAGATTCAAACTGCGAACATTAAGATGTAGCATTTATGATGGATATGGAGAAAGCCACTCTAACACTGCATAAAATATACAATATGACAATCAAATAGTTCTGGTGCAAACTTGCACAGCCTGAAGAACATCTGTTCACTTTCAGTTTAATTAATTCTGGTAGTTTGCTGTGTTTCACTGAATGTATACACTATACAATATTAACTCTGAATTCTAGAGTATTCTTCAGTTCTTTGTAAGATGAATTTATGTGACTATTTACTCTTTCCCTCTAGCAATGCAAAATTGTTTTCTGTGGTATTGACCTTTAAGACAAAAAAGTTTTTCTAAAGTAGCAGAAAGAAAAATAAGCTGACCTAAGTGATATGAACTTTAAAGGAACTAATAGGAAAAGATCTTATTGGAGATGTGCAAACATAGGTTCTTCTTTCATCATTGTGTTTTTATCTTTATGGTGTGAAGTTAGATTTATGTAGCCCTCCTTAATTTTGCAAGACTTAAAGGATCTAGCAAGTAAATTCTACCTTCAGAATTAGTGTAGACTCAGCATTAGGTTAATTTTTGGTCACAATTCACCTAGGTTCTCTTTCTAGGCAATAGATAGATTGGTATACTCCTGAGGAAATTAATCTTGTTTTATCACTTAACAATATCAAAGATATCAATTCCAAATGGATTTTTTTTTTTATCCTGCTGAATCTAAGAGGAGAATAGGATAAGAAAAGTAGACCTCAGAACCTTTTTTTTCTATCCACAAATAAAATCTACTTCCAGTTGAGATTCTCTAGGGTGTCTGTAATGTGTGTGGGGTGGGGCATATGTAAAAGAATGTAAGGACAATTTATGCTGTTCTGAAACAACAGCTGGATGTGAAGCAGGATACCTAGCCATCTCAAGTGTTTCTAGGTGCCTATATATGAAAAATTGAATTTAAAGCACCAGATTTCCATATATCCGAACTCAGGTCAGACTCACAGAGTTTAAGGTTAATCAGTCTTGGGATCTTAAAGCAGTTCTTAATAAAAATACTTTTGTCTTTCATCAGAATTTGTTAATCAAACCCATTTCTCCAAGACTCATAAGGAGTGCTGACAGTATGCTATATCTGAAGGTGATTTGCAAAGATTTTTGGTTTAATAACATTGTTTCACTTAAATTAACATAATCAGAGTTCATAGTGGGATAGTCAGGGCTATCAAAGTCAAGTATCAGACTCATTCATGCTATATCATATAGAGGTATTACAGAGTATTCATTACCTGTCTGGTATTTCAATGGTATTTAGTAAATAGGAAAAGTGATTCAGATTAAATTTAAAACTAGTAGGAAAACACTGATATTTCATTGCATGCAAGTCTGTATTCCTTTACAACATGTTTATACATGGGTCAAATAATTGTATTCTACTTTCAGGGAAATTATCCACTGTTAGAAATGTTCAAAATGCTTACCTTGATTGCTTTTTTACTTCATTTGTCAAGGCTGTGATCCCTTCATAGACTACAAAAAATATTTAATCAAATTGTTTGTTACAGTTTCTCTTCTTAATGAGCTGTCAGGATACACAGCTTAGCAAATGGAAACACTGAGTGCCTGTATTTAATAAATAAAAATAGATTCTATATCATTCACACAGTACACTTCTGGTTATAAGCCTGTATAACTTTATGGTTTATCATTAAAATCCTCAGCTTGGTTCTCATGGTTCCTAAGTACCCTGAGACATTTTCGAGCAGAATGCAATATAAATTATGTTACTCCTAGGACAATGGACTACTTCTGCTTTGCTTTTGATGTGTTAACTATTTTCATGCATGGAGAGAGACTGCTCAACACAGAATATAATTAATTTATCAAAATGAATATCACCTCAGAGTCTCCATCTCCTTATTCTACTGATACTTCCTTTTATGTTACTGCTTCTATTAATTTACTATGAATTGTATAATAAATAATGTTCATAACTCAGTTATTCTCCTATTTTTTTGGTTTATCCAAAATTTTATCTAGTACTATAATTAAAATATATGAGACATATGTTAGATTTCCCTGAGGCACCACCATCTTGGCCAAGAGGCTCAGCTATGCCCAATAGTGGATCCTTTGGAGGTTGCTGGAAATATCTGCATGGGGCAGCCCTGGCATCTCCTTACAGAGGCCACCTATGCCATCCTCCCACTAGCATCACCTTTCCACCTGCACCAAATATACCTTATTCTGTGACCCTGTGCAACTTCACATGCAGAGAAGTGAGCTTTTTATTACATAAACTAATAAATAAAAACTAGAGATGCAGAAGAATATATATTTAAACTAAAAGGCAATGATGGCAGAAAAGCAAACCATAGATTGAGAAGAAATATGGGTGAGAAAACAAAAAGCAATGTTAAAAATCTTAATGTATATGAATTCTGGAAGAAATTTTCCATGAAGTAACAGAGGCAAAAAGACTAACTACATTTTATATGTATTGTTGAAATGGATTATTTAATATCAGTTGATGGAAACTCAGCTCAGTCACTCTGAAGACATTCTTCAGTTGTGCATAAAACTATAAAATTTAGGAGTCACTTAGGAGGACCTTTGGAGATCCCTTGAGATCTTTGTACAAAGATCTTTAGAAGGGGTACATATTACTCTGCAGAAACTTGTATATATTTTCTCTTTTCTTTTCTTTTCTTTTCTTTTCTTTTCTTTTCTTTTCCTTTCTTTTATTTTCTTTTCTCATCCTATAAACTAATATTAAACATTCACTTGGGTTTACAGTTTTTTCTAGTAATGGAAGTTTCTTCTCATTTTGTGTTATGTTTTCTATTTTATCATATTTCAAATCTCAGATGCCTTTATAATATTCTAGGACTTTAGAAAACATACATTTAATTATATTTCATCTTAATGAGCATTTGTTTACCCACCTTTATAAATAAAGCACTCTTCATTGGCTACAGAACTGTATTTCTACATGTAAGACAGCTTTATTCATTGCACTGAATGTACTTTTCCCTGAAGAATAAAAAGGAAGAAAGATTCCTATGGTTGTTTTTTACCTTTTTCACTCTTGATTGTATTTAATCATTTAGAGTCTAAGAAACTGTCATCCTACTAAACTCACAACTGAGCTTAAATAGAAACTGATATTAAATGATTGACAAGGCATACAGGAAAGTACTAAATAAATTGTATTCAAGTGAACAGACTAGAATGGTTGCCTGAAAATTTCGCATTAATATTCCAGCATAATCAAACAGTGAGATCGCATGTAAACAGTGGTGGGCCTGGATCTCAGCATGATGTGTTCAAATAAATGTTATGGTTTCGCCTGTACTTTATGAAACGATATACTGAAACTGCTTCAAATGTTAATGGAGCTTTCCAAAACTTGTAACATAGGTTTCAACCCAAACACAATGAAGTATATGTTCTTCTTAAGTATACACAAATAAACAGGTAGGCACATAGTTAAAAAAACTATATGTGTATAAGCATAGACACATATGTACAGGGCTTCCACTAAAACGCAAAAATAGAATCATAGAATCATAGAATGTTAAGGGCTGGAAGGGACCTCGAAAGATCATCTAGTCCAGCCCCCCTGCCAGAGCAGGATCTCCTACACTAGGTCACACAGGAACACATCCAGGAGGGTCTTGAACATCTCCAGAGAGGGAGACTCCACAACCCCCCTGGGCAGACTGTTCCAGTGTTCCGTCACCCTAACCTTGAGAAAAATTTCTCCTCATGTTTCTGTGAAACTTCCTAGGCACCAGCTTACACCCATTACCCATTGTCCTATCATCAGGCGTCACCAAGAAGAGCCTGGCTCCATCCTCCCTTTATATATTTATAAACATTGATCAGTCTTCTTTTCTCCAGGCTAAAAAGCCCCAGCTTCCTCAGTCTTTCCCCATAAGAGATATGTTCCATTCCCTTAAGCATCTTTGTGGCCCTGTGCTGGACTCTCTCAAGCAGTTCTATGTCCCTCTTGAACTGGGGGGCCCAAAACTGGACATAATACTCCAGATGTGGCCTTACCAGGGCAGAGTAGAGGGGCAGGAG